>CAUYUJ010016146.1:156847-176847 GCA_963575745.1 Prorocentrum cordatum | reverse complement strand
GTTGTTGTTGTTAGTGTTGTTGTTGTTGTTGCTGTTGTTGTTGTTGTTGTTGTTGTTGTTGTTGTTGTTGTTGTTGGTGTTGTTGTTGTTGTTGTTGTTGTTGTTGTTGTTGTTGTTGTTGTTTTTAGTGTTTTATGTTTTTCTTTTTGTTTTTTTGTATGTTTTTTTTTTTTTTTTTGGGGGGGGGGGAGGGGGGCGGTTGTTGTTGTTGTTGTTGTTGTTGATGCTGCATTTATTCCTGCTTGTGTCGTTCTTGCTGTTTGCTGATGATGCTGCTGCTGCTGATGATGATGATGCTGACGCTGATACTGTTGCTGCTGATGATGCTGATGAGGATGTTGTTGTACTTGTAGTTGTTGTTGCTGCTGCTGCTGCTGTTGTTGTTGTTGTTGTTGTTGTTGTTGGATTTCTCCACCTCCCCCTCCTCTGGTTCCCCCTCCCCTCTCCCCCTCCCTCCCCTCCCCCCCCTTCTCCTTCCCCCCTCCTTCTCCCTCCCCGCCCTCCATGCTCTCTTCATTGAGGGCCCCGTCGACAGGTGAAGCTTAACCAGACGCACCTGGAGGGAGGGTCGAACAACAACAAGTTCTACATCATTCAGGCGCTTCCCTCCCCCCCTCCCCTCCCTCCCCACCTCCTCCCCTCTCCTCCCTCTCCTTGCTCTCCCCCTTCCCTTTTCTTCTCCTCTCCCCTTCCCTTTCCGCTTCCTCCCCTTCCCCCGCTCCCTCCTCTGCTTCCCTGCCCCCGCTTTCCCCCTCCCCTCCCCCCCCCCCCCTCCTCCCTCCCCCCCCCTCCCGCCTGCCCGAGGGGGAGGGCAGATGAAGCCGCGGAGGGACGCGTAGCCGGCCTCGGTGGCCGCCCAGGTGACTGATGCCGAGCATCCCCAAACTCGGCTGCTCGATTCCACCACAAGCACTGGTTCCGCCCAGTGTGATTTCTCAAATCATTGTTCTTCTTATTCTCTCTCTCTCTGTTTTTTGTTTTTGTTCTCTCTCTCTCTCTCTCTATCTGTCTCTCTATGTATATACACACATACGTAGCGCCCCACAATTGCAGATAAGTGTGGGAACTGGCGTGGGGTGGGTCGCGGGTGGGGCGCGGGTGGGTCGCCAGTGGGTCGCGGGGTGGGTGGCGGAGTGGGTTGTGGGTGGGTCGCGGGGGGGACGACGACAACAACAAGCAGAACTCAGGCCACGGAATCCCTCTTCACACGCGCATTCAGGGATTGTGTCAGACCGCCCGGCTCTCGCACTTTGATCTATACCTCTACAGTTGAACCTCATAGTAAGGACGCACGGATGGCCTTAGGGCACCCTTGCGTCCTGGCCTTTGCGGCACGTCCTTCGCGGTTTTCACTGGCCAGCCTTCCAGGGTGTTGGCAGTCCGCCGCGCAAAAAGTGTCAATTTCGGCGTCCAAGGCCCTTGCGTCCTTACCGCCCATCCTGACCATAGATTTCGACTGTAGTCTCGGCTCAAGTGCCCGTGTGGCACGTTCCCCTCCCGCCCCAGCGAGACCGGCCGTGCCTGGTGGCACGAGGCTGGCAGCGCCCGCCCCGTCTCTTCGCTCGGCCGCCACGGCCGGCGCCTGCCGCGCCCGCAGTGCCGCCGCACCCCCTGCCCC
The DNA here is from genome assembly GCA_963575745.1 of Prorocentrum cordatum. NCBI lineage: Eukaryota > Dinophyceae > Prorocentrales > Prorocentraceae > Prorocentrum > Prorocentrum cordatum. Next base: position 175,229 of record CAUYUJ010016146.1, on the reverse strand, counting down.
CCACGGCCGCGGCCGCCACGACGCAGCACCTCAAGACGACACCGCCCTCGCTCCTGGAGGCGCGCGTGTGGCTTGGAGCTGGCAGGGGGTCTGAGGTGGCCTGGCACTGGTTGCGGCCAGCAGAAGGGTTCGGGGCAGGTTCGAGGCTCTGGGCTCGGCAAGATTTTTTTCTGTGCCTTGATCGGTCACAGCGGGCTGTTTCTGGGCCCCGTGACCATGAAACACGGATCTGGGGTGAAAAACCGCACCAGTTGGACCCCAGGATGGGTCTGCGGACTGGTTTGGAGTGGATTTGGCCTCGTCCCCCCCCCCTCTTTAGATGTTCCGGGTCCCCATCCAGTTCAGACCCCAGGCTCTGACCGCGCCTCAGTGGCGTCTGGCGTGATTGTTCACGCCAGCTGATCGGCACTCGAGGGCAAGTGCCAGGAGCTCAAGAGCATCCCTGACAAGCTTAGGGCCGCCCTCCTTAAGCTATGCTCCAAGCGTAATGCGTGGACCAAGCAGTGACGATGACTGCGTTGGTGATGCTGATAGTGACGATTGTGGTGATGATGGAGATGGTATCTGTGATGAGGACGATAATGGTCATGGTGATGTTTATGACGATGCTGATTGCTGCTGCTGCTGATGCTGATGCTGCTGCTGATGCTGATGCTGATGATGACGACGCTGATGATGATGATGATGATGGTGGTGGTGATGATGCTGATGCTGATGCTGATGATGATGATGCTGATGATGATGATGCTGATGACGACGATGATGATGATGATGAAGCTGCTGCTGATGCTGATGATGCTGCTGCTGATTATGGTTGTGATGATGATGCTGCGTGAGATTATGATGAATATTTTGCTAATGATGCTGCTGCTGCTGATGTTTTCGATTCTGATGATGATGGTGATGATCATGCTGATGATGATGATGCTGATGCTGATAATCATGCTGCTGCTGATGATGATGCTGATGATGATGATGGTGGTGGTGGTGGCGATGATGGTAATGGTGGCAGTGGTGATAATGATGCTGATGCTGATAATGATGATGATGATGATGATGATGATGCTGATGCTGATGCTGATGCTGATGCTGCTGATGATGATCTGCTGATGATGCTGATGCTGCTGCTGATGATGCTAATGCTGCTGATGATTCTGATGATGATGACGATGCTGATGCTGATGCTTATGATGATGCTGCTGATGATGCTGCTGCTGATGATGCTGCTGCTGATGATGATGATGCTGATGCTGATGCTGATGATGCTGATGCTGATGCTGATGCTGATGCTGATGATGATGATCATGATGCTGATGCTGATGATGATGATGATGGTGCTGATGCTGATAATGATGATGATGATGATGATGATGATGATGATGATGCTGATGCTGATGCTGATGCTGATGCTGATGCTGATGCTGATGCTGATGATGATGCTGATGCTGATATGATGCTGATGATGATGATGATGATGATGATGATGATGATGATGATGATGATGATGCTGATGCTGATGCTGATGATGATGCTGATGATGATGATGATGATGATGATGATGATTATGATGATGATGATGATGATGATGACGATGATGCTGATGCTGATGATGATGCTGCTGATGCTGCTGCTGCTGATGATGCTGCTGATGATGATGCTGATGCTGATGTTGATGCTGATGATGCTGATACTGATGCTGATGCTGATGATGCTGATGCTGATGCTGATGATGATGATGCTGATGCTGATGCTGATGCTGATGATGATGATGATGATGATGATGATGATGATGATGATGATGATGATGATGGTGATGATGATGACGATGCTGCTGATGCTGATGATGATGATGATGATGATGATGATGATGATGATGATGCTGATGATGCTGATAATGATGATGAGGAGGAGGAGGAGGAGGAGGGGTAGGATGATGATGATGATGATGATGATGATGATGATGATGATGATGATGATGATGATGATGATGATGATGATGATGGTAGCCTTCATGGAGTAGTCGCGCAGAGCGCGAAGTACCGCTTCACGGGGCGCTACCCACGACTCGCGTCGTGCCTACTAGAACCCTGGCTCCGCAGAATGACATGGAGGTTCGAACAGGGCGCGGCAGCAGGGCGCACGCGCAGCGTGGAGCGCGAGGTGAAGCCGCCGTTATCTCCACACCAGGTCCACACGAACGACGCATGACGGGGAGAAGCACAACGGCCATCTTCAGCGCAAGGCGGAAGCGAAGGCTGAAACCAAAGGCATGCAAGTACTTGCGAGGAAAGAGAAGCAGCAGAGCAGGCGCATTCTCGAAAGATGCCGTGAAGCTGTGCAAGGCTGGCGCTGCAGAGTGCGGCTTGCTCGTGCGAGGTGCGTCTTGTTGGGACAGAGCTGCGCCCGCCACGCGCCCTCAACCTTTGTGTTGCTTCACTGCTTACTAGAGGAGGCGGCCTGGGATTGGAGCCATGCGCTTCGTCGCCGTGGATATTCTGGCCTCTGATTGATGACCGCGACGCCTATCGCTGGCGAAACCATGCAGGTGTGACAGGGGCTTCTTCATGGTGGCGGTGACGCAGCTCTCGATGCCAACGCCAGAAGACGTGGGCGAGTGCGAGCGTGGCCCATTGAGGGGATGGACGTGTGAAGCAAGTCCTGCCTCCCTCGTGGAGTAGACCGTGTCGGGGATTACACAACGGGCGTCAGCGCAAACGGGGGTCCGCTCATCCCCCCCGGCAGACTACGGTTTGGGAGCCGCTTCCCCCCCACCCCGCCGCCCCTTTCTCCCCCCCCGCTGCCCTGGGTCTGGGAGCTGCGGAGCGGCCGGCTGGGCTTCGCGACAGGGCCCTGGCCGACCTGGTCGACCTGCTGGCCCTGGACAGTGCGTACCCAACGCGGAGGAGGAGGAGGAGGAGGAGGAGGAGGAGGAGGAGGACGAGGAGGAGGAGGAGGAGGAGGAGGAAAGAAGAATAATAATAATACTAATAAAAATAACAATACTAATACGAATAATCCGAAGAATAAGAAGACGAATCATAATTATACGAATAAGAATAATAATACTCAGGATAGTACTAATAATAGGAATAAGAAGAGTAATACTAAGACGAATACGCATAATAAGAAGACTAATACGAATAATAATACGAATAAGAAGAATAATACAACTAAGAATAAGCATAGTACTAATACTAATAATACTAAGACGAATAAGAATAATAATAAGAATAAGAATAATAATAAGAAGAAGAAACATAAAGTAATAATAGTATTAATATGAAGAATAATGAGAAGAAACAGGAACACAATAATCATATTAATAAACATGAAAATAATAAGACTAAGAAGCATAATAAGACTAATAAGAATACTAAGAAGCAGAAACATAATAATAATAATAATAAGACGAAGAAGACACATACTAATAAAACGACGCATACTAAGTATAAACATAAGAAGAAGCAGACGAATAAGACGAATAATAATAATATTTAAGAATTAGAAGAAGAGCAATAAGAAGAAGACGAAGAAGCATACTAATAATCTTAAGAGGAAGAAGAGGACGACGCCGAAGCCGTAGAAGAAGAAACATAATAATAATAAGAATATCAAGAAGAAATAATAAGAATAATAATACTAATAAGAAGACTAATAATACTTAGAAGACGAATAAGAAACATAATCCGAATAATAATAATAATCATAAGAAGACGAATAATATTACGAAGAAGAAGAAGACGAATCATATTACGAATAATGATACGAAGAAAAATATGACTAATAATACTACTAAAAACAAGAATAATAATAATACGAATAATATTAATAGTAATACTGATAATAAGAATAGTAAGAATAATTACATTAAGAAGAAAGTATTAATAATGATAATACTGATAATAATGTTAGGAAGAATAATGATATGACGAATACGAATAATACGTTTAATAATAAGAAACATAAGCATATTAATAGTAATAATACTAAGAATAATAAGAATACCAATGCGAATAATAATACTAATATTACGAATCATATGAATGACAATAAGAATAATACTAATAAGAAGAAGAAGCATAGCAATACTAATACTAATAAGAAGAATAATGATACTACTAAGAAGAAGAATAATACTACTAATACTAATCATAATAACAATAATAATACTAATAAGAGGAATACTAAGAATAATAATAATAAGAATAATAATAAGAATAATAATAACAAGAATAATAATAAGGATGATACGAATAATAATAATAATAGTAATAATAATAGTAATAATAATACTAATAATAATAAGACTAAGAAGAAGAAGAGGAGGAGGAGGAGGAGGAGGAGGAGGAGGAGGAGGATGAGGAGGAGGAGGAGGAGGACCCTCTACGCACCAGGCCTACGTGGCCCATTGAGCTTCTCGAAGCTGCCCTCGGGTTCCTCGGGCGAGGGCCCTTCGCCTCGCCAGGCAGCGCCGAGAGGGGGGCGGCCCTGGGCGGCCGGCGGTGCGGCCAGCCGGGGCGCCCCGCGGGCGTGCACCTCGTCCTGCTGCCGCAGTGCTGGTGGATGTGCCTCTGCCCCTTGCTGGGGCCGTCGATGAGGCCGCTCCCCGCAGCGTGCCCGGACGACTTCTGCGAGGGTGCTGGCCCTGATTCGGGCTGGCGCCGTGCCGAGCGACCCCCCATGGCGCAGACTGGGTCCGCTGCACGGTCACCACCTTCTCATCGACGGGGTTGCCAGGGAACGGGGGGTTCAGCGCGACAGGGCTCGACGTCTTCTTACGGGCGCCGCACGTGGCGCAGAAGAGGTACGTCAGACCGTGCCACGGCGGAGGCGAAGCTGTAACTTGTGACCGCTCGTCTCGTGACCCATCGGCGCGACTACCTACGGCCGCAGTGCAGGCGTGCGGAGCGTCACTGCTCGTCTGGAACCTGCGGCAACTCCATGATCCTGTAGATCATCAGGTCCTCCTTCACGCACCCACGATGGGGCTCCACCAGGCAACTATTCGCCTCAATGCCATTGGTTCACGCCAAGGTGTCTCGCGTCTGGGAACGCGCTTACGATGTCGGCGTCCGTACGCAGATCAGTGTCACGACCTGCAGGTGCCTCCGCAGGTCGCTCCACAGGTGGCGGACTTTGAAGAGACGACAACATCTTCTTCACCTTGTCCAGCAGCAGGGCCAGGTGATAGATCCGCTGGAACGTCACGAGGGATCCCCTGCCCCTTATCATCCTGCATCGGCGCATCTTCAGCCTGGCCTGCGCCGCCAGGGCCACCTTCTGCGAAAGTGTGGCCGCCAGGGTCCTCCTCGACAGTCAGGTCGTTGGCGTCGGGCTGGCGGGCATAGGCCGCTCGATGCGCATCCAACGCTTCCTGAGGGTCCACCACATCGCGCACGCGTGGCGGTTGGCCGCGATGAGATGACCGTCACGTGCATGGTGCATGGGCACCGAAGGTGCGATCCTGGTGATACCACGACCGTGCAGCAGGACTGCGGCCCGCCAGCGCCTGACTCCGAGACCGACCCGAGGAGGGTGAACCCTTGCGTAGCAGCCGCTCGTGCCCGCCCTTGGGCTGTCGCCAGGCGGCTGCATACACGGTCCAGGGTCTGAGCCCCCCTCCCCCTCATGCTGATGCCATCAGGCCCCCCCCGCGCGATGGTCTCCACCCCCTGTGGGTGTGGGTGTGGTGCTGTGGGTGTGGCGTGTGTGGCGTGACACTGGTGCTCCAGGAGAGCTCCAGAGGTCGTCGTCGTCGCCGCCGCCGCCGCTGTCGCCGTCGTCGGAGGGCTCTGGAGGTCGGCGGCGCCGCCGCCGCCGCCGCCGTCGTCGTCGCCGTCGTCGTCGTCGTCATCGTCGTCGTCGTCGTCGTCGGCGCCGTCGTCGTCATTGCCGTCGTCGTCGTCGTCGCCGTCGCCGTCGTCGTCGTCGTCGTCGTCGTCGTCGTCGTCGTCGTCGTCGTCACCGTCGTCGTCGTCGCCGTCGTCGTCGTCGTCGTCGTCGTTGTCGCCTTCGTCGTCGTCGGCGTCGTCGTCGTCGTCGTCGTCGTCGTCGTCGTCGTCGTCGTCGTCGTCATCGTCGTCCCCCCCCTTCCCATCAGGGGGGAGGGGGGCCTGTAGCCCTGGGACCCATCCCATCTGTGGGGGGGCCGTGGGCCCGGAGCCCTGCATCATACATGCCCACTCGCCAAGCTCTCGCGCTGCCGCTCGGACGGGACGGCGCCACCGACCCACGACGCGGGCATGCAGACAGTATTCGAGGGCAGCCTGGTGACGTCTGGCACGCAGAGGTCCCTTCACTCGTGCTAGTCCTGGTCCGCGTCGCCAAGGCCGACGTGGTGGTGCCAGCAGCTCGCCCAGAGGGCCATGACCTCCTGGAAGGTGTCCACCTCGTCACACGCCTGGTGGATCGGCGGCATCACCAAACGCGGGCCCACGGCCATGTCGGCAGGCGGCGTCTCATGAAGGTGCCACGTGCTTGGCGCTAGCTCGACCGAGGCGCACATGCCGAACTGCTACGCCGATAACCTTCGTCCAGCCGCGAAACCGTCGGCGACGGCCTCTTCGGGCGTCTGGGCAGCGGCGGCCTGCGAGGCAGCAAGGCTCGCCATGGCCGGCTGGGCTTGCGGCGGCGGGCTGCGGTCGCTATCATTAAGCAAGCGGTGTCGCACGGGTGAACGAAACTGCTTCCGCGCGTGTTGGTGTCGCGGGAAGCAGCAGTAGGCCCCTCCCGAAACCTCAGGCCACAGTCCTGTGATGATGATGGCTATGCGGCTGCTGCTGCTGATGACGATGATGATGCTGCTGCTGATGATGATGATGATGATGATGCCTATGAAGACGATGATGATGCTGCTGGTGATGCTGTTGATCATTGCGATGCTGCTGAGGATGCTGACGAGGATGGTGATGACGATCACGATGGTGATGCTGATGATGATGATCATGATGATGATGGTGATGCTGATGATGATGATGGTGATGATGATGATGATGATGATGATGATGATGATGATGATGATGATGATGCTGATGATGATACTGATGATACTGATGATGATGATGATGATGATGATGATGATGATGAAGATGATGATTCGGATGCTGATGATGATGCTGCTGCTGCTTGTGCTGCTGCTGCTGATGATGATGATGATGATAATGATGGTGGTGGTCGTGGTGGTGGTGGTGGTGGTGTCGATGCTGCTGATGATGATTGTGAGGATGATGAGGATGATGCTGATGCCGCTGATGGCGTTTTTGAGGTAATGATGATGCTGATGATGATAATGTTGATGATGATGAAGATGATGGTGTTGATCATGCCGATGACGATGCTGGCGACGATGCTGCCGATGCTGATGCTTATGACAGCTATACTGCTGACGATGATGATGCAACTGACGATAACGATGACGGCGATATTGATGATGCTGATAATGATGCTGCTGATGACATTCCTCGACACATGGGCGCCTCCCAGCGCTAAAAGGCGCCAGGAAATCCAGCTACGTGAGCTGAATCTCTACCCTACTCCGAGTTTCATAATATGCGTCGGGGGGTACCCCTCTGACGGGGATCGACCTCGCCTCGTCGTCGCGCCGCGACGGGGGTCGGAGCGCCTTCGGCGCGCGGTGGCTGCCCGCGACGGGGATCGATGTGGCGCTGTCGGCGGGGGTGACGCACCCCCCGACGCTTATTAAGAAACTCGGAGTGCCCTATGCTGTCCTGCCCCTTCGCCCCCCCCCTCCCCGAGAGGTGCTGGAGGGTGACGGCAAGTACTTCGCCTGGAACCGCTGGGGCCGCGTGGGCGAGCCAGGGCAGAGCAAGCTGCAGGCGTGCGGCGGCCTCGCGCAGGCGGCCCAGGAGCCCCGGACGCCCTGCGCCTCCTGGCGCTCGTCGTCGTCGTCGTCGTCGTCGTCGTCGTCGTCGTCGTCGTCGTCGTCGTCGTCCTCGTCGGCGGTCTTCTACGAATTTCGAAGGTTCTCGGAGGTCTTCGGAGTTTTTGGGAGGTCGCTGGAGGTCCCCGGAGGTCTTCGGAGGCTTTCGGCTTTCTCGGATGTTCCCAGAGGCTCCCAGGGGCTCACTGAGGTTCTCGGAGGTCGTCGTCGTCGTCGTCGTCGTCGTCGTCCCCGCCGAGCCCCACGCCTTTGCTCTGCGTCGACCCATTTCCATGCTTCCGTTTGCAAGGCTTCGAGGGGCTCCTCAGGACGGCGAGCCGTCTCTGCCGGGCGGGCCGCGCGCGGGGGCCCAGGGCAGAGGGCATCGCCAGCGCGCGAGGGGCTAGGGTGTGTGTGTGTGTGTGTGTGTGTGTGTGTGCAAGTGAGCTGGCCCAGACCGCGTGCCGCTCTCCGCTTCACTTGCTGTACGCGTTGAATTCTTACGTGTTGTAGCAGGGCAGTTGGAGCGACCGGATAAGCCCCACTTTTGTGTTTGAAGGGGCTCGGTGATCTTTGTTCCTTGATTCAAGTGGCTCACGCCATTCCACCGACCCCCATAAGGAGTGGGTGTTTGAGACGATCGTGGGGGCGTCTTGGAGGCCTCCTGGGGCTTCGTGGAGGGCCCTCGGAGGTCTCTGGGGGGCTCGAGGAGCCATCTCAGTGGAACAGAGTCGAAATGTCAGTTGGTATTCCCCCTCTGGGGCTTTCTTGTAGCCCTCTTGGGGTCCCTCAAGGGGCTGTCTTTGGCCGTCTTGCGGAGCCCCTGCGGCTGTCTTTGGGCCTTCTTGGGCCGTCGTGGGGCCTTTTTGGAGGCATCATGGGCTGTCTTGGGACGATCTTGGGGGCCACTTGGGCCGTCGTGTTCGCTGTCAAATGTAAAATGCGAATGTTTTGAAAAGGCACGTCCTCCCGAAGGAATGGGATGATTTTGGCCTCTTGTGGCCCTCTTGGCGGTCCACTCGAGGCGCTTTTGGGCTGTCTTGGAGGGCCTCGTGGGCCATCTTGAAGCCATCTTGGATCGTGGCGGGCCTACCCTGGGCCGTCATGACGCTCTCTTCGACTGTCTTGGCGATCTGTCTGGGCCCTGTTGGGGCTCGGTTTTCCTTTGTTCCTTACTCCAGTTTTTCTTTGCTGCTCTTTGTGCATCTTTGCGCAACTGAGGCCCTAAAGGTGCTTCGCTCCTCACCCAAGGTTCTACACGGCAAACTTTCACTGCAGACTCTTGCGCGCGGTCTGCTGCTTCTACCGAGCGCTGGACCCCCCTGGCGGCGCCTCCGGCGCCGCCCCTTGCGCGCGGGGTTCCAGCGCCGACCGCAGACCTCCGAAAGCTGATGCCCGTGCAGCTTTCTGTTATGTCAGAGGAGCTGGCCTAGCTCCCCTGCGGGTTCAGCGTGCTCTGATCGCCTCGGGATCTTGCAAGGGGGGGCTCAGCTGTGGACCCCACCCCGCCTGCCAGCCTCGGATCAAGGGAGGAAAAACCAACCGGACCGGACAATTTGCGTTTACTAAACGGCCCTGGGCGTTTATTAAACAGCCTTGCCTTGTTTGATTCTTTCTTTGGGCGCGTTTACTAAACGGCTTCGCGTGTCGGGGTGGTCATTCTCGGGGTTGATTTTCTGCCCTCTAGCGGAGGAGTTCGAGAAAAAGTTCAGGGAGAAGACTCAGAACCCCTGGTCCCAGCGCGCGAACTTCAAGCCGGTCAATGGCAAGTGCTCGGCTCAGCGGGTGTGCCTCACGTCCTCCCTCTTGTTCGTGGAGTCGCTGTGCTTCTGTTGAGGCTGTTGCTGCTCCACCTCCTCCTCTTCCTTCGCCGCTCCCTTTCCCTCCGCCTTCCTCCTTTGTCTCATCTCATCTCGTTCCTTCCTCTTCGCTTTTCTCCCCTCTCCTCGTCTTTCTCCGCTTATCTCGTCTCGTCTCATCTTCTCTCCCTTGATTTCAGATCTTCTCCCCTCTCCTCCCCCCGCTCCCCTCCTCTCCTCACTCCTCTCCTCTCTCTCCTCTCTCCCCTCCTCTCCTCCCTCCTCGCTTCATTCCTCTCCTCTCTCCTCTCTCCTCTCTTCCCTCCTCTCCTCTCCCCTCTCCCCTCTCCCGTCTCCCCTCTCCTCTCTCCTCTTTCCTCTCTCCCCTCTCCTCTCTCCTCTCCCTCCTCTCTCCCCTCTCCTCTCTCTCTTCTGTCTCCCCTCTCCTCTCTCTCCTCCTCTCTCCTCCTCTCTCCTCTCTCTCCTCTCTCTCCTCCTCTCTCCTCTCTCTCCTCTCTCTCCTCTCTCTCCTCTCTCTCCTCTCTCCTCTCCCTCCTGGACGCCTGGCCAGCGCCCCTCGCGGCCTCGGCGCCTCTGCCGACCCCCTGCCCGGCTCGCCCGCGCCGAGGGCGCACCGCGCCCCCCAAGGAACGGCTCGGCCGGGGGCAGCGGCTCCGGGTCCCGCAGCCCCGGGGAGAGGCGGGAGGAGAACGGGGGAGCAAGGGCTCCCCCGAGGGCGCGAAGTTATTCGCGCTTCGCGCTTCGCGGTCCTCGTTTCTCCTCCCCCTCCTCCTCGTCCTCCTTTTCTCCCTTTGGGGGGGCGGCGCGAGGGCGCGAAGTTATTCGCGCTTCGCGCTTCGGGGAGCGCGAAACGCGAAGTTGGGAGCCCTAGAGAACGGGGGAGGGGCGGCGACCACAAAGGGTACGGGTACGGCTACGCCGGGGTGTGGTTGGCGATCGGCACCGCTGGGGCCTGGGGGGCACGGCACTCTCCTCGTCGGGCCTCCTCGGGGCGCGGGAGAGCTCGCGCGCCCCCCAGGGTGCCTCCATCCAGGTTCAACCCGGGGCAGCGGTTCCAGGTCCCGGAGCGAGGGAGAGGCCGAGGATCGATCGAGGATCGAGGATCGAGGATCGAGGATCGAGGATCGATCGATCGAATCGATGAATTCGATGGATCGAGCGATCGAGGATCGAGGATCGATCCATCGAGGATCGATGCTCGAGCGAGGATCGATCGAGGATCCATCGAGCGGGGGACCAGGCATCGAGGATCGATGATCGAGGACCGAGGGGGAGACGCGTCGAGGCTCCTGCGCACCTGCCCCGGCAGGAGGCGGCCTTTTACCCCCCGCAGCGGGCCGCCGCGCGAGGGCCGAGGGCCTCCTCCGCTCCCCTGCCCCCCCCCGTGCCGGCGGCGGAAGCAAAGCCACGGCTTCAGTCAGGAGGGGAAAAATCAAACAGACACAAAAAATCGTCGATTCCCAAGAAAATACAGGAAGATATTGGAAGTGGGGGGGAAGACAGAAACCGAGAAAATATGGAACATATGGGGAATCCTGTTATTTGTGTGTATTTACTTGTGTGTCCCAGGGCCCCTTCATCATCCTCGGCTTCTCATGGCGCCAGCATCGCAGAGCGGATCTCTCGTTCGGAAAACGGGCAGGATGGGCCCAGAGTGTCCTGGAGAATTTTTCGTTCCGGCTTTCGAGGTGAATTTCGTAAGGATTTTTTTGTTGGCCAGGACTGAACAGTACACAAAATCCACGTGCAATTCACTTCGTCCTTCACTCGCCGTTCCAGGGTTTAGCATTGACAGAAATCCACGCCAACAATCCGTGCAGCACGGCTGCAAGGTCGGTGCAGTGATCTTCCTCGTTCCTCCTTCTTTCTCCTCCTCCTCCTCCTCGTGGTTTGCAGGCGGTTTCGCGTCCTGCACCCCCCCGGCAGTGCCGCCCCTGGCAGACTTTCGAGGGCATCCGAATTCCGAGTTCCGAGTTCCGAGTTCCTCCTCCTCGCTCCTCCTCGCTCCCCAGGCTTCTTCATGCTCTTCCGTTTCCCTTCTCGGGCCGGCCGCCGGGCGAGCACGAGCTCCCGTGGCGTCAGTAAGACTTCAACATGTTTGAGGCGGTCGGCCATATCCTTCCCGACGAGGTTTGGCGCGTGGCCGCACTCGGCTACAACAGATGACTGGGGACAACGAGCTCCCGTGGCGTCAGTGAGACTTCAACATGTTTGTGACAGTCGGCCACATCCTTCCCGACGAGGTTTGGCGCGTGGCTGCACTCGGCTACAGCAGATGATTGGGGACGGTTGGCAACCCGTTTCGTCATCCACGCGTCTTCCAGCGCCCAAGCGGCACCGTCACTCCGAGTGGGCTGCTGGTGCACCTGACCGTCTTTTGTGGGGCCGCGACCTCGCCCGCTCTCCGCCCTTGAGCGGCCTGTGCGACTGCCCGCTCGAGCTCTCCGTTCTCGGATCTGTGTGCCCGGCGGCCCCGCCGCGCGCTCAGAAATCTCGTAGTGTACGCTCCGTGGCGGGCGCTTTCTGGCCAACGCCGCTCGATAAACGATATATACTACAGTGGGGGCCCATGCCAAGAAACACCCTGCTTGTCTCCAGGGTGCCCTGGGCTTCTTGGGTTTCGATGGTTTTGCAATGGAAAGTGTGACGTTCTCACGCCAAAAGTCGATAGACGTCCTGGGGTCTCAGGGTTGTGTTTCTTGTGGAAGATTTCTTGTGGTCGGGCCCCTACAAAATACGCTCCGTGGCGGGCGCCTTCTGGCCAACACCGCTCGGTGTGTGTATATAAGTATACACACACACCAGGAGACTTGTGCACCACATGGTCATGTCGGACGTGCGCCTTCGACATCAGCGCACGGTACTAGCATTCGGCAGCAAATCATGGGAGCCCTGGTATACCGTCGTAATTCCGTCTTTGCGTCGATTAGCGTCGATTAGCGTCTGAGAGTCGATGAGATAGCGCCGATTTGGCGTCGGCTTGCGTCGACTAGCGTCGATTCAGCCTCGAGTAGCGTCGACTAGCGTCGGTCAGCGTCGCTTCGCTTAAGCCGACAAGATGGTATGGGAGGCACCCCTGCGTTGCCACCGAACACGGCACTGGCACGGGCATTCCTCAGGAGGGAAACAACACGCAGGCACAATTATTCGTCGATTCCCAGGAACATATGGGAAACCATGGGAAGTGGGGGGAAGCCGGGCACCCAGAACATGGTGGAACATCTGGGGGAAGACTCCCTGGGAGTAGTGTCTATTTCTCTGTGTGTTCCCAGGGCCCCTGTGATGCCCTCTGCGCCCCGCGTGCCGTCCCGCCCTGGCACGGTCCGGCGCGGGCTGCCGCCCCCGGCGCGGCTCCGTGGCCAGCCCGAGGAGGCCCCCCCGCGGCTCCCTGCCCTCCGGGCGGCCGTCGCGCCCCTGCCTCGGCAGCGGCCGCCATCTCCTGACAACATCCCCCCTGACCCTCGGCCCTCCTCGTCGTCCTCCTCCTCGTCCTCCTCCTCCTTCTCTTCCTCTTCGTCCTCCCCCTCCCCCTCCTCCCCCTCCTCCCCCTCCTCCTGCTCCTCCTCGTCCTCCTCGTCCTTCTACTCGTCCTTCTACTCCTCCTCATCCTCCTCGTCCTCCTCGTCCTCCTCCTCCTCCTCCTTCTCGTCCTCGTCCTCCCCCTCCTCCTCCTCGTGCTCCTCCTCCTCCTCCTGCTCCTCATCCTCCTCGTCCTTCTCCTCGTCCTCCTACTCCTCCTCGTCCTCCTCGTCCTCCTCGTCGTCCTCCTCGTCCTTCTCGTGCTCCTCGTCCTCCCCTCCTCCTCCTCCTCCTCCTCCTTCTCCTCCTCCTCCTCCTCCTCCTCCTCTTCGTCTTCCTTCTCTTGTGGCCACACGAAGTTGGCGAACAGGTCAATGTGCCGAGATGGGGCGGAGTCCGAGAGTAGCGCATCGTCTAATCTAATGTGATATCCTCCTCCTCCTCCTCCTCCTCCTCCTCCTCCTCTTCCCTCCTCCTCCTCTTCTTCTCTTCCTCCTCTCGGATCCGGGCGTCGCAACACAGAGGGGGCCGAGATCCCCGGTCGGGAGCCTTGAGCAAAGGGGGGTCAGTCAGTGCCTAGAGCCTTGAGCCCCGAGGTCAGTGCAAAGGGGGATCAGCCAGAGCGCCGAATCCTGCAGGATCCTGCAGGGCCAGGGCTGCGCTGACCCGGGTTCGCGCGCAGCATCCTGCAGGAGATCCTGTATTTTGTAGGATTTTGCAGGAGCCTGCAAAGCCCGACTGGCCTGGGTTTGCATGGACCCGGGTCGGTGCGTCCCCGACCTGGGGACCCACGCCAGGAAAAGGTGCGACGTGCGAGGAGGGCTCCCTCTGGCCCCCCATCGTCCGTCCTCCCAGCCTCCGTCCTCCCTCCTCCGTCCTTCCCTCCCTCCGTCCTCCATCCTCCTGCTACCTCCTCCGCCCTCCGTTCTCCTCCTGTTCCCTTTATCCCTCCCGTAGAGATTCCCGGTTGGCGCTGACGATCTCACGGTCGAGGAGGTGATTGCAGCGGCAAAAAAGATCAAGTGGGGGAAGGCGCAGGGCCCAGACGGCGTGCCGGGGGACCTCTGGAAACCGATCTGCACAAGAGACTCACCAGCACGCTCATGGGCACTGGCACTGCGCCAGAAATGTTGGGCAGACGGGGCTGTTCCAGACGCCGGGCACGAATCCCTCGTCACGGCGATCTTTAAGAAGGGTGACCCCGGATTGTGCGAAAACTACAGGCCGATCTACCTACTTCAAGCTGATTACAAACTCTACGCCGCAGAGGCTCAAGGCCGCGGGAGCGGAAGACCGCGTGTGGAGCACGCAGTTCGGCTTCAAGTCGAAGCGCGGCACAGCCGACGCCATCTTCCTCGCCAGGAGGAACCTGGATGCAGCCTGGGCCGCGCGAGACGGGCAGCTCGTTCTACTGGCGCTGGACTGGGCGAAAGCTTTCGACATCGTACACCCAGACTCCTTGATGAGGGCATTGGCGCGCTTTGGTCTCCCCTCGCACATGCTCAACGCCATCGGCGCCATCTACAAGGACAGGCGCTTCGCCGTGCGGGACGCCGGCCAAGTATCGGGGCTCCGCGAGCAGCGCGCAGGGATCTGCCAGGGGTGCCCGCTCACGCCTTCTCTTTTCGCCATCGTGATGACGGTCCTCTTGCACGACGCGAAGAGCGAACTCGGGGAGCTGGCAGAGCACGTGCGCGACCTCGTTTACGCCGACGACACGTTGATCGTGGCCGCCGACGCTGAGCAGGCCGCGGCATACATGGCCGCCGTGGAGCGCGCGGGCGCGAACTAGGGCCTCAAGTACAATTGGAAGAAGCTCGAAGTACTCCCGGTCCAATGCGCCGCCGAGATCCCGATGCCAGACGGGGGTCTGGTAAAGCAGAAGGACAGCGTCGTCTACCTCGGCTGCGTCCTTTCGGTGGACGGAACGGTGGGGTCGGAACTCAGCCGAAGGCTCGGGGCAGCCAGAGCTGAGTTTGATACTTTCTCACGGGTATGGTCACACGCGGCGATCACGACCCGGCGGAAGATCCGGATCTTCGACGCCTGCGTGGTCAGCAAGCTTCTGTACAGCTTGCGCAGCCTGACTGAAGAGCGCAGAACTCTCAAAGCTGGATGCATTCCAGGCGCGCTGCTTGCGGAAAATACTCCGCATTCAACGCTCGTTTTACAACCGCATCTCGAACGCGGAGGTTCTACAACGGGCAGGGAGGCGCAGTCTGAAGAGCATTCTCCTGGCCCGGCAGCTCTGCCTCTTCCACGGCATCGCGCAGAAGCCGAACGACCACCCAGTGAGGCAATCTGTCTTCCGCCATGGCACGAACGAGGTCGTGGTCCCGATCGGCAAACGACTGGGAGGCAGGCCCCGACAGACGTGGGTCGCAGAGGTGAACCGGCACGCAAAGATGGTTTGCGAATTTGCACATATCGGTTGAAAACCTGCATTCGCTGCCAGCCGACAGATGGCAGGCGGCAGTGTGGAAATACACCGTTGGTTGATTTTCCTCCCCCCTCTCCTCCTCCTCCTCCTCCTCCTCCTCCTCCTCCTCCTCCTCCTCCTCCTCCTCCTCCTCCTCCTCCTCCTCCTTCTCCTCCCTCTCCAATTGATTTAATGTTGCCGGCCGTAGTGCTATGAATCAAGGGGCCTTTTGGCACGCGAGGTGCTCAGCCCAGCACCCGCCGTTCGCTGCCATGCCTATTGCTCACGTGCCAGTTGGATACACGGCGTATTCCTGTTCTTCGTAGAGATTCCCCTTCTCCCCTGGTGGAAAACTTGTGAATCTCTTGCCAGTCGTGTCGAATACTCGTCCGGCGGGGGGTGCTTCCCTGCAGGGGGTAGTTTTTTGGGCTTCAGTCGGGCCTGTCCCTCTACAGGGGGGATATTCAAAAATAGTCAAACAATAGTTAGGGGACGATTTTCGAATATTATTGATCATTTCTGGAGTATACTTCGAATGCATTATTCTTCTTATTCTTCTTCATCAACATCTTTTTCTTCTTACTGTTATTTGTATTCTTATATTATTATTGTTGTTATCGTTATCAGTATCATTTTTTTATATTCTTCGTAGAATTATTAATGTCATTATTATTATCATTATTAGTATTATCATTATTATTATTAGTATTATTTATAATTATGATTATTATTATTATTATTACATTATTATTATTACTACTACTAATACTTATTACTACTATTAGTATTATGATTATTCCCCATATCCTAAGGATTGGGGTTCATGTTATTACTCTGACGCCTCCCACTCCTCCTCCTTCCTCCCGCCTCCCGCCTCCCTCCTCCCACTGATAATCACCAGATAAGATAAGACATGATGTAAGATAAGCTAAGACAAGATAATAGATTTCAAGGTAAGATAAGATAGAGGGTAATAAAGGTAAGATAAGATAGGACTCGATAAGATAAGATGAGACTCGCTCTCACTCAGACTCACTCACAGTCACATTCACTCACACTCACACTCTCTCATGATCACAAAACGCTGCCAGGGGCATCATTTGGGAGCCCCAAGGGGGAGCCACCCTGGCTGATCTCACGAGCCCGTTCGCGCCGATTTTGGTGGGACGCCTCAGCTAGAATTGCCGTTTGGCGTCCCCAACATGTATCTCTTGAGAGCCTCATGGTCGCAAAACGCTGCCAGGGGCATCATTTGGGAGCCCCAAGGGGGAGCCACCCTGGCTGATCTCACGAGCCCGTTCGCGCCGATTTTGGTGGGACGCCTCAGCTAGAATTGCCGTTTGGCCTCCCCAACATGTATCTCTTGAGAGCCTCATGGTCACAAAACGCTGCCAGGGGCATCATTTGGGAGCCCCAAGGGGGAGCCACCCTGGCTGATCTCACGAGCCCGTTCGCGCCGATTTTGGTGGGACGCCTCAGCTAGAATTGCCGTTTGGCCTCCCCAACATGTATCTCTTGAGAGCCTCATGGTCACAAAACGCTGCCAGGGGCATCATTTGGGAGCCCCAAGGGGGAGCCACCCTGGCTGATCTCACGAGCCCGTTCGCGCCGATTTTGGTGGGACGCCTCAGCTAGAATTGCCGTTTGGCGCCCCCAACATGTATCTCTTGAGAGCCTCATGGTCACAAAACGCTGCCAGGGGCATCATTTGGGAGCCCCAAGGGGGAGCCACCCTGGCTGATCTCACGAGCCCGTTCGCGCCGATTTTGGTGGGACGCCTCAGCTAGAATTGCCGTTTGGCGTCCCCAACATGTATCTCTTGAGAGCCTCATGGTCACAAAACGCTGCCAGGGGCATCATTTGGGAGCCCCAGGGGGGGTCCACCAGGGGCTTCATAGTCACCAAACGCTGCCAGGGGCAGCATTTTGGCTTCCCAAAGAGGAGTCGACCCGGGCCTCCTAGTCGCCAGACACTGCCAGGGGCACCATTGGGATTCAGACTCGCACCCAGACTCACTCATACACAAGCTCACTCACACTCAGATTCATTTCTTCAGAGTCAGGCACACACAGACGTACCCATACTCAGACTCACCCGCACTCAGGCTCACCTAACCCAGACTCCGTCAGAAGCCAGTAGCGAAGAGAGCAGAGAGGAGAGAGAGAGAGAGAGAGAGAGAGAGAGAGAGAGAGAGAGAGAGAGAGAGAGAGAGAGAGAGAGAGAGAGAGAGAGAGAGAGAGAGAGAGAGAGAGAGAGAGAGAGAGAGAGAGAGAGAGAGAGAGAGGAGAGAGAGGAGAGAGAGAGAGAGAGAGAGAGAGAGAGAGAGAGAGAGAGAGAGAGAGACCGGACAAGTAGGCGGACCAGGGTCCGTCCGCGAGGCGCACTGCGGTGCGACAACCCGCAAAACACTATTAGCGGCGGTGCAGCCTTAAGATACGAGGGCGGGCAACAGACCCCCTCCCCCGGCGCATTGCGTCTGAAGCTACGGACGGCGGACAGACTGTGAAGATCTCGCGTGTCAGACCGCGTGACGAAGAAGGCCCCAACAAGAAAGGCGACGTGCGGACACGTGGCTAGGCGGCTTGGCAGACCGCCAGTTGGGCGCTTGGCCGCAGCGCGGCGCGCAGGGACGGGGCACCCCCCGCCCCCGCGCCCTGGCGCCGTGGACGCGGGGCCACGCGTGCACACGGGCAGGCAGAATGGCGGAGATTAGCGCGGGGCTCCAGGCGGAGCGCCGCGGAGCGA
>CAUYUJ010016146.1:85000-140000 GCA_963575745.1 Prorocentrum cordatum | reverse complement strand
CGGTTGTATCAGATACCAATACTTTCCAAAAGTCCGGAGGTACATAATCTGGGCCGGCGGCTTTTTCTTTCTTCAGCTTCTGAAGTACAGCTTGAAGTTCTTCCATCGTGAAAGCGCTGGTGTTGACAGGAAGTGCGTCGCCCAAGTGCGCATGGTGATTCGGTCGTGTCTCTGGGAATTTGTACTCCCACTGTAAGTGTTCAAAATAATCTGCCAGTACGTCTGCTCTTTCAGATGTGTCCCCCTCGCCAGGAACCACTCTCTGGATTGAGGCTCCAGCTGGTCCTGATCTACATGCGCCGCCACTTTGCGGATGGTGAATTCAGCATCCCAAGCTGGCGATGCACGTATTTTCATGCGCATGCCCGCATAGATATGATGCCGAGAGGCGACGGCTGTCCAAGGGGCGTCGGACAGCTGGACTAGACCAAGAAAGTCAGAGTGAATGCCGCTTGCGTCAGGACAGTGCTCCATTACGGCTAGGGCTGCTACATGCTCTGCCGCAGGGGACGTCTGCGGGTAATGGCTTCCAACCGCACCCCATAAAGCGGCAAAGATGTCGCCCCCCGCTGTGAGCTTGACTGCTGCCCACCCTGCTACGTGAAACTCCTCGGGCCCTTCCTTGAGGCACGATCCGTCTGTGAACACCTCCCCGCGAAATGCCTCCTTGACACTCAGTGCGGGGTCCGCGCACCAAAACTTAAAAGGTCTAGTGCCTGATCCACTTGGTGGCTGGACAGAAAAACCTGGCAACTCCAGGACCCCGCACACCAGGGGGAAGTTGCGCCGGCGGTCGCTGAGGATGGTCACGTCAATGGGCTCCAACATGTCGGCCCTGAGCGGGGCCGACAGCGGGCAGTGGTGGAGCCTGTGAGAGAGATGGTCCACTGGGGACCCGCATGCGCAAATGGAAGATGCCTCGTACCCTGCTTGCTGGAGCTTGTGTCCAGTCCACGCCGACTGGCACAGAAATGACATGAGGATGCTGGCTTCCTGTCTGGGCAGCCTCCCCCCTGATATCAGGTTCCTGGCAACGCTTAAATCGAGAGATGCTCCGGGCCCCAATCCGAATTTGGCCGCGATGGTGTCTAAGTGGATTCGCTGCCATGCTGCGCTCATCTTTTTCTCAAGGAATTTTGGGGAGAATGCCGTGAGAGGCCAGAGGTTTCCCCTTTCATCCTTGAAAATCAAAGCTGTGTGAAACTCCCACTTGATGCGCCGCAAGGACAGAAGAGCGGCCGCTAGAGGCCCTCGCACCTCTTCCCATTTTCGCGGGGGGTGCCTGAGTATCGGGGCGGCCAATTGCAGCAGGCGTGGCATTTGGAAATGGTTGCCGTCGGACATGTCTGTGCCAGCTCTCCAAGCCAGCTTGGTCCATAGCAATGCTGGCGCCAAGCCCTGTCTCCACGTGGGGTCCTGGTGCAGGGCCAGAGACAGGGAGCGTGAACGCACGTCCCCCCTGGAGCCCGCAATTGAAAGAAAGAAACTTTGGAGCTGATGAAGTTCCGCCGCATCAACACCCGTGACTTCAACACCGTACGTTCCGTACGCATTGAGGCCGCTGACGAAAAGTTTCCTCATATCGGTGCCTGCTCTGCGGAGAGCAGCGAGCCTCCTCTTCCGAGACTGTAGCTTTTGCATTCGCTGCTTCAGCACTGGGCGACTGAGACGTCGGCAACGGAGGTTGCCAACTGCAAAATCTACCCCCGAGTTTTTCCCTGACGGTGCAACTTGCCCAGCTTTGGAGCCCAGCGCTTTGGCCAGCTTCTTGCGAAGGCCGTCTGAGTTGGCTAGAGTGATCGATTTTCTGCAAGCCACAGTACAACCCAGGTCATTTTCAATCACTTTAGCCAAGGCCTCTGCTCCCGCCGTCAACTCCCTCACGACAACTTCGGGGTCATCATCTGTGATGCCCACTTGGAAGTCGTCTATAAACAAGGAGAGCGGCAGACGCCGGTGCTTGGACTGCCACGCGTCCAGCGGCTCTAACGTGTACACCTGCACTAAATACGTGTCAAAAGGGTCCCCGGCAGCGAGCCCTTGGCCCGGATGCCCCGCAGGAACAGTCGCGCCCTCGTAAGACACGAAACGGGGGGCTTGATGCTGATTGAGCACGACAGCTAATATGGATAGCGGGAAGTGCGTTTTATCCGCGCGCTCCCAAAGGACTGGCCGCTGCACATGCTCGTAATAGTCAGACATATCCCACAGGAGAGCTGCTGAGTGTGCTGGGCGCCCCTCCGCTGTGGCCGCCTCTGGCACTAGCGCTTGCTGGAACACTAATTCCGTGATGCTGCGGCCCTTCTGGTGGCACAGATAGGGTTTGGGGTGTGCTGTTTCCCAGGCCTTCGCGAGGGGCAGCCTGCATTTTGCCCAGACCCTGTAAAGAGCTGGTAAGAGGCCTATGCTTCGGAAGGCGGGTACTCCCGGTTGCTTTGCAGCAGCCTTCTGAAGAAGGGTCGCAACTACTGCTAAGATGGCCGTGGGGAACCTGCCGTGGCGTTCCACCGAGTGCAAAAGTAGCGCAACCACTTCGAGCTGCTCCAACGAGAGAAAGCAAAAATGCCTAGGGTGGAAGCCGTCGTACGTTTGCGCCGTGTCCCTAGAGAATGACATTGACGCTTCACGTATGGCCTCCGGCCTCAACGGGGGCAGATTTTCCTCCCGCGGTGGCTTAAAAGGAGGTCTCGAATTCGGCGTGGTGCGCCATAGCTCGGCCAACCTGGCAGCTTCTGCATGTAAAATACAAGATGGTCGCCCTGACCGCTCTTCGTGCCATTTTACTTGGGCAGGCGTCCACATGGGTTGATGCTTGGACCATCTGTGGGCCCAGCCAACTGACTTATTATTCGCCCTGGTGACCCAGTCGCGCCACGCTTTGGTGCGATCTTGGGTCTCCAGTGCCAATTCGTTCGCAAGCTGGTCTGAAATTGCTTTTGCCGGCCCCTCGAGAAGCTCTGTGGCCTGCCTTACTGGCAAGCTGACTGTTTTGCCGTCTGGTGATATCTGTCGGCATGCCGCCTCAATGTCCTGTAGTACGAGGCGGGTCTCTTCAGATGGGCTTGGCACCTCTGCAGGAGCCTCCTGTGCTCGAGCCGCCGCCTCCTCTATCGGGGCCCCAGTGGCTACGCACCGGGTGAAATCTTGCAAATTGTTCGCAATGGCCTTGAGGGTAGCCGCTTTGGACACCCAAGCCTCGTGCCCTTTCCCATTCGTCTTGAAATCGGCTGCAGATCGCCAGTCGATGGTCGGGCCTAGGCCGCGCGGCCGCTCGCTTCTTAAAGGCGTTCCCGTTATCCGCGAGATTTCAGAAGCAAGCTCTTTGGCGAAAGCCGTGTAAAAGATGTCAAGCAAGTGTTGCTTGACATCGTCGTTCAACGATGAACGCATCTGGGACAAAAGTTGTTCCGCTGCCTCCCGGAGGTGGTTCCAGCTGGCAGGGCCCAGCTGCGGGCCTATCATTGCCTCCGCTGGGAACCGGGTCGGGCGCCTAAGCACTGGGGCCAAAACTTCCCTATCTAGTAAGATAGACAGGCTGACTGGGCGATGCGGCGAAGATTTGAAAGAGGTTAGCGAGGCCACCTCCTTCACTAGCGGGTGAAACGCGACTGATATAAGGAAATAATCAATCTTGGAAGCAGTCTTTTTGGTATAATGAGTGTCTTTTGCGGGGGCGATCAAATTGAAGCGCCCTCTCTCACCAAAGTCGGTTTTTAAAGTAAACGAAGGGTCCATGTTCAGATCTTCCCCCGCTATGATTGGCAGACCTGTCTCATGCTGGAGAATGCCCAGGTGGGCAAGCAGGCTTCGATTAGCCTCGCTGAGCTTCTCCACTGGGCGCAGATAGATAGAGACAAGTAAGATAGGCTCGAAGCCAGGCGTCTCGTATCTGACGGCTGCCAGTCGCCAGGGTTCTGCACAGGTCGCGATGCCTTTCGGGAGCGGGGAAATCCCCGCATCTTTGCCCGAGCGCACCAGGATTGCAACCCCCCCCACTGCCCTGTTTTCTGCTGAGCGGGTGGCCGGACTAAAAACTGGAAGCCAGCCCCTGCTGCGGCAGTGCTCTACAGCCAAGTGTATGTCATGCGGATCGTCCAAGAGAGTCTCTTGGAGAAACAAAACTGCGAATGAGGCCAAGGAGCCGTCATCCAGCCGGTCTCGCATGGTGGGCCAAGAATTCCCGTTGAAGGTGGCCATCAAACTGGGCCGCACCTTGCCCGGGATTAAAAGTGAGGCCACCACGTCTGGCCGGCTTGCACCAGGAACTGTGCCGCTCAGCCGGCTGTTACCCCGGCGACCGGTGTGGCCCTGCCGCCGCAGCCGCCTCCGCTGCGCCGCTGGCGCCAGCGCCCGCCGGCGCGTCCGCCCTTGGTGCGGCGGCCGTTTGGCTACTGTCGCCTGCGCCTGCCGGCGCCGCTTCCTTCTTGTTCTCGGGGCGTGTTTGCCCAGAGACGTGTTCATCCTCTTGCTCCGCTAGCCCCACTGTCGCCAACTGATTGGCGAGCTGCTCCGAGGTCTGGTTGATCGCCAAGACTTTCTCCCGGAAGGGCGCTGCCCCCAGGTTTGGCGCAGGCTCCAACTCTACCTCTGGTGTGTGTCCAAGCGGTGCGAGGAGGGTCTTCCGCACCTTATCCATGAGCTCATTCTCGGGGAGTTCGATATCTTCGGGGTGCGCTTTGCAGTGTGCGAGCAGCTGCGACCCAGTCGGGTCTGGCGGACCGCTCTCGGTCTTCATCGATGCCTCGATGAGTTGAAGCTGCGCCTTTTTGCCCTGGAGGTTGCTGATCTTTACGTTGATCTCTTCCCCCAGGCGCTCGTAGTCGTCGCAGGTCTTATCAATGAGGTCCTCTAGCTGCCTGAGGTCGCCCTTCTTGCGCTGAATGACAGCCGTCTCGTCCTTGATGGACTGTTTCAGGCGGTCTGCCTGCGACGCCAATGGGGGCGCGAGGAACGATTTCTTCCGGAGGTCCTCTAGCTCTTGTGTCGCCTGGAGCAGCTTGGGGTGGTCTGGCTGGACTTTGCTCTTCCAGAAGTCTACTTCCGCCTTGGCCAGGTCAATTGGTGACAAGTTGTGCTTCTGGGGCAACTTCAAAGGACCGGTAGAACCATCTTGGCCCTTGTCCTTCCCTTTTCCTTTGCCCTTCAACTTGCCCTTGCCTTTTCCCTTGCCCGCACCTTTGGGTTCGTGGTTGCCCTGGCCTTGCTGGTAGGCGGGCGGTGGCTCTGGCCAGGTGTGTCCGCCGTAGTGCTCGGGCGCACCCAGCAAGGGCCTAGGCAATACAGGGTGCCCGCTCTGGCCCTGCGCATGCTGCGGGTAATGCGGCACTGGCCACATGCCGCCATAGTGTGCTGCGGGCACGGCCATGGGCGGTGTCGTCAGGGGTGGCGGCGGCGGCGGCGGCGGCGGCGGGGCCTCCATGGCCACCTCCAGCGGCCTCTCTGCCTCCGTCCTGGGGTGCACTGCTCGCTGCTGCTCTGGCCCACGGTCGTCACTCGCAAGCGCGCGCTTGCCGCACATGGACCCGCGGCTGCATGAGCGAGGCTGCGAGTCCTTGAGCAGCCCCGTGCAGCCCGGCTGAGGGCAAGGGCGGGCCCTCTCTCCCGCGCACGTCGGTGCCCGAGTGGGGTGGGGCTCGCCCTTGAAGAAGCTGTTGCCGCCGCTGTAGGCCATGATGACTGGGTCAAAGACTGGCCACTTACTGCGGGGCGAGCTTGGTGGCTGGAGACGTCGCTTGATCCCAGATGCTGCGGTGAGGGGGGGTAGGACCCCCCCCGCGGCGCAACGGCGGCGGCGGCGGCTGGCTGGGGCGGGCGGCGCCCCCCCCCCGGGGGGGGCGGTATTTATTAGAAAATAAATACCTCACCCCTGGGCGGCCGCAGAGGAGCGGGGGGGGAGGGCAGGGGGGAGGGGGGGGAAGCCGCGGATGGGAGCGGGCGCAGGGCCGAGACGTACTGCGGGGTGGGTTGCGCCCCCAATGGCCCGCAGCTGTTCCCCCTTTCCAACCCCCTTACTCCCATTCGGGGAGGTTTCCCCCCCCCCCCCCTACCATAAGCGGCGGTGCGATATACCCGGATTCCCCCTACAATGCCCGATCGTGCTTCACATACTCACGCACTGACTCGAGAGCTGCAACAGCGGCAGGCGGATATAGCGATGTGCATGACTATGGCCGCGCGCGCGGCAGCTGGCAGGCTGATCCAGTCGAATCAGCGGGTCGGGGGCTACTGTGAACTTGCTATGCAGTGGTCCTTAGTCCCCGACCCTTTAGGCAATGTGCGTGAGGTGGCAGCATACTGGGGAAGCTGATCCGGGCGAATCAGCGGGCCAGGGGCTACCGCGAACTTGCTGTGCAGTGGTCCGTAGTCCCCGACCCGTAGGCTAAGCAGCGGGAAGCAGTGAACATGGTACACAGACTGGCCACCTGCGTGGTGGTTGCTGCAGTGAGCTGCTCAACTACTTGTGACCTGGTCGCTCCTGTCGAAACGACCGGCTGTGTTACATGCGAACTTCGTGAGTCCGTAGCGCTTTGCCTCCATAGCCCAAACTCTGAGCGCTCAAAACATTGTAATCCCACTAAACTGACCTGCCTAGGGTATTGGGGACACGGTGCACAGTGACCCCACTGCATGCGTGATGACGCGTTTCGTGCAAAAACAAGCCGAATTTAGCCTTTGTCGCCCCGACCCCCACTCCCTGGTCCTCGTGGTCGGGGTGCTCATCGGAACCCAGCGCTGGGATCCTTAAAGGCTGCCCCGTGCGTCCCCGACCACACCGAGAACCAAGAAGGCTGGGGGGTCATCGGCACGGGGAGGAGGAGGAGGAGGAGGAGGAGGAGGAGGAGGAGGAGGAGGAGGAGGAGGAGGAGGAGGAGGAGGAGGAGGAGGAGGAGGAGGGGGCGCAGGAGAAGCAGGCAGAGGAGACAAGGAGGCAAACGAAGGGGAGAGGAGGAGGAGGGGGAGGAGGAGGAGGAGGAGGAGGAGGAGAGGAGGAGGGGTAGGAGGAGGAGGAGGAGGAGGAGGAGGAGGAGGGCGCAGGAGAAGCGGGCAGAGGAGACAAGGAGGCAAAGGAAGGGGAGAAGGATGATGATGATGATGATGATGATGATGATGATATGATGATGATGATGATGATGATGATGATGATGATGATGATGATGATGATGATGATGATGATGATGATGATGATGCTGATGATGATGATGATGATGATGATGATGATGATGATGATGATGATGATGAGATGATGATGATGATGATGATGATGATGATGATGATGATGATGATGATGATGATGATGATGATGATGATGATGATGATGATGGATGATGATGAGGAGGAGGAGGAGGAGGAGGAGGAGGAGGAGGAGGAGGAGGAGGAGGAGGAGGAGGAGGAGGAGGAGGAGGAGGAGGAGGAGGAGGAGGAGGAGGAGGAGGGGGACTACGGGGAAGACTGGGGAGGTTTGGGGGGAGCTAGGGGGAGAAGGACTAGAAGGAGGAGCAGCAGGAGTAGGAGGAGGAAGACAGCCGGCGCGGCCTACACTTGGAAGTTCAGCCATGCTCTTGTGTTGGAATGTTGCTCTCGCTTGAGCGCTGGCCGCATCCCTGATCGGGAGTGGCGCGCTGTCGCCTGAGCGCTGGCAACAGTTCTGTCGAAAGAATGGTGCTGTCGCCTGCGCGCCGGCCACATCCATTTCTGGGATGGCCAGAGCGCCAGCCACACCCCTGATTGGGGATGGTGCTGCCGCTCGAGCGCTGGCCGCATCCCTGATTGGGAACGGCATTCCTATCCGAACGCTAGCCACATCCCTGACTGGGGCTGCTCGTCTTGCCTCAGCGCTGGTCACGTGCCTGCCTGAGTCTGGTGCTGCAATTCGAGCGCGGGCCACATCCCGGTTTGGGAATGGTGCTTTCGCCTGGGATTGGTGCTGTCGCGTGCGCGCCGGCCACATCCCTGATTGGGGACAGTGCTCCCGTCCGATGACTGGCCACATCCTTGGTTTTGGATGGTGCCGCCGCTCGAGTGCTGGCCACATCCGTGGTTGGGAACGGTGCTCCTACCCGAGCGCCAGCGACATCCCTGATTGGGAACGATGCTCCCGCCCGAGCGGTGGCCGCAATTTCATGCTGGGAGGCTTATCTTTACCTTGTTGGAGGGGTTGTCTGGGTTCCGGCGTTTTTTTGTAGATTGTTTCGTTCCATTGCAAATGGTAGGTCGCATAGCGTCACGCGTTAGCGCCGCGTCCGCCGCCGTCGCGTCGCGCCCCAGTGTGGGCCAAGTGCAGGCCAGCGCCGTCAGTTGTGGAAGCTCGCATGGGGTCACGCCGTCGGGGCCGCCGCGCCGCGTCGCGCCCTAGCGCGGACCCAGCGCAGCCGATCGTCGTACAGAAAGAAGCATTGTGGCCATGATGCGCAGCATCACCGTCATCTTTGTCAGCTCCACCATTTTCGCACAGCGTCACCTTGCCCAGTACTTACCGCCCCTCGCGAGGATCGTTCCCCTCTGGGAGCGTCACCTGGCTTGATCATTCGGCACGCTCTTGACGATGACTGTGCGCTACTACGGGGTGTAGTAAGTCGACGCTGGCGGCGCTGGCTTCCGGCTCGAGCGCCAGCTGCATTCTCAAAAACATTGTTGTGTGCAATGGTTTGGGCTACATCTTTTGTATGGTTTTGTTGCGGCGCGGTAGTGTCGATTGTTTCCATCGCAGTATCCACGTGTTGTGCACGCGCTACGCTTGTTCCTCTCCCATGTTATTATGTTCGCGACGTTCGAGCACCTCCGAACCCAGAGTTGCGAGGATGCCCCAGGAGTTTGGAGGATATCTCAGGGGACCACCTCGCGAGCAGTATCGTCGAGCCTGCAGTTGCGAGCTTGTCTCAGGCGCAACTGGCCGGACCTCCTCTCGCGTGGCATCTTTGAGCCCTGGCGAGGATGTCTACGTATATCGAAATTGGCTGGACCACCTCAGGTCAGGGCGTCTCGGAGCGTAGATTGGCGAGGATGTGTGAGGCGACGAGCCAAGAGTTTCAAGGATGTCTCAGGCGAGACGAGCCAGACCACCTCAGGTCAGGGCATCTCTGAGTCCAGAGGCGTGAAGATGTCTATAGCGAAACGGGCTGGATCACCTCGCGCGCGGCATCTCTGAGCCCAGAGTCGGGCGGATGTCTCAGGCGAAATTGTCCAGACCACCTCGCGCGCAGCATCTTCGAGCCCAGAGTTGGGAGGATGTCTCAGGCGAAATTGGTCGGACCCCCTATCTCTGAGCCCAAATTTATGAAGACGTCTCATGCGAAACCGGCCTGACCGCCTGTTGCGCGGCATCTCGGAGCCCGGAGTTGCCATGGCACGACCAACTCAGGACAGGGCATCTCTGAGCCTTGCGAGGATGTCTCAGTCGAGATGGGCAGGACCACCTCAGGTCGCGGCATCTCTGAGGCCAGAATTGTGCCATTGTGCCATGCGGTGCTGCTGAGTTGTGTCAAGCCCAGGTTATCCGAAGGACCGATTCGACGTCGCGCGATGCCTCTCCCGCTGACAGGAGCTGAAGAAGAGCTCGCCCACCAGGTCACAGTTGGAGGCCGCGCCGCCTGTCTCTTGGGCCGCAGACTCCTGCCAGTGGCACATGGTGGTGATCCTGATGAGAGGGGTACGAGTCGTCTTCGCTGGCGGTTGGTCTGCGCCGACGGTCGTCTCTCCGGGGGCGTCTTCAGCTGGCGGCCGTTTTGTTTGGCGGTAATATTCGTTTGCGGCCGTCTTGGGTGGTGAGCCTGATGAGTGGAGGACATGGAGGAGGGGGATGAAGGTCGAAAACACGGAACAATGCATAAACGTCATTTTTCGGAGAGCCGCGCGGATTTCTCGGGTCGGCGCTGGACCCCTCGCGCGTTCAGGAACGGATCCCAGCGCCCGCCCAAGAAATCCGCTCGGATCTCTGCAAGCTCACGTTTACGCATGATTTCTCAGGGGTGGAAGAGGTGGCCGAGGAAGAGGCGGAGGCGGACGAGGAGGAGGAGGACACATCGAATCAATGTCAGGAGGTTGAGGAGGTTGGACTCGCCGATCGGTCTGCAATGTGTCATCGATTCCAGGGCATGGGCATCCGATCGATCCGATCTGATGTCGATTTCGGCCAGCCCGATCTGATTCGATCCCGATGCTCCGCGACCCGGTGCGGCCCGATGCTCGCACGGCGTCGTTGGTGCATCCTGCCGCGATCGATCTAATGCGATTTCGACTCCGTGCCGATGCGGCCCGAGTCGACGCGCGCTTCGATCCCGATCTCGGGTATTGCCAGGACCCCAGGTAAGGGGACCTGGTCAGTAGTAGGGCCCTGGGGCACGTGAATTGGCCAGAATCCTTACACCAGGTCTGCCGTAGCTGGTGTTTTCCCGGGTGACAGCAGTTCCGGTGAGCGGAGCGGGCAGGGGGGGCGCCCCCCAGTGCACATCACTAAACCGGGTCCCGCTAGACCCACTCCTGCAAACGCCCGACGATCTCCCGAGGCGATGCTGGCTGATCCGGGCACAGGACCCGCTGCCTGCGGCCCGCGGCACGTGGCGCGGACGGGCCCGGAGCGCCCCTGCCGCCCCCGCCGGGCTGCAGGCCGCCCTTTGCGGCCGCCCGAGGGTGCGAATGCTTTTGGCCTCGGGGAGGCCAAGCATCATCGCGCCGACATCGCAGAGCGCATTTCTTCCGGAAAGCGATAGGATGGGCCGGGAGTGTCCTGGAGAATTTCGTTCTGGACTTCGAGGTGAGTTTCGTGTGATTTTTTTGGCCAGGAATGAAGACTAAAAGAAATCCACGCGAAATTCACTTCGTTTTTCACGCGCCCTTTCGGGCAGAAATCCACGCAGAAATCTACGCAGAAATCCGCTGCAGCACGTCTGCAAGGCCTGTGCAATGACATGCATCGAGGAAGAGCAGCAACATTGTCGCCATGCTTTTGTGCATTGTTTCGCGTGTCGGCGGTGGCCTGCGCCCCCGCTCCGCCTCCCCCCCATTTCCCCCCTTCATGGAGCAGACTTTGGCTGCTCTTGGCGGCTGCTTCTGGCGACTGGTCAGGACCCCTCCCCCCAGTCTGCTTGCGCGACGGGTGCGAGAAGATCGACTACGCACCAGCCCATATCATGACCCCCCCCTCCCCCACCCTTCGGCCGAATGTCGAAATCCAGATTGACAAAACGCTTACATTGTCAATCCATCTTTGCGGAGGTCTTGTATCTTGGCCTCCCGGATGAGGCTCGAGTTAGATAACAGGTCGGAGGATGGCGCCGCATCGTGCGGAGCCCGAGCTCCTCCACGCCGACGGCGCCGATGCATCGGCGATGCGGCGCGACCCTCGGACCCCACCTGCTCTGACCACAGTTGGGAGGCCTCTGCAGGCATCGAACAGCAACAATACTGTAAGCACATGTTCTCGGAGGCCCATGCGGGGCTCTCGTGTCGGCACCGGGCCTCCCAGGCGGCACCTCTGTGGTGGCCGGCGCCGCGCACGAGCTCTGCGCGTGCATCTCCATCGTCTGTGTCCATCTGCTGCTCTGCCTCGCTCATGTCCAGCAGGCTCTCGAGGTCGAGTCGGCGTTTGCCCATGGGCTGCCAGCAACTCTGCCAGCATCGCTGCCAGCGTGCCGGCCCCTGCTGGACAGGCGGGCGCCACCTCACGCTGCTTCAGCGCAGTGCCGCCCCGCACAGCTGGCGCGGAAGGGCTCCAGGTATCGCTCGCGACCAGAGCTCGATGACGTGCAGCGCAGCATCGGCCTCGGTCTGGCCCTACTGCGCCTGCTTGCCGTGCGCTGCACAGGCCGTTCGGTGCGCGCCAGCGCCTTGGGGGATTCAGCGCCGACCCAACAAAAATCCGGTTGGGCCTCTGACAGTTTATGTCGACATCTATTGTTCTGATTAGGGGATCGACTACAGAATTGGTTTACCCAAAACTGTTTTTTCGCCGAGTCCATGGAACATGTGTGGAATGTTCGCCGCTGCCGCCTCCGCCGCCGCCGCCGCCGCCCTCGTCGTCGCCGTCCCCCTTCAGCGTCGGTGGCACTGGCTGCTAGGCCTTTACATTTTTTTTCGCCGAGTCCATGGAACATGTGTGGAACGTTCGTAGATCTACGAACATCCTCGGTCGATCAACGACTCTGCGAGGACCATAAAACTGCCTCACCACCACTTCCCATCCTCCCTCCCTCCCCTCCCTTACCCATCCTCTCTTCCTCCCTCCATCCTCGCCAATCCTATCCCTTGCTGGACGATCCGCTCGCCTTGCAGTCTTGCGGTCGTCCTCAGTTGACCTGGTGGCCAGGGTCGCGTCGCCAGCATCAGTCCAGGACTGCCCCGCGCCCCTGTGTTGCTGTCGCTGATCTGACCACGGTCCAAGGTCCCGCTGGCTCACTTACTGTTCTGTAGCCTTTGGTGCCCGTGCAGAATGTTTGATTTTCGACGTTCTAGTGCAGCCAGTTGACTGTGCCAATTTTTCTCTGTTACGTGCGTGCCACCATTAGCTGACAGGCTATGTGCTTCATCAGCGGCGCAATCCAAGTTCCTCGCACCCCAAGAAAGAGGACAGAGGAAGGGGAGGCTATGGGGAGGGAGGAGGACTGGAGGGCTTGTTGGTGGATGCCCTCGGGTCCCGCAGATTCAAGCAACTCTATGGGCGGCGGGGGTAGGGTCTGGAATTCGTCGAACACGCGTCGCAGTCCGAACTTTACCAGTGCTTCCCGTCGATTCACGAAACTCAGTGGTTGGTAGGGAGTCAGTGCGGTGCTTTTGTGTGAAGATAACAGCCAATCGGGGGGGAACATAGCATCAATGACACGCCGCCATTGGGAGCCCTTCCGTATGCCATTTTTTCGTGACCGTTCGAAGGCCAGGTGTGCTATTTCAACGATAACACGCTGGTTGGTCGGCCCGCGACGGTCTGGAAAAGACGGTTGTCGCCTGCAGCGCCGCTTGATGGAACGTCTGCCAAATATGATTGAGTTCGAGTGTGACAGTCCGTGTGGGTGAGAGTGTGTCTGGGTATGAATAATTCGGAGTGCGAACGAGATTAAGTGTGAGTGGGGCCTGAGATTGAGCGTGATCCATACACATCGGAACATTCGTGAGCCATGGTGAACTGTAGTCTGAGCATGCGTCGGTCTGATGGCTGGTGAGTCTGAGTGCGCATGAGTATGCGTGTGAGTTGGTCTGGGTGTGAATCAGTTTGAGCTTGACCGAATCAGATTATGAGCGAGTCTGGTCGAGTATGTGTGGCTGAGTTTGAGTTTGAGCGGGTGTGGTCGAGTCTGGGTCTGGGTATGGGTATGTGTGTATGGCGTGTATGGTCGACCATGAGTCCGCGTATGAGCGTGTTTGAGGTTGAATGAGTCTGTTCATGAGCGAGTATGAGCGAACGATTCAGTCTGAGTATGAGCGGGTCTGAGTCGGTCTCGGCTTGTGTGACACCTAGTACGATCGGACATAAGTATGAACGAATCATAATGTGATGGGTGAGTCAGAGTGAGAAGGAGGTGCTGGTGAGTATGTCCGCGTGTGAACGTGTGCGACCGAATGGGAAAGAGGGGAAACGGGGTGAGTAACTGAGTGAATGAGTGGGTGGGTGAGTAATTTGGGGGGCAAAAGCAAACAAACCGCCTGAGAGGCCCCCCCCAAATCTGAACGCGAATCCTGAAGTGTCCCACGCCTGGCGGTTCCGCCTTGGGGTGCCCAGTGTCGCGGTGAGCAGTGGACCACCAAACAAATCAGAGGGGCAAGAACAGGCGAACCGCCCGAGACAACCCCTCAAACTGGACGCGAACCCTGCAGTGTCCCCACCCTTGGCGGCTCCCCCTTGAGTGTCCCAGTATCACGCCTGCACACTGCGGGGAGGAGTGGACCACCAAAGAAAAATGCAGGGGAACAGAAGCGGACGGACCGCTCGAGGCCTCCCCATGATCTGCCCGCGAATCCTGAACCGTCCCCACCCCTGGCGGCTTCGCCTTGGGGTGCCCACATGCCCGCTATATCGCGGTGAGTACTGGACCACCAAAAGAGAGAAATGATTCTGGGGGACAAAAAGTCAAACCGCCTGAGACATCCTCACAAGTTGCTTGGACAGCAGAGGATGTCGGGTATGCAAATAAGCAACCCGGCGGAATGTCCTGACCTTGGAGCCCCCCCGTAGAAGTGCTGAAACCAACGCCTCGCCTGAGACACCCTCAGATTGCGCTTCGAACCCAGAGGGTGCTGGGCATGGAAGCAGGCAGACCGTCCTCACAATTTGGGTATGAATTCGGTAGTGTCCTGGCCTTCGGACCCCCCTTTAGAAGTGCTGAAGCCAGCGCCTCGCCTCAGACATCCACAGGGTGTGCTTCGAAAGCGCAGGGTGTTGGGCCTGCAAACAGGCAGGCCGCCTGAGACATCCCCACAATCTGGGCGCGAAGCCTGGAGTGTCCTGACCCCCGGCGCCTCCTCCTTGGGGTGACCTGTTACGCCTGCTCTATCGCGGTGTGCATTGGACCACGAATGAGTATGAATGAGACAGACGTTGAGTATGAGAGGAGTATAACTGTGAAGTAGTCTGAGTCTGATTGAGTCCGAGAATGGGTGAGTCGAAACGTGAGTGAGTCTGAGCGTGAGTGTCTCTGAGTGTTTTGGGTCTGAATATGAGTGGGTTTGAGTGTGAGTGAGTGCGGGCGTGAAAAAGTCTGAGTGTGAGTGAGTCAGGGTATGAGTGAGCCTGAATGTGAGTGGGTCATTCTGACCGAGGAAGAGGACGGGAGGACGAGGATGTGAGGAGGAACTGTTCTTGGAGAGGTCCAAATCAGAACAATAGCCCCATGTTCGGAGGTTGGGGGGTGAGCTCGCAGTGGAACGGAGACCCCCAACCGGGAACTCGTTTCGTTTCGTTCGTGTCGTGCGTGCGGGCGAGGCGATGCTGCGCGGGCGCGCGAGAGGAATGAACCCGCCGTTGCTAGGGCGAAGTCAAGACAAATGATTCTCCCCCCGTCCGGCGGTGTCCCGCGGTGTCCCGCGGTGTCCCGTGGTGTCCCGTGGTTATCCGTGGCGTCCGCGGTTGCTGGGGCGAAGTCAAGACAACTTATTCTCCCCCTCCCTCCCGTCTGGCGGTGGCTCGCGGTGTCCCGCGGTTTCCCGTGGTGTCCTGTGGTGTCCCGTGGTGTCCGCCGTTGATAGGGCGAAGTCAAGATAAATGATTCTCCCCCTCCCGCCCGTCTGGCGGTGGCTCGCGGTGTCTGGCGGTGGCTCGCGGTGTCCCGCGGTTTCCCGTGGTGTCCTGTGATGTCCCGTGGTGTCCGCCGTTGATAGGGCGAAGTCAAGACAAATGATCCCCGCCCGCCCGTCCGTCCGTCTGTCCGGCGGTGGCTCGTGGTGTCCAGCGGTGTCCCGTGGTGTCCCGTGGTGTCCTGTGGTGTCCCGTTTAGTGAGATCGATAGTGAGATCGATAGTGAGATCGATACTGGGGTCGATGCGGTGCCCCGAGGTGTCCCGTGGTGCCCCGTGGTGTTCCAACAATTGAGATCGACAGTGAGATCGATAGTGAGATCGATGTGGTGCCCCGAGGTGTCCCGTGGTGTCCCGTTGAGTCAGATCGATAGTGAGATCGATAGTGAGATCGATACTGAGACCGATGTGGTGCCCCGAGGTGTCCCGTCGTGCCCCGTGGTGTCCCAAAAAGCGAGATCGATGGTGAGATCGATACTTCGATCGTGAGATCTATAGTGAGATCGATAGTGAGATCGACGTGCTGTCCCGAGGTGTCCCGTGGTGCCCCGAGGTGTCCCGTGGTGTCCCGTTGAGCGAGATAGATAGTGAGATCGATAGTGTGACCGATAGTGAGATCGAGAGGTGTCCCGCGGTGTCCCGTGGTGTCCCGTTGAGTGAGATCGATAGTGAGATCGACAAGTGTCCCGTGCTGTCCCGTGGTGTCCCGTGGTGTCTCGCTGAGTGAGATCGATAGTGAGATCGATTGAGTCAGATGTTGGTTCCCCCCTCCTCCAGCCCCCGCACAACCTCCTTATCACCCGAAGGGTGGCCTGATGAGTAGGATATGGGGAACAACATCGGCCATCTTGAGGCTGGCGGTACGCGCGAGGCCGCTCTCAGCAATTCCTGTACGCATGCTCCTCAGCATCCTCCATTCCACCTTCATCTCATCATCTTTTCTCGAAGTTCAACACGGCGAGGGCCCGCAGGGGGCCCGCCGAATTGAGCCCGCAGAGCTGGAGTCATGGCGGGCCCCCCAGGGGGAAGTTTGCGTACAGATTTTGCAATCATTGGGTGTTACCACGGATACTGCCTCGGCGAGGGTCGGTACCAATCGTCGAAGTGTTTCGTGGGGCCATGTTGGCGTCCCGTGGGTGGTCGGACGGCCTCTTGGGTGTCCCAGGGGGACATGAGACAGCAACATGCGTGAGCGGTGTGCCGAATTGATGTGTTCGCTGCTTGGCGAGGACAAATTGCTTATCTTTTTACGCGCTCTGGGGTAATGTTGGACAGGACATGAGTGAGGGGCGCGCCGAAAGGATTTTTTCGTAGCCCTCGGGGCGCGGGCCAGTCGTGCTTTCACATGCGCCAGGAGCCCGAGAGCGCAGATCATATGTATTTTCACGTGTCAAAAGGAGGATGCCAGGAGGAGAAAAAACACACAGACACAATTAATCGTCGACTCCCCGGAAAATATTGGAACATGTGGGATGTGGGGGACGACGAGAACCCAGAAAATATAGGAAAATATGGGGAATCCTGTTATTTGTGCCTATTTATATCTGTGTGTCCCAGGGCCCCTTCAGAACGGAGGTACGGCTGCCCTCTTCGGGCCTTTTTGGGCTGGCGGAATGTGCGAAACCGCTCGTAGCATCCTTTACGCATGCTTCTCCCTCTCTTCCGTCACATCCTCCATCTCATCATCTATCCCAGGGCCCGCAGGGGGCCCGCCGAATTCAATCGCTTCGCTCATTCCGCCGGCCCATGTTGTAGCACTGGTGCTATATGCTGGTGTGCTTGTGGCGAGCGAGGAGGAGGAGGAGGAGGAGGAGGAGGAGGAGGAGGAGGAGGAGGAGGAGGAGGGAGGAGGAGGAGGAGGAGGAGGAGGAGGAGGAGGAGGAGGAGGAGGAGGAGGAGGCTTCTTGATGACTTCTTCCGGCGTTCTTGGGGCCGAACTGTGTTGTGGACAAGACTCTGTGACAAGACACCTCTATGGGAGGCTTCCTTGGATTTCTTGGGGGTTCTCTTGGCGATACTTCTGGGACCTCCAGGTGCCTTTGGGGCCTCTTAGGACTTCTTGGGGGGTTTCTTTTGCGCCTCCAGGGGCATCTTGGGGGCCTGTTGGGGTCTGCTGGTGGTCTCGGGGGCACAACAGCCAACGGACACTTCATGAAGTTTGGTTTTCGGCGCCGCTCTTGGGGCTGTCTTGCGCTTGGTTCTGCTTGCCGCGCCTGGACGTTTTTGATGTCTGTGTAGCTGCTTCTTGCAGATGCGCCGTCTGGGCGCGTGGCTTCTTGCTTGCTTGCTTGCTGGCTTGCTTGCTTCCCATCGGTCTCGACTGGAGTGCCCCCTTCAAGCTCCGCTTGGCTCCCCTCGGGGGGCGCTGCTCTGGAGCGCTCTTTGGGGTGTCTGGGAGACCGCCCCCGGGAGGTGTTTGGGAGACCGCCCCCGGGACCCTGCCGGAACCTTGCCGGGGTATATTTTCTTTTCCTCCGGGGAGCCCCAGGGGCGGCCCCCCGCGCGCGCGAGCAGAGGTCTCGGCACGCCTCGGGCCCGATGGGCCAGCGAACGCCCCCCTTCGGCCACCGAGCGGCGGGGCTCCTTTCGACTCCTCGCTCGATGCGATTTCGATCGTGCCTAGCTCGATCCGACTCGAGCTCGATGCTCTGAGGCTCTGATGCGGCCCGAGGCTCGCACGGCGCTGTAGTGCATCCTTGCGCCACCCTTGTCGATCAGACTTCGTTTCCGTGCCGGTGCCGCACGCCTCGCTGCACGTCTCGATCCGATCCGATTGTGCGATGCGATGCGGGCTGCTCTTGCGCAAAGGGGCACGGGGTTCAGGCTCTCGGCGGCATCTTTGTCGCCCTCGAGCCAGTTTTGTCACGCTCTGGTGATAACGGGCGTGACAGTTCGTCGAAGGGAGGGGGAAGGAGGCCCAGTCACGTCACGATTCGAGCTGGCGTCGTTTGGGAATGCTCAGGTGGCTCGTTCCTGGATGGCGCCAGCGCCAATCGTGGTGTGCCCAGGGGGTATGGAAGGGGGGGTGGGCGGGTCCGGTCACGGGCGTTGCCGCGAATAATTTCGAGCGGGCTCCTGTCTCGTCGCGGGCAGGTCCTGTCTTCCGAGTTCTACACCCTGATCCCGCACAACTTCGGGCGGGCCCGGCCCCCAGCGATCAGCACCCAGGAGCTGCTGTCCCTCGGCGGTGGCGGCGGCATCGACGTTGACGTCGTCGTCGTCGTCGTCGTCGTCGTCGTCGTCGTTGAGGGCGTCGTTGAGGTCTTCGTCGTCGTCGTCGTCGTTGTCGTCGTCGTCGTCGTGGTCGACGGCCGCGCTGGTTTTTGACCCACCAATTCTGCTTATGAAGTTTTTTGTTGATATGGGTAAGTCTTGAGGCTCAGACAGTGTCACTCGGCCCCCAGCCACAACAATAAGGGCTCGCGCATCAGAAGTCGTCTTCGCAATTCATTCAGGAATGGCGCTATCGCTCGATAGTTGGGTGCAGTTTTCGAAATCATTGCGCTCTCGCCTAGGACTTCCTCGAAATCTATTCAGAAATTGCGCCCTCGCTGCTCAGGAATCGTGCTCTCGCTTGGGACTTCCCCGGGGTCACGCCCTCGCGACTCAGGGATTGTGTTCTCGCCTAGGACTTTGACAGATTACTACTGCATTGCCGTCTCGGGAATCGCGCTTCGGTGTTGCGCCCGCACGACCCGCCCGTTGGGGCTCTCCCGCCTGTCAGGGTCCCCCCGCCCGACCCGCCCGTCACGGTCAGCCCGCCCGACCCCGACCTGCCCGCTTCCAGGTCCCCCCCCACGGGCCCGCCCAAGTAGGGTCCGCCCGCTCTGGCGTCCCGCCCGCCCGTTCCCGCCCGCTTGGGTCCGCCCGCCCGACCCGCCCGATCTGGTCCGGTGAGGTGCCGCCCGCCCGACCGGGCTGTGTGTACAGTCGGACCGAGGTACCAGGTCGAGGTCGGTTCGGGGAGGGTACCCCGAACTTCTTCTTAATCAACCGGGGGGGGACAAACGTGAAAACGCGGCGCGGCCAATCCCCCGGCACCACCCCGGCGCCCTGGCGCCCCCTGGCATCACCGTGGACGCGCCGCGGCCAACCCCCCTGGGCACTCCAAGGGGGGGGCGATGATTAAGCGATCCAGAGTACCCTACTGTCCTTCGTGCTTGTTGGATGTTCTTGTGCGGCCTGGGCGAGGGCACCCTCGAGTATTCCTCAGTTTGGCTGGCCGAGGACCTCGTGCTGTTGAAGGGTGTTTTTCTGCCCCAGGTCCGACTGTAACCCTGCCGAGGTTGACCCAGGAATTGACATGAGAAATATGCCCCCTAAAGAGGGGTTCGTTCATGAACGACGAGGGCGGGATTCGCGGGTAGGGGGCGTACATGCTCAGTGACATGCGAGCAACGTAGAGCGAGCAGCTTTAAACTTGTTGTTGCTGTTCTCTCGTTGTTGGTAGACTCTCACTGTTGACCCCCCGTCCATCGCCTATGGTGTTTTTCAATTTGAAGTGCCCCTCTTGGGCTATTTTGGAAGCGGGATCTCTTGGGGCCCCCTTCGGGTCCACTTGGGCCCCCCTCTTGGGCCCCTCCCTCTTGGGGGCGTTTGGGGCGCCGTTGGAGCATCTCGGGGGCCATCGATCAAAGAAGGAGGGCTTCTTAAGTTCGCCCCTTCGTCGGAGGCCGAAACATGGCCTCTTGGGACCATCTTGCGGCGCTCTTGGGCGCTTTTGGGGCCGTCTTGGGTCCCCCTTGCGGCTCTCTTGGGCGATCTTGTAGCTACCTTGAGACCTCAAGGGCCCATCGGAAGTGAAAAGGTGAGAAGACAAGTAACAAAATATGTGTCTGTAGGCTCTGGAATGATGTTGGCACCCCGGGAGGTCCATGGGAGGCTCCGTGGCCACTTCGTGCCTTCTTGGGGTGGCCTGGAGTCTCTTGGAGGCATGTGGGAGGCTATCTGGAGCTATCGTGGTGTAGCGCCAGCGGCGGGCCGCGCGGCCAGCATGTACTGTTCGATTTTCGCGGGCCTCTCGTGCTCGCGAGACGCCTCGTCGCTGCCAGCTGGGCGGCGGCGGCTTTGATTTTTTTCTTCTTTGCGGCAGCCACGACACAGGCATCGCGCTGCTGAGCGTCGTGCGAGAGCTTTCTTGGGCTTTCTTGTGCCGTCTTGGGGGTCATCTTGGGCTATCTGTGGCCATCTTCGAGCCATCTTGGACCCTCCACCGAGCCCAAAGGGCTGGTGGGGTTTGTCTTGCACAGCTATGTTCTAGAGCTCGGAACCTTTTCTTTTGGTTTTTCATGGCTCGTCGTCTGCGGGTCCTCTACCCCCGCCGTCGCCCTGTCCCCGGCAGAACCCATTCTCTTTTCTTTGGGCCCTCTTGGGGCCCTTGAAACTCCACCGCGCGAGTGTCTCTAAAGCGAGCTGAGGGACGTAAGGAGTGGAAGCGAGCGTGCGCCCGCGGCCGCGTCCGCCCAAATATGACCGTGCCTCACTGCGAGGCACACAATCGCTATCGAGGCCAAAAGGATCTTCCTAGTGCTTAAGATGGCACATCCTCTCCTACTGGGACTATCGTTACTACGGTACAACACAGCTGGAATTTGGCTTCGCCTAAGGCGAAGCTGCTGGCTGGGCCTCCCAGCCCCCTTCAAACTTGGTAGCGGAGCTGGCCTATGGTGGTCAGCTTTTGCTTTACTCCCCACCATCCACTGTATTATCTGGTGGACTACGGACATGGTGGAACATCCGGGTGCAGTGGGTTTGCGCTGAGGAATGTACATAGCTACGCAGTACCGCAAGGACACTTGCAGCGATACCTCTGTTCAAGTGGAGGTCTGTTACTTACATCCCACCTCCTTGCG
Organism: Prorocentrum cordatum; assembly: GCA_963575745.1. Classification (NCBI taxonomy): domain Eukaryota; class Dinophyceae; order Prorocentrales; family Prorocentraceae; genus Prorocentrum; species Prorocentrum cordatum. The sequence goes on along the minus strand of CAUYUJ010016146.1, from coordinate 118,929 downwards.
CTTCTACACTCCTGAAATTCGCCCACCTACTCCAATTGGAAATTTCTTCGGAGATATAATGCATGGAAACATGCGATGCGAAGTATTGCCGCCTCCGACCCCACGCAGACTTACGACTACACAACGGAAGCCCCAACCGATTACATCCGACTACGACTTACGAGGCCGTTAGATTGGTGTTACTATTTTTGGGCTCGCGTGGGTCGTTATCGGGTGTGCGGTAGGACATATGCGTGGCGGAGACGACACGAGATACTGACCCTCATTGGGACCCAGCCGGTCAAGTACCTTTTGGCGAATTTGTCCGTGAAGTACATGCCTGGATCAATGTGACCACAGGCAATATGACGCCCTCCCAGCAGGCTGCAGCTCTGCAGCGAGGTTTGGGAGGTCTCGTACGGACCATAGCCATGAGAGTCCCTTCAGCAGTTATTAATTTCGGCGTCAACATAGATGGCCGCCACACCGACGGCGCCATCTACATCATGTTCCTCTTAAGCACGGAGTTCGAGAATTTAGAAGATGAGCGCCAACTCAACTCTGGCACGGCTCTCATTGATTTCCGAGTCCATGCGGGCGAACGTATCGACCAGACGTTAACACGGTTTCAGATGGCCCACTGCGAAGCTGAAGCAGCTGGCCTCAACATCCCCATTTCCAATCCTAACAGTGATTCTATTCAGAATGACGATCCACAACCAACTGAGACCACTACACTGCTTGCTCAGAATGATAGAACGGCCTCGGGGTCGGAAGACTCCTGGGCCAGGCCTAGGGGGCCGCCCGACGCGGTCGCCCCCATGCAAGCCGTGGCCCTAGTGCGCTCAGCGGGGCAACCCGCCGAGTCAGACTTCGACTCCGGTACTGATACAGATGCGTCTTCAGATGGCGAAGCTACCGGCCTTGATTGCTCTGATATGCCTACATACCTCACTGAAGAGCAACGAGCTCAATTGTTTTTTAGGGTATCAAGAACACGAGCGTCGCTGGCGGAGATTCATGAAGAAACCGGTCCGAAAGGTAAGGCGTGTCGTACGCCGAGCACTCAAAGGAAAAGGCAAGGGCCGAAGTAAAGGTAAAGATAAGCATCGGCGATTGCATGGTAGAGGAAAATCAGCATTCTTAGCATATTACTGGACCTCAGTATGAGGAACTGTTCTTTGGTGCTGGCAGAAGCCGCAGGCATGCATCAGGCAAAGGTAGCGGACGACGGGGGAACCCAAAGGATGCCACCGGTAAAACTATGGATGCGTCATATGCCACAGTGCACAACATTTCTGGCGGGAATGCCTTCGAGGTGATGGGAGAGGCAGGGGTCCGTCAATACATCTGGCTCAAACAGACTCCGACATGCAGTATGTTGATTGGGAGTCACTTTTAGCTGACCCCGCCGATAGCTTAACCACAATCGTTAATTTCATGGCTGCCGGATATCTCAGCGCCGGTATAACCCTCGGGAATTATACCGACGAGCTGGTCGAGGAGGTGTTCGCTGGCCACGACGACATCGATTTGGCAGAATGGCTGGGTATACCCATCGCGGGGCAACTTGCAGATTTGAGTTTGGTCGAGAACTTTCACATGCCCGCTGAAGGAGATTTTGGCATGGCGGGGGCACCCTCGGATTCAGAATCCCCCTTTCCTGCGACAGACGAAGAAATACAGGCGATGCTCTATCCTCGGGTGATTGGAATTCCGACAGCCATGCAATTAATCGATGATGATCCCCTGCGGGGGAACCCGCGAGACGCTGGTGATCTATTTGGGCGTATTCAATGTGAGCTTGGTCATGCTGAAGAATTTCAATACACTGTTGTTGTGTCAGATCGGTCCATGTGCCGCCAGAAGCGATCGACGAGCCGCCCAGTCTGGAGGAAGAAGAATTATCGCGACGACGACTAGGACGAATAATGGGAAGACAGTGACCGCGTGATACGTCGCGGTCGGGTTCTCAGTCGCGCGCCAGATCGTGCGCGCGCCCGCTCCAGTGGTGCTCGCTCTTGCGGTCGTCGGCGCCCTGATCCTCCTGGCGCGGGGGGCCCAAAGGCACCGCCATGGCAGGCTAATGGAGTTGTCGCTCTCCTGGGGAGGGGGCGCCCGCAGGGGCGCCCGCCTCGAGATGATCAACCGCGAGAAGAAGGATATCCAGAAGGTAGAATGCAGCGCCTTCCAGGTCACACGGAAGCTGAATTGGCTCGTCAATACATACTCCCAGGTCAGATGTAATACTGGCTGGATCAGGGTTGGAATGGGCGCCAGATCCGGCACAGGTATTCTCTTCGCAGGGTCAAGCGAGATGAGAGAGGCAAGATCCTGCGCTCGACAGGGGCAGGACCTGTTAAATCACAAGATAAGATGGCCACGCGCAACCTCAAGAGAGGGCCATCATCGAGGAACGGAAGTTTCAGAAACGTCTGTTGCTCATGCCCCGAAAACGCTGACCATGGGCTTGGCTGCCCCGTGGGGCGCCCATCAAGAAGCCCGAATGTTAGAAGGGCGCCGTGGGTTTGGTCTCATGGTGATGGTCGGGGTCACTGTGCCAACCCCAATGCAGCGCCATGCGATGAGCAGCTGGCGGAGAGCGACTACGACCGCGCCGCAGCTGGTGAAATAGCCCGCGCAAACCTAGCATGGGAGAATTTGATACAAACTCACTTTTCGGCGCAGTTCAATCGCGATTGGCACGCAGGGGGACCTGCTGATGACACATCGGAAGAATAATGTCAACAAGAAGCTGATGAAGATGAAGATGATGAGATGGCTGAAGAAGTTGATCCCGCGGACGCTGCCCCTTAAGGGTGCGCGTCGGACGATTCGGGTTGCGCGGGCGCTACGTGTCAGACGGATGTTCCGATCGATCCCAGGTGCGTTGTTACTGAGGAGATGGATCTCCCCCCTGAGAGGCGGATTGCTTACCGTGCTCAGGGCGCGGGCTGGATAAAGACAAGCGTAGTCGAAAGACGCAGCGCCACTATTAACCTTCTTGCAGGAAAACACAAGACGACGATTAAGAACGTGGCCCTCAGGACGCGTTCTGAACGCTTAAGACGACGATCAAGACGACGATTAAGACGAAGATCAACGCGTTCTGAACCCTGGCCGAGATCCCATCCGTCGGAAACGTCGGACCACTCTCGCGAGCAGACGATGCGCAGGGTATGTATTGAAGCTATCACACAGGCCACAGCAGTAGCTAAGACCGATCGTGCCTCGCGCACTAAAGCGACTATTACTGGTCAGCACTATTACGATGAAGGAGACTTGGTCGATTATCATCGCCCCGCGACCGCGAAGGATGACTGGGGGGGCTGTAATGGCCCGTTCCCAATGGTAAACAATGATCCCGGAAAGGGGTCAGGTCATCATCCGAGTGGGCAATCGAGATGTGCAAGTACAGCACGGCGATGCACCACGTTCATTATACATCGGAGCACGGGTAGCCCGAGAGATTGACTCCGACAACATTGCACCACGCACAGTGTTAACACTCCTAGCCAGCCTATCGGCGGGGAGACCTGCTCTGACCTTTGGCTATGTGCCGACCAAGAAAGGAGCGCTTCAGATGACGACTGCTCGCCGTCTATCTCCCAAGTTACACCTGGCGTTACAACACCTTATCGTAACCCTCTTTCGTATTGCGAGTGTAGTTTCAGTCAGGCCAGCCAGGCGTGCTCATCAGCTGCCTCTGGTTACTTATGCCGACAGCTACGCATTGGTCCACTGAGACAACGACGTGAATCCAGGATTCCATTATTATTATGCAGAAGGTACTGCTCTGAATATACACGATATAACTGGATCAGCACGTATGAGAATTATTCAATGCCTGAAGTGCACTAAACCTCAAGCAGGTTTTGATCAGGACATGTCAAGATTTGAGGTATTGGCAGATACGCCGACGCCGGAGGGAACCACAAGAGAAGCCTCAGAAGCCGAACCACCACATGATGATGGGCGGCTTCCTACGACTCACGAAGAATCATAGGCTGATCTCGAGTCGAATGTTATGGAAGTGTGGTGCGCAGCACTGCAAGAGGGAATGAAACTGCTGGAGGCAACTCCACCAGATAATCTCTTCGCCATGCCTACACATATTGTTCCATATCAAGGTGTGCTGATCACTGTAGCTGATGAGCAGCGGGGGCGCCTGCCGAAGTGGGGGCGCACTCGCAACTCCGATAACGAGGAGGCGTACTGCGTCCCAATGTGCACCATGGTCGAAGACGACAACTACGGACTGGACTCAGATGAGAATTGGCAATCTGTCGATCTCTGCTTTACGACAGAAATGTCAATGATAGTCCTGTCCGAACAACAACATATGGTACTAGATGCCGACTGGGTGACGACTGCGAGTATACGTAGCCGCCGTTGCAAAGCAAACTGTGGTCGTCAAGGAAGACGAGTTCCTCACTAAGCTGACATCAGGCAAATCCCGATAAAATATCGAAGGCCCTCTGCACTGAACTCACGACATGCTTCGATAATGCGTCGCGCATCATGATTTCGAGATACGCGTGCAAATGGAAGTTCGTGAATAACGAGAAGGACGAGATGGAACGTACCATCAGACTACGCTTGGTTCTCCGAGACTTCATGGACCTTGGAGCCTTCCACGTAGAAGCATGTTCGGGAACGGCGCGACGGTCAAGCCAGAGGCTACTCGCCAGCACGGCAGCGCGCGCGAAGCAATGGGTCATTGCTTCCCTCGACATCAACATGGCCTTCCTGAAGGGACTGACGTATCAGGGACTTGCAAAGGCTACTGATGAAAAGGAATTTGTGGTGCGTTTTATTCTGCCGCCTGGAATGGCCACAGTGCTCCGAACTCTCCCAGGATTCGAGCGCTACGATGGGTCAAAGCACTGCCTACAGTGCTTGAAACCAGGCACAGGCACCAAAGACGCACCACGGGTTTTCTCACTAAAGCTCAGAAGGACCACCAGAGGTTTCGGTCTCCGACCCACGTCCTACGACGAGGTTCGAAACGAGCAACAACTTGCTCACGGCCAAGCATGTGGATGACATCAATACGGCCAGTACGACGGACACCATTGACAAGTATGTCAAGTGCGTTGAAGATACTTTTGGTAAGTGCAAACTCAACGCGCACACGTGCGCCAACTGGGCTGTGAAATGCACCAAAGATGAGGACGGCAGTGTCACTTTGGACCAGGATGAAAACATCAACCGCCCAACGCAACATCCTGAATTGACCGGCGCCGACGCTGACGCTCAGGCAGCCGAGATGGTTGCGTGCATGTTCGTCAGCCTCAGGGGTGCGCTGGCGTATGCATTAATCACCCAGGTGTGGTTGATGGTGTATGTTGTTTCTCTACAGCGCGTCCTAGAACCGACCGACGTCCAAGTGCGACGACTGAGCGCGATCACCGGGAAGCTACAGGCCTGCCCAAAGAAGATTGTCTACCAGGCGATGAATCCTCCGGGCGAGGTCGACCTGCATAGCGACTCAGGATACCGACGCCTGAGTGGAGACGCCGATGGCGACGTCAAGGGTTCTGGTATTCGCGGGGCAAGCCTGCTGCGACGTGGAAGCACGTCATCCGGTGAGCCTGTCGTTCACTTGATCGATGCGTACTGCAAGTCTCGCCGTTTGCAGGTCCGCTCGAGCTATTCAGCAGAGACACTAGCAGCAGCCCATCATTTGGAGGACTGTTATCCCACGATTGTGACTCTGCACGAGCTCCACGCAGGGCCGCTCACGCCCACTCAGTTGAGATATATACTTGAGTTGGGTGGCCTGAGCATCAAGGTCACCTTGACCATAGCAGCTGAGTCTGTTTCTAAATCCTTGTCAAGCAAAGACTTGAAGAAGCCGACTGAATGTACAATTTTAGGACACATCAGTTGGATACGGCAGATGATGGAGCGTGGGATTGTGCGCAGCATCCAGTGGTGCGACACCCGCGATATGACTGCGGATGGTCACACCAATGGGAGCATCGACAGAGAAATGCCCCTACAAGTCATGGGAGGTATACAGGCCTTCAAGCATGACCTGAAGAGACATGCTCCATATCGGGCCGGCCAGACATCAAGTTCTGACGCCGCCTGGTAATTGCGTCAATTACAGAACTGCACAAGCGAGGCAACTTGCGAGCGGGTCCACCTTCCTTTTCGCCCGCTTCCTATTCTGTCCTTGTGAACATTAGCTGCTGTGCCTGCTCTATAGGGGCGACGGGTTCACGCTTCGTCTCCCTACCCCCCCCCCCCCCCCGATTCTACAGCGAGGTGAGGGACGTAAGGAGTGGAAGCGAGCGTGCGCCCGCGGCCGCGTCGGCGCAAGCGGCCGGCCGCCCAAATATGATTATGCCTCACTGCGAGACACACAATCGCTATCGAGACCAAAAGGATCTTCCTATTGCTTAAGATGGCACATCCACTCCTACTGGGACTATCATTGCTACGGTACAACAGAGCTGGAGCTTGGCTTGGCTTCGCTTAAGGCGAAGCTGCTGGCTGGGCCTCCCAGCCCCCTTCAAACTGAGTGGCCCAACATGTTTTAACCAACCAATTATTTGGGCATCTTGGGTTTTTTCGGGGGTCATCTTGGAGTCCTGTTGGGGCGTCTTGGTAACCTCTTGGGCCGTGTGGAGGCCGTCTTGGGCTGTTCAAGAGCGCTCTGGGGCCGTGTCGGGTCCTCTTTGGCCATCCTGGGGCTTTCTTTGAAAGCCTATTGGCCTGTCTTGGAGCTCTTCACTTTAGGGATCTTCGCGCGACCTGCCCCACACGTCACGCGGCGCGCACTGAGAAGTCGGCCCCTTGGGCCCTGCGCCCCCCTTGAAAGAGTGTTTTGATGACATTTCTCAATGTAGAAAGCTCGAACGGACCTGCGACCACTCTGCTCAGTGCCTACGGGGCGGTGGCGCGCATGATATCTCCTGTTTCTCCCATCCCGCCGGTTCTTCCAGTTGAGTTAGCACATGAGGGCTATTATTCCATCGGTCCCCCTTCTCGGTTTCCGAGAACTTGAGTGTGCTTTCCGTTGCCCCTGACCGCCTCCATTCTGCGTTTTTCTTCCTCGCGCCCGCCGTGCCCATATCCCAGAGCTCCGGCGCCCCCTGTCCCTGCTGCCTCCGCCGCCCCTGCCGCTGCTGCTGCTGCTGCTGTTGCTCGTCGTCGTCGGCCTCCTCCTCCGGCAATGCACGAGCACTACAGCACAAATGAATTGCTGTGGATCTTGGCTGCTGGGAGCACCGAGTGGTGGTTTCACGTGAGGCATTCCAGAAAGGGCCTCGCCTTCGAATATCGGTTGAGCTGTCATCTCTTTCTCGGCGGAAGGCGGCTGAAGGTCGGCGGAGGCCTGCGGAGCGAGGGCGGCTCCGCCTGCGGAAGCCGGCGGAAGTAAAGATTCGCCCTCCCAACAGGTGGCAGGCCTTTTTGCGTTCCGGGTTTTCAGAATCGGCCACGTGGGCCCGCGTACTCCGTATGGCACGGTCGATCGGGGGGGGGCGACTAACCTTCCGACGGAACGTCCCCATCCCTCCCCACCCCCCACCGCCCCTCAACGTGCGTCCAAAATTCTCCCCCTCCCCACCTGGCCCAGGAAATCGAGCTTCAAAACTGCCATCACCCTCCCCAATCCCGCCCCGACGGCACGCGCCCACCCTCCCCTCGAACCAAGGGGGGGGCGACTATCATGGCATCAGGAGTACGCTTCTCGCGCTCGAGCTCACGTTCTGAGGCTACGGCCTCCACGCCATGTGCTGAGGGGCTCGGGCGGCCTCCCTGGCGGAGATCGCGCGCGACTCCGGCGCTCGCTCGCGCACTCCTCCTGGCGGTGCAGGAGATGCTGGAGGCGAAGGTGGAACTCCTCAAGTTCTACCTCCGAATGGGCTTCGAGGAGGTGGAGGAAGATGCAGGCGAGCGCGGCGCGCCCGTGCCTCTCCTCGGCGGCGAGATCCGAACGCTACCCTCGCCGATCAACGGTTCAGGCAACTCCATGGGCGGCGGCGGGGACAGGGGTCGGAGTTCGGCGAACACGCGGCGACATCCGAACCCTAGCCCCGACTCCCGTCGGTGTAGGAGAATCGATTGTTGCTGGGGGGAGGGTTTGGATGTCGCCTCCTTCCTCCTCCAGAGGCAGGTTCGCGTCCTGCACACCCCCGGCAGTGCCGCCCCTGGCGGACCTTCGAGGACATCCGAGTTCCGAGTTCCGAGTTCTGGAGGCAGGAGGGGACTTCTGCGCTCGGCGCAGGAGCTCCTCCCTCCACGTCCACGAGACGGGGTGTTTTGGGGGGCGGGGGCCAGCGCCGACTCCCAAGAGGATCTGCGTGGGCCTGCGAGCGCCTATGTGCTTACGCGCAGTTTCTTTCGCAAGGGCTCCCTCGAGGGCGCGAAGTTATTCGCGCTTCGCGCTTCGCGGTCCTCGTTCCTCCTCCCCCTCCTCCTCGTCCTCCTTTTCTCCCTTTGGGAGGGCGGCGCGAGAGCGCGAAGTTATTCGCGCTTCGCGCTTCGCGCAGCGCGAAGCGCGAAGTTGGGAGCCCTAGGTGCATCTGGAGAAGTCGGGGGTTCTGGTTGGCAGAAGGGCGCCTGGCCCAAGGTGCCTCCAGGACTTGCAGGGAGGCCCCCACGGCCTCCAGAGCACCCCTCGCGAGACCCAGACGGGCCCAGGGGCCACGACATGGAGCGACGAGCTTGGGGGCACCGCGGGTCAGGGGACCTTCGGCACCCCCCGCGACATGGGTCGGGCCCTCTGGGGCCCCCCTGTGTTGAAGATCCACATCGTCGGTCGCCCAGGTCTCCCCGTCCCCCCGCTTGCGCCATCCGCTCGTCGTCTTTCAGTCTTCACCGCGTTTCCTTTCACGCCATCTGCTCGTCGCCCCCCCCCTCTCGACCTGCCTGCCTCTTGTCTCGAGAGGAGTAGGAAGACGAGGATGAGGATGAATGCGACTATGACGAGTAAGATGATGATGATGCTGATGATGATGATGATGATGATGATGATGATGATGTTGATGATGCTAACTATGATGATGATGATGATGATGATGATGATGATGATGGTGACGATGATGACGACGATGATTCGGTTGATGATCGTAATGCTGCAGGTGATGATACTGACGATGATGTTGTTGATGCTGATGACGATTCTGATGAAGGTGGATGTTCTGATACTGATTACGAGTTTGATGATGCTGATGACCAGGACGGTGATGATGTTGCTGTTGATGTTGATGAGTAACATGATACTTCTTACGATGCTGATGATGTCGTTGGTACTGATGATGACGATGCTGTTGTTGATGATGCTGATGATGACGATACGGATGATGATGATGATGATGATGATGATGATGATGATGATGATGATGCTGATGATGATGATGATGATGATGATGATGATCATGGTGATGGTGATGGTGATGATGATGATGATGGTGGTGGTGGTGGTGGTGATGATGATGATGATGACTATGATGATGCTGCTGATAAGGCTGATGGTGATACTGATTCTGATGATGATGCTGACGTTGATGGTGGTGATGATAACGATTCTGACGATGATGATGATGCTGATGCTGCTGATGATGATGATGCCAATGAAGATGATGACGACGACCAGGATGGTGATGATGCTGTTGATGATGATGCTGCCGATGATGATGCTGAGGATGATGTTGAGGATGATGGTGATTATAATGATGATGATTATGATGATGCTGATGGTGATGATGATGATGATGCTGCTGATGCTGATGGAGAGGATGGTGGTGCTGGTGCTGCTGATGATGCTGATGATTACGCTGATGATGATGATGATGCTGGTGATGATGATGATGGTGGTGATGATGGTACTTAGGATGGCTGCGCTGATGATGCAGCTGCTGATGATAATGATGATGATGATGATGATGATGATGATGATGATGATGATGATCATGATGATGATGATGGGGCGGATTCTGATTCTGATTCTGATTATGATGACGCTGATGATGACGATGATGATGATACTGATGATACTGATGATGATGCTGATGATGATGATGCTTATGACTATGATAATGATGATGATGATGATGATGACGATGATGATGAGGATGATGATGAGGATGGTGGTGATGATGATGATGACGATGATGGTGGTGGTGATGGCCGTGGTGATGATGCTGATGATGATGATGATGCTGATGCTGATGATGATGATGATGATGATGATGATGATGATGATGATGGTGGTGGTGGTGGTGGTGCTGCTGATGATGATGATGACGAGGAGGCGGAGGAGGACGAGGAGGAGGAGGAGTAGGAGAAGGAGGAGGGGAGGATGATGATGAGGGGAAGGATGGATGCTGCTGCTGCCACTGCAGCTGCTGCTCCTGATGACGATGTCGATGACGATGACGATGACGATGACGATGACGATGATGATGATGATGATGATGATGATGATGATGATGATGATGATGATGATGATGATGATGATGATGAAAATGATGATGATGATGATGATGATGATGATGATGATGATGATCATGACGAAGATGACGATGATTATGATGATGATGATGATGATGATGATGATGCTGCTGATGCTGATGATGATGAAACTGATGATGATGATTATGATGATGATGATGATGCTGATGATGATGGTGACGATGATGATGGTCATGATGATGTTGACGAGGACGTGGAGGAGGACGAGGAGGGTGATGAGGGGGTGGATGGATGCTGCTGCTGCTGCTACAGCAGCTGCTGCTGCTGATGATGCCGACGATGACGATGACGATGTCGATGACGATGACGATGACGATGACGATGATGATGATGATGATGATGATGATGATGATGATGATGATGATGATGATGATGATGATGATGATGATGATGATGATGATGATGATGATGATGATGATGAGATGATGATGATGATGATGATGATGATGATGATGATGATGATGATGATGATGATGATGATGATGATGATGATGGTGGTGGTGGTGGTGGTGGTGGTGGTGGTTGTGATGATGATGGTCGTTGTTGTTGTCCCGCAAACAGTGGTTGCACTTAGGGCTGCTCAGTGGTGTTCTAAGGTAACTGGGCCCCGGTAGCGGTCCTTCTGGGTTGTTGCCGCCCGTTGCCACCGTCGCCGCTGGGCCCCAGTGGCGGTCCGGCCGGCTCGTCGCCGCCCGTCGCCGCGTTATTGTTTGCTTTGCATTGCTTTGCATTGCTTTGAGTTGCTTTGAGTTGCTTTGCATTGCGTTGCATTGTAGTGCATTGCCACGCATTGCATTGCTTTTCATTGTGTTGCATTGCTTTGCGTTGTTCTGCATTGCCATGCATTGCTTTGCGTTGTTTTGCATTGCTTCGCATTGCTTTGCATTGCTTTGCATGGCCTTTCACTGCTTTGCAATGCTTCGCATTGCTTTGCATTGTTTTGCACTGCTTTGCATCATTTTGCGTTGCTTTACATTGTCTGGCATTACCTCTCTATTGATTGGTAGTGCTTGGCATTGTTTGGCGCCAACTAGTCCTCTCTAGAAGGAAAACATATTCCACTTCCCCAGAAACTTACCAGTTCCCCCCGGGACACTGCACATTTCACATGATTCTGACTCATCGTTCATCTTGCATGTGAACTGATACCATCCCAGGGCGCCCCGTTATCCTCCTCCTTATTCCGGGCAAGTGATCCTATTTCTGTATCTATACGACCACCCTTCGGGTGATGAGGAGGTTCGGGGGGGGGAGGAACCAACGTCTCACTCGATCGGTCTCACTATCGATCTCACTATCGATCTCACCAGCGGTCTCGCTCGATCGATCTCAATCGATCGATCTCACAATCGATCTCACTCGATCTATTTCATTCGATCGATCTCGCAATCGATCTGACTATCGATCTCACAATCGATCTCGCTATCGATCTCACTATCGATCTCACAATCGGTTTCACATTCCGTCTCACCATTGATATCACAATCGATCTCACAATCAACGTCATCATCATCATCAACATCATCGTAATCAACGTTAGCAACATCATCATCATCATCATCATCGGGACACCATCATCATCATCATCATCATCACCTCGTCATCACTATCATCATCAACATTATCATCACCATCATCATCAGCATCGGGACACTATCATCGTCACCATCATCATCATCAACATTATCAACATCATCATCATCGGGACAACATCATCATCATCGGGACCATCAGCATCATCACCATCATCACAATCATCGGGCCACCATCATCAACATCATCATCATTACCTTATCACCACCATCATCCTCATCATCCACATCATCATCATCGGGACACCATCATCGTCATCATCTTCAACATCATCATCATCATCGGGATTCCATCATCATCACCATCAATATCAACATCATCATCATTGGGACACCATCATTATCATTTCATCATCATCTCATCATCATCAATCTCATCATGATCACCAACGTCATCATCATCATCATCATCGTGACACCATCATCATCACCAGCAACATCATCATCACCAACATTATCATCACCGGGACACCATCATCACCACCATGGTCATCATCACCATCATCATCATCCACATCGTCAACATCATCATCATCATCATATTGCTGCCCGCGGCTTTTTGTGGCTCTCTTTCGGGCCGCACTTCCATTCTCAAGCTTCTCAGGTGTCCTGCCCAGGAATGCAGGACCTCGCCCACCATGCTGCGGACGTCCTGAGGTTCGGGGCGCAGGCACTGGGGGCCTCGCTGGTGGCCCGCGCTTCGGCTCCCAGCTGCGGGTCTTGCTCCCCGCATTTGGCGTGTCCCGCGCCGCCGACCCTCTCCTGCCCATCCTGCGTGTGCGCGGGCGCGGGCGGGCAGGTGGTCGAGCCCTCGTGCGCGGACATCGTGGCGGCGTACGCTGTGGCCGCCTGCACGGTCGGGCTCGCCGTCGGCGCTGGTGCGGGCGTCCTCGCGGCTCGTCGTGCACTTGCTCCGCCGCTCGAGCCCGCGGGTGGTGAGCTGCCCACGGAGGTGATCGACATCGACGCGCTCGCTGCCGAGCAGGTGAGGCTTGCTCGCCGCCGAGCCCCAGCACTTCAGTGATGGCGGGAGGCTTCCACGCTATTCGCTACCGCGTGGGAGGTGTGGCTTTGTGGCACGAGCGCTTAGTGCTCGGGGTCTCGGCGGGGTTCGCGTATGCCGTTACGCCCGACTTCGACGACTACGATGAGCCGATCGTGGTGGGGCCCGACGTGCGGGCCGTGCTGCCGCTGGCTGGACAGGGCGACGCGCCTGCTGCGCTGGTCGGCGCCGCAGTGCATCGATTCAGACGCTTGCCGACGGCCGCGGAGCTGTGGGCTGCCGTGGGTCGCTCCGTGGCCGCGGGGTACCCGATGCCAGCGGACCCTCTTCTTCTGGCTCTCGCGGCGGGCAACGCGGCAGGCGCGCCTCCAGGGCCCTTCTCGCTGGCGGACCCAGCAGCTGCGGCCGCCGCCGCGCCTGCGCCGCCTCTCGCCCTACCACCTGCGGATGGTCCTGCTGCTCCCGTCCCGCCGGGGGGCCGCCCCTGGAGTCGCGGCGCTGGCCGCCGCTCTGGGGCCCGTGCCACCTGGCCCTGCCGCGGCGCCGCCGCTGGCGCCTGTGCCTGGAGCTGCGGCTGGTGGCGCTCTCGCGGTCGATGCTCTTCCCGTTCCTGCTGGCGACTTCAGGGTGCTGCCGATGGCGATCAACCAGCGGGGCGAGCGCGAGCGGAGGTTCGGCGAGACGGTGAACGGCCTCTCAGAGACCGAGGTGGTGGGCTGGCCCATCCAGGGCCCGCGTGCTCTTCTCTGGTGCTTGTCCTTTATGTCAACCATGGCGGGGGCGCCCACCGCGTGGCATCAGCGGTGGCTCACGGCCATGGCCCTGGCCGACGACGACGAGTACGCCAAGCTCCATGAGACCCTCTGTCGGGTCTTAGGCCTCGCCGTGGTCTACGACCAACTGCAGGTGGCGGAGATGGCGTCCTTCGAGGTCGTCGCACGTCAGCTTCAGCTGCTGGAGGAACGGGTGCACGAGTCTCGCTCGGCGCCCCCGACGGCTGCCGCGCCCAAGGCCAAGTCTGGAGCCAGGAGCGCCGCGACGGCCACCGCCGTCAGCATGGCCGAGACGAGCTACTTCTTGGGCGCGGGGGTCTCCAATGCCAACTTGTGCATCTCTCCGAAGCTGCTCGAATACATCGCAGATCAGATGAAGGCGGAGGCCGCCATCAGCAAAGAACGACGCAAGGCGCGTGAGGAGCGTGCCTTGCGGGCGCCATGATATCTGAGAAGTCCAGGCCTGGCTGTGGGGCGCGCCACAGTGGCGCCAGCCAGGCGCATTGCCCCAGCGCTGCTCATCAAGTTCGGCAGCGTGACGTTTTTTCTCTCCGTCCTATCCCTGTGGAGCGACGATCTGGTATCGCGTCGATGGGTGGTTCAGCCCGCGGACGGGCCGCCAAGGGTGCTGCCTGGAGAGAGTGGTACAACGATGCCGTGTCCACCCTCAACGACATGTACCATTGCGACCCTGATGATATGGTTACTCCGCCTCCAGGTCTTCCTCCGCGCGCTCGTAGCGACGCTGAAGAGTATCTTGCTCAACAGTTTCGCGATTTTGATCTACCTCCTGGATATTCCGAATCTCCGATCAGATGCGAGGCAGCCCTGGCAGAGTTGCTCGCGTCGGCGCCTGGATACTCTGGTGAGTCTCGGGTGAGACCCTACGACAAGGAGCTCGTCTCCTGGCCGAAGCACGTGGCCCCCGTTCCCACGGCCGATCTCGTGTCCGACGCCGATCGTTCAACGTTGTCAGGGTGGAGGCAACAAATGCTACGTGATCCCGCGGAGACAGCTACTCTCAGGAAGGACTCGGGCATCGGTTCGCCATACGTGGATCCTCGCCTTCGGTTTCGCCCTCGGGAGTATGCTGATTTTTTGCTGCGCTTGGATCAGGCTGGCATGCTAGAGTGGGAGGTCGCCGAACGTCAGGCGCCCTACTCCACAGGCTTCTTCTTCGTCGAGAAATCCAATGGGGTCAACCTTCGGCTCGTCTTCGACACGCGGGTTGCCAACATGTCCTCTGCCCCCCCTTCTACGAGATTGCCGACTCCGTCGGCGTGGAGTGCACTCGAGGCTTCGGATGACTTCTACGTGGCGCAGGGTGACATCCAGTGCGCATTCTATCACATGAAGTTGCCGCCCCAGCTGCACAGATATTTCTCTCTGCCAGTGGTCCCGAATCGGTACTTGGGTTTCAAGGCGATCAATGGACTGAAGCTCCCCACGAAGGCCTTCTTACAACCGTTTGTGTCTGTGATGCCGATGGGGTGGTCGTGGGCTCTCCACTTTTGCCAGTCAGCCTTAACCGCAGCCATGCGCGACTCGGGGATCGACGATGATGCGATGCTGGTAGACGGTTCAGCACCTCGTCCTCTGCGAGACCATGGCGACATCATCGCAGCTGGCTACGTGGATAACTTCGCCACCGTCTCACTCAGTCCAGAGGTTGCCACCGCTTCGTGCCAGGCCATTCGAGACGTGCTGGTTGCGAGGGGCTTACCTGTAGAAGAGTTCGCCCCCGCGGCGCAGCGCGTCACCTTCACTGGCCTCGACATCCTGGGCGACGTCGGCGTCATCAGGTGCAAGGTGGACCGGTTGTCTCGGTTGCGCCAGGCCCTACTTGGGCTACTCAGACGTGGCTTCGCATCTCCGCTTGCGTTGTCCGCCGTGGTCGGGCACTGCGCCTGGGGGATGATCACCAACAGGCCCATGCTCTCCATCTTCCACGCAGTCTACCGCTTCATGGGTCAGGACTCGCGTCGGGCTTTGCCGCTGTGGCCGTCAGTCGTCTCTGAGCTCCGTGCCGCTGCTTCCCTCATCCCGTTGTGGTGGGCTGATGTCAGGGCAGAGTGGGCGGCCACCACCTTTTGCAGCGACGCCTCTCCATGCGGCATTGGCGTGTGTCGCAAGTTCGTGGAACAAGAGGTCGTTGCTGCCGCAGGTCGACTGTCTGAGAAATGGCGCTACCGTTTCTCCGATGCCGTGCACGCCCGCGCCCGCGCTCTGGGAGTCGACCCGAACGTCGTGTTGGAAGCTGCCGTGAGCAAAAGAGGCCTCAAGGACTGCGAGCAGTGCCCGAGGCCTCCCGAGGCCCAAAGCAAGCCCTCGCCCACCGCATCATCATCACCTCGAGGGCTCGACGAGATTTCGCTGGACGGCTTCGACGAGGTCCCCGACTCGATCACGGCTTCCGACGGCTGGTCTACGATATATAGCGCACGGCATTCGAGGTTCGGTTTGGACATCATGCGATACGAGGCGGAGGCTCTCGGATTTGCGATGCGACACTCGTCTCGGTCTGGGCGGCTTCGACATCATCGCATCCTGTTCACCGTCGACAATTTGGCTCTAGCCCTTGCTGCTGGCAAGGGACGTTCTGGTGCCCGAGGGCTTCCCGATCCACTACGACGCCTCTGTGCTCTGTCCGCAGCTTGTGGCATTCGCCACGCTGTGCGATGGACCCCTAGCGAGAGCAATGCCGCAGACTCGCCGTCGAGGACAGGTTTCTTTGTCGGGCCGACCTTCGAGGAGCACCAAGCGGCTGCACCCCGAGTTTCGGCGCCAGCGAGCCACGACCGTGACGGAGCAGAGGACCAAGACGCATCCAGGACCACAACGGCTCGGGCGGGGTGCGCTCTCGGTCCTCGAGTCAGCTGCCGTGTCGGACACAACCATGGCCAACTACTGGGGCGCCGCCAAGAAGTTCGAGGCGTGGTGCCGCTGGACGTCCCAGACCTTCACCACGGCGGCGGAGGTCGATGTCATCCTAGTTACCTACTTCGTGAACCTCTTTCTGGACGGCTTCGACAGTGCTACGGGCCGAGTCCTGCTCGCCTCCTTGAAGCACTACCTGCCTTCGATCCTGGTGGGCAGGACGCCGTGCCCGCGTGCAGCTCGCGCCTTGACAGGCTGGCGGAAGCTCGTGCCCCCGCAGATGCGACTACCCCTTCCACGGGCGGCGATGGCCTCCATCGTGGGCGTCCTCATCTCGTGGAAGCTCTTCGGCATGGCAGTGTTTGTCAGGCTGATGTTCGACACCTACCTGAGGCCCAGCGAGGCCTATCGGCTAACAGCGGGCAGCGTTATTCGACCAAGACCCGATGCCGCCCGCGGGTACGGACATTGGGCCCTGATCGTCAACGACGCCTGCCTCGATCGTCCTGGGAAGACAGGGGAGATGGACGAGAGCGTGATCGTCGACAACCCGACGCTCTGGCCCCTTCTCGACGCGCTGGTGCTGGGCAAGAAGACGAGCGACGGCCTCTGGACCTTCGCCCCCGACGAGGTGCGGAGCATGTTCCGTCGTGCTGCCGCTGCGCTCGGGTTGGAAGCCGAGATGACGCTCTACTCCCTTCGGCGTGGGGGTGCGTCCGACGACCTCCTGTCTCTCCGACGCACCAGGAAGGAGGTCAAGGACCGCGGCCGATGGAGGACGGACCAGAGCCTCCTCCGCTATGCCAAGAGGGCTCGTATGCAGCAGCGGATCGCCTCCCTAGGCCAGAACCTGATCGACTTCGGGCACGCGGTCGACTCGCAGATGAACGATCTCATTCTGCAGACCACCTCCTCAGGCGTCTTCCCGCTGCAAGTGCCGCTTGCCGTGACGCCGACACCGCCAGCGGTCAGGCCTCCGCCCCCGCGAGTGACAGCGCGGTGGGCCTTCGCCTGACGAGGATATGGCGTGCAGCCAGGCGTGCTGCGACGCGGTCCAGGTACTCGCCCGCCCTAGTAATTGGCGGCGACGGCGGCGCGGCTCGCGCTCTACAGCGCCTCGGCTTTGGCGTGCTGCACTTGAAAGTGAGACGCCATGTTACTGATGACATCACCGATCCTTTAGTGATGAAGCGCGTGCTCGGATGGATTCGTGCAGTCTGTATCTCGTGCGTGTGGGTGGAGCCCGACACGACTACGTGGCTCCCCCAGAAGCCCGCTGTCCGTAGCAAAGCTCGAGCCAACGGCCTGCCGAGTCTGTCCAGTGCCCAGCTTCGATCAGTTGCCATTGCGAATCTGTTTCTCAGTCATTTTGTGCGCCTTCTGTCAGTGTGTAGCGACAATAAGGTTCCAGCCGCGCTGTGTCATCCAGATGCGTCTTTCATCTGGGATGTCCCTTCTTGCAAAGCTATAGTTAGCCAATGTTCGTCTGCTGCCGTCTTCGATGCATGTATGTTCGCTGGCAGTATAAAGAGAATATTTCGATTAGTGAGCTGGCATGTACAAGACATGAGTTCTCTTTCTGCTATCTGTTCGCCAGCCGACTCGCGCTGCTGCCGATCTGGGAAACGGCATCTTGGCGAGCTCGGCATCCCATCTTTAGATCGGCAGGTACGCAGCAAAGCGCTGCGGCTCCCCGCTAATGTTCTAAGATGCGCCTGCGACAGGATGGCTCTCAGTGTTGATTCGCTTCGCTACATTGCTCGGCAGATCAGAGCTGTGTGAATTCAGTTAATGCGGCTTTCAAGCCAGTGGGATGGGCTAGCCTAGGTACCTGGTGCATCGCGACAGCATGCGTCCGCTGTCCTCGCCTGTTGCCGAGTCCTTTGCACAAAAAGATAGCCCCTGGCCTCCAGAGTTGCCCACCTATTGCTGCCCGCGGCTTTTTGTGGCTCTCTTTCGGGCCGCACTTCCATTCTCAAGCTTCTCCCGCCCGCCCTGTTTCCCGCTCTAGAATGTTTTACCTGGTGCATCGCGACAGCATGCGTCCGCTGTCCTCGCCTGTTGCCGAGTCCTTTGCACAAAAAGATAGCCCCTGGCCTCCAGAGTTGCCCGCATCATCATCATCATCATCATCCCCATCATCATCATCATCATCATCATCATTATCGGGACACCATCATCATCACCACCATCACCATCATCATCATCATCATCGTCGACATCATCATCATCACCACCATCATCATCATCATCATCATCGGGACACCGACGGGACACCGGCGGGACACCGGCGGGACACCCCGGGCCACCGGCCCCGGAAAGGAATCATTTGGTCCGGCCGCGCCTCAGCCGGAGGCGGGACACCGGCGGGACACCGCGGGCCACCAGCCCCCGGAAAGGAATCATGGTCCGGCCGCGCCTCAGCCGGAGGAGACTTTCTTCTCGCCCGCCTCCCCAGCTTCGCCTCGCCCGCGCGCGCGGCACGCACGAACGCGAAACCGAAACCGATTTCCCGGTAGGGGGGCTCTCCGTTCCACTTTGATCTCACCCCCTCACCTCCGATATATAAGCAATTTTAAACCATCCCTTGCAAACGTGTGACAACATCCATGCGCGCGTTGCCGTGCGCGCATGTAGAAAGCCTTCGAACACCTTGTTTTGCAAGGGTTCTAGATCGATGCGCGCGCGCAATCTTGCGAATCCTTTTGACAGCAATCAATGTTTCAACGTTGTCCTCACATGATGCCACGATGGCCTCTCGCGAGCGCATGTTGAAATCATTCTAGCGCCCTTGCGCGCTTGCTGGGGGGGGGGGGGGGGGGGGTGCGGTCCCAGTCAAATAACATCATGCGGGCCACACGCGCGCGTCCGCCGCGTGCGCATGTCGAAATCCTTCCACAGTCTTCACCAGCGACACGTGGAGATCATCATCGTCGTCGGCGTTACCAGCATTTGCGCCGTCATTGGCCTTGCCGTCGTCATCAATCTCATCGTCACCACCATCGCCAGTATCATCATCGCTGCCGTTGTTGCTGACGTCATCATGATACCGCGCCCGCCCGAGCCACCGACCCACATTGAAGCGCCCGCGCGCCAGCGCGGCCTTTGACGCACGCTGGGGCGCTGCCGTGGGTGATCGCTATTGCGGCCGCGTCGGTTGTGCCAAACCAGCTGGTCGTTGTGCGCGCGAGCTCGCGCGCGCCAGCGCGGCCGCAGAGATGCGTCAGCCATGGGCAAGCAGTCCTGGCGATCGCGGCCGCATGTGTTTTGCAAGCCAAGTTGCGGGTGGGAAGCACCGGGTTGATTGTTCGAGCAGTGGAGCTGACAACGCCACGTTTTTCAAACTTCTTGACGCTTCGCGTATCTCCACCAGCGCAGCCTGGTACAGCCCGCGTTTTACGCATCGTCGCATCCACCCCGGGCCGTTCGACGCAGGCGCCGGACTCGTTGCGATGGGTGCTGCTGGCCCCCTCAACTCAGCGGTGGAGTTCGAGGGCTGCGCGCTGAGTGGTTCAGCCTTCCGCGTCTTTTGCCTCTTGTTTTCCACCGCCGGCAGCCTGTGTCCCGGGCTCGTGCTTCTTAGCTAGCCGGGCTGGCTGCTTGGAGTTCGGCGCGCGAGCGACTCCCTCCGTTGCACTCGCACCCGCGGCCGCTTGTGCACTTTGGTATACTGGGCGGCGCCTAGGTGCGTCTGGTGGTGAATGCGGAGCATTTTGTTCAGTGCGTGTGCAACTGCACGCTTGTTGTGCAGGTGCGATCCGGCCTGCTAACGTGGCGGTTGGGGTCGCCAATTCGCTCTGTGCCGCCCGCCCCGGACATTGCCTCTCTATCCGCCAGACCGTTGTCGCGAGGCCGCACACCAAAAACATATATCTCCACCAACTGAAAGGAAAATCAGGGTCGCAGGACGCCAAAAACATCCTGGTCTCGGAGCAGGGTCCCAGTCGACCAAGTCGCAGAAGTCACGATCAAGTGGCCACCTGCCCTGGGAGGCAGCGTTCCGCAACGAAAATGCGAGAACCTGAGGATCCCACCTGGCGCCAGATATCCGTCCAACAGGTGCATCGTGTCCTACAACTATGGGAAATACGGCCTTCTCCACGGAAACACCTCAAAGGCCCTACCCCCGGACAGAGAAGGCGAAGCCCACTACAGGGTTGACCGTGCCCCATCCGAGGTGCAATGCTGGAGGCAAGCCAGTGCCATCAACGACATTTTCCACCATGAACCAAATTCTGGCCTTCCGCAGCGCGTCCAAAGACGACGAAGCCGCCGCCAACGACGTCACGAAGACAGGCAGGGTCGGAAATTTCCTGAAGGCCAGAGCGTCGGCCACGCTCAACGGCCCTGTCCCTGACGCCGACATTCAGGCCCTACGCACGTCCGACAAACCCTTCCCGGCCCCCCCTCCCCTGGAGGTTCCCCCCCTCGCCGACGACGAGGTGACCTCTGCCGTGGGCCATGCTTTCCAAGGAGCCAAGACGAGACCCTCGACAGACACCTTGGAAGTCGGTGCGACCAGACACGGTCTCAACCCCGACGCCAGACGCGCCCTACTGGCGACCGTGGCGCACCACATCACCGTCGTCCACGGCCCGCTTGGCACAGGCAAAACCAAACTGTCCACGGCCACGCCGGACATCTGGGGGGACACATTCAGGAGCGGGCAAGTAATCGCACTGGCAGCCGGATCGAACACCGCTGCAGACCAACCTGCGCTCGCCATGGCGGCGGCGCACCGTCTGAACCAACTGGGCTCCCACACTTGCTTCCCTGACCGGTTCGTCCGGCTCGCCAGGAAAGAGAAGGTCAACGAACAATTGATTTGCCTCACCCTGGAAGGACATTGCCAGAACGCCATAGGCCTTTTCTAGCTTTCTGAGGGTCCCGCGCAGGATTTCATGCAATTCCGCACTGCCCTCATCAATGGGGCGAGAATGATCGTCTCCTCCCACGAAGCGGCTGAGGCATTAGGTGGATGCCCCAACCAGCTCGCGCTCTGGGTCATCTATGAGGCGGGCCAGACCACTGAACTCCACTCCACCATGTCCCCGGTCAATCTGGTGCGCAGCGGTGGCCCCCAAACAGCTTCCCCCCACGGTCATTTCCAAGTTTGCCGCCGACCTGGGCCTTTGCGTCAGCATCTTCGACCGCCTACTTCACGCCCTAAGGGGGCAGGACTCAGCTGTCATTCAGCTCGCGGTGTGCTACAGGATGCACCCGCGGATCCTCGCCTGGCCGAACTGGGCTTCCTGCAACAACTGCATGGCCAGCGGGCTTCTCGCACCCCTCTGCCCCTGGTCAACGGTTTTCCCTGGCTTATTATCAGGCCCTTGGACGACGCGCGGCTGAGCGAATTGGCCAGACTCTCGAAGTCCGGAAAAGACGACCTCGAGACGACCGTCGCTCTGCTTCGCCCGACTTCCGCTGGCCCGAACGACGGGCACTGGTTCCTATTCGTTGACGACCCTTCCCTGGAAGTCACACCCAAGATGCACGCTGGCTGCGCGAACCTCCCTGAAGCAGCCCTGGCAGTGGACATCGTCCGCGCCCTCATGCCCGCCCTAGGGGATTTCCGTGCGCCTGGTCGTCGGGCACCACTTGCAGACAGCCATCCTGGAGGATGGTTGGCGTCCGGGCCCAAACAGCATTACAGGCGTCATCCGACATTCCCGCGGTGGGAAAGGCATAAGCAATGGCGGCAAGCGCAAGGGGGGAGAAGGCAACGGGGTTGACCGCAGCCGCTCCCCGGCACCGAGCGTTGGGCCGAGCGAGCTTGATGACCATCCTGTCGACACCTTCGGCTGGCAGCAGGTCTTCGACCAACACGATTGCGACCAGACCGGAATCAGTCTGAGTTTCCCTGGGATTCGGCGCATCGCCCGCCGGCGCCGTAGAGAGGGCACACTCAGGCTTGCTACGATTGACTCAAGCCAGGGTGGTGAGGCTGACATAGTGATCTTCCTCACCGCCAGGTCCAACGGGGGCCGCAACTGGGGCTTCATCGACGATGCAAACAGGGTCAACGTTGCGTTTGCCAGGGCCACCCGTTTCGTCGTCGTGATCGGGGACGGCGAATGTTCGCAAGCGCCGCCTCGTCAAGGCTTCGGATGCTTTCTGAATGCGGGGGGCTCACCAACCTCTGGGTCAGGTTCAGGAAGAACCGCGCCCCAGGCAATCGCCTCCTCCTGGAACGGGACACCGATTTCGACCCGATCCACGACCTCGTGACTTGGGCCACCACCCTTGTCTCCTGGTCCAGCAACGCCGACGGAGACGATGCCGCGAAGGACATGGACTCGGCCATAATGCGGGCCCGCGAGTCCCTGGCCAACAGCTTCGCAGACAGGGTCGAGGCGCCGCTCGAGCCGGAATTCAACTGGGAAGCCCTGGGGCGTTGCATTCCATGCGCAACGGCCTCTCGGCGCGCGCGTTCGCCGTGTCCCTTTGCCTGGTCTCCGGGCTCCACCCCCGCGAGTTCTCCCTGTCGGACACCCCCGGGGGCCCGGGCAGGCTCGACCGGAAAGCCGGGTCCCACCTCGGCTTCCTCTACGATGTGGCCATCGGCTTGGGCGCCAGTAACCTGGTCTACAGCGTGTTCTGGGCCTGCCTGGTGTGGATATTGGGCATGGGCGCCCCCTGGGAGGACAGCGCGCGCGCTGTCTCAACCGACTCCCTTCCGCCGCGCCCGGCGTCGAAGGGGCGCCGCGGGCCCGGGCGCCAGTGCGCACCTAAGGGGCTTCTCAGGCAAGTCCCCAAGGCATGGGGCGCGTCCACAAGCGAGTGTTGTCGCCGCAGGTCACGCCCTAGCATGAACACCCTGGCACTCCTCCTACGCGCCGGACACAAAGACCCCCAGTTGCGCGACCGACCGAAGGACACTGACGACCGTTCCCTGGGCGCGCGGAATGCCCGCGCCCTGCTGGTCGTCATGGTGCTCACGGTCCGAGAGCCCAGGGTATCTCTCTGGCCCTTCGCAAACGCCGAGAGCGAGTGGGGCGTCCTCGAGGCCGTGCTTGGCCTATGTGTACCCCGGCAAGACGCCCACCTAGAGTTCCGACAGAAGTTCGCAGCAGCATGGAGTCTCAAGGTGGACGATTTTACCGACCTGCATGGGGGGATCGAGGACGCATTCTCACAAGTCGCCAAGTTGGTAACGAACGCCCACCGCCATCACGCAGCCAGAAAAGCAGGGTGCCCCCAGACCTGGAGGGACATGGAGATGGCCGACTTCAAGCTCAAGGCCATGATGCTGGTCTTGGAGGCAATCGCCCACCTTGCGCACCTCGACCCTCTCGCAGACTACGAGTGCTCAGTTTGCGCCCTCCACGCTGCACTGGCCGGGTCCGACTCGGGCCTGGGAGAGAACGGGGCTGGCGCTGCCCTCGGGTACGTGTGGTGGTGGTGGTGGTGGTGGTGGTGGTGGTGGTGGGGGGGGGGGGGGGGGGGCGCCCCTCTCCAAAACCGACCCATCGCCCCCCGCGCCTCCCGCCCCCGCGCCAGGCGCGAAGCTAAACCCACCCACCATCACCGATGACAGGCTAAATTGCGACCAGAAGAGAGCTTCCCCCACCTGCGACCGCTGCCAGACTTCAAGCTGAAGCACGCCGACGGAACCTGGGGGGGCGACTCGGTCAGAGACCTTCTGGCCAGCAACAGGCCGCTAGCCTGCCTGGACGGGGAGGACCTCAGATGGTTATGTGAGAACTGCTGGGTGGCGCATCTACGCACCCAGTGCGCCCCGAGCCCTGCAGGCGCGACCGTCGCAGCCAAAGTCTCCGACTACACAGCGTGGCGGAACGGGCGCGACAAGGGCCCAGTCGCCCACGCCCTCCCACCGCCCCCCTGCCCTGGGCCCTTGGGATGCTGGCGCGACCCCGCCGATGAAGAGACCGGGCGTCTGGGCGCCCTCCTCATGACCTCGTCCGGACCTCGCGTCCCCCAGTCCGCGAACGCCGCGATCTCAGCCATTAGGGTCGCGGGCGGAAGGTTCGACAACGTCGCCTCCAAGTCAGGCCCCTACTCCGCCAAGTGCGACACGTGCCCCCCCTCAGGCCCTGGAAGGTGGACCCGCCAGCTCTCGGCTGCTTCCTCAGGAAGGCTGAGCCCGGGGCCTCGGGCCCCGGGAAAACAGGCCTCCCCAGCTGGGACCAGTGGCCTCTCTCGTGGGTCCAGCGCAAGTGGAACGCCACATGGTACTGCCGGAGGTGCCTAGTGTACATCTGGAACGTCGCCCCCGCAACGTTGGGCCACGTCGTGGACCGCGACTCCGGTGGCGTCTTCCCGCGGCAGCCGACAGCCCGCCCACGTCAGACAGCGCAGGCGGACTCCAGCGAAACTGCCCCAGACCTGGCAGCCCTCCTCGCGCCGGCGTTGGCGGGCGCGAAAGCCTGCGACCCCTGCGCCCGCAGCCTCCCCCCAGATGGCACGCGGCAGGGTGAGGGGGGGGCAGTGGTGGCGGACCTCGGGACAGCTCGAAACGGCGCACGGTTGCCGAGATCCTGGCCCTTCTCCCAGACTTGCGTCTCCCGGAGGCCCCCAAAGTAGGTCGCAGGAACGTGGCGGCTCTATCCCTCGAAGTGGGAAGCGTGCCCCAGCACGGACGGCGCAACAAGCAGAAAGACGTCCACCACGCCTTGGTCGCCTACTTGCGGGACTACCACCCAAAGCTGGACGACGCATGGATGAACTTTGTCAAGGACTACGACGCCGACATTCCAGCTCCGAGCGACCTGGGGACCTCGTGGTCGGCCCGCCAGCTTGCCCCTTTCCTGCGCGAGGTGCACGGCTCCGAGGTCCCCGACAACGGACTCCCCGACGGCGTCACCTGGGAAGGCAAGAGGTGGGCCGCGGCCAGGGTGGTCGGGCACATGCTACACAGTCCCAAGTGCCAACTTGCTTGGGCGACCTTGCGCCGGGGCGTTGCTTCCACCAGGGGGCAGAACCCCGTCCGCCCCGACCTCGCCGTCCTCGCCGGCTTCATCGCCTGCCTGCGCTCCAGCACACTCGCAGCCACTTCCATCGCCACCTTGGCGGAGCAGGACCCCTCGGCCCCATGCGTTTACGAAGCCAACGCCCCGCCTCTTGGAGATTCCACGATTGCCGCCTGGCTGCAGCTGGATCCCGGGCGCATAGCGGGATCGGTGTGGGGCGCCCCCCCAGCCACCGCTGCCCCCATGTGCGGCGCAGCCAGCAGTGACGTCGGGCTCTCGGCGCCTCGGGCAGACCCCATTCCCCTGGTGACAGGCCCCGAAGCGACAGGTCCCTCTCCCCAAGGAGAGGAACCTTGCTCTGCGACGAGCCCAGCGCCCACCGTCAAGGCGGAGGTCGAAGGGATAGACTACGACGAAGAGAAAAGCGACGCCGCCCCCCCGATTCCCGCGCCTCCCGCTGGCGGCGCGCCAGACGACGCGGTCGGCCCTGAGGGCTCCCCGCCTCTTCCTTCGTCCGGAACAGCAGACGAAGAAGCTGGGGGCAGCCCTCCCGGCGATCCGCGAGGGGCGTTCGGATCAGACGCCAGGCGCTTCAGCGAGGGCCCGCTGAGCGACGCCAGCCGAGGGGTAAGATCAGCGCCGGCCCACCGTCCGCCGTGACGCGTGACCTCCCGCAGAGGCATCCTTCACCTGCTTGCAAGCCGGTGAACAGCAGCGCCCCAGCAGCAGCGTCAGACAGTCGCCCCCCCTCCCCCCGGGGTGGCGCGACCGTTACTCCCGGCCAGGCAGCTCCAGTCCGCCCGCCCCAGGCCCTCGGGCCCTACCCCAAGCGGCCAGCTCGAGGCCGCCGCTCGCCAACCCCCGCGAATGGGGCTCCAAGCGGGTCTCTGACGACCTCGTCGACCCCATCGGAGGGGTCCCATGTGCGAGGAACGGTTGGGCAATGGCCATCTCGACAAGTTTGCGGAAGCATCCTCAGCCAAGATCTCCCGTCTCCAAAAGACCCTCGGGGGAGGGTTCAGCAGCCTCTGGCATGCCTATGCCCGCGTGCACCCAGCAGCCAACGGCCCAAAGAGTGACCCCGCGCTGAACGCTGAGGGCACGTGCCGTGCCTTCCTTGACGCCTAGAAACGCTGTGGGCATGATGCCTACGTGATGGATCGCATGCTCGGGCTCCAGGTCAGATAGGGGCGGGGGCGCGACAAGTGGTCGGGGCACCAGGGCACCATCGCCCCACAGTACAAAGGATGCGCCACAAGCTCCCGCCAACTCTGGGTCTGGGTCTCGTGGTCATGGTCGCAGGCTTGGGACGGCGACGATTGGCAGGCAGCAGGCAAGCGCGGCGGTGGCGATAGCAGTGGCGGGAGAGGGGACAAGCGCCCCCGTGCATGGCTATGAGGCCCCGCCCTCCCTTTGGGCCCCGCCGCGCCGCATCGCGATCGCGTGCGCTTCGATGGCGCTGTGTTGACTCCGCCGCCGGCTACCCGGCCGAGCCTGCCCTGGCGCGCCTGGCCGCGCGCCGACCTGGCGCCCCAGTGGGCAACCGACCGCAGCTATCCTCTCCAAATGTTCAGATGTCAGGCCTGCTGGGCTCGCCGTGGCTGCGCCTTTGATTCTTTAGTTAAAATGGGGCCCGTTAGGCCCAGAAGGAACGCGGTTCGTGCCAATTGTTTCGGTGCCTCTTTCATTCAGCTCGCAGTGGTCGCTCGCCATCCCTGGTTTGGACTTCCGACCGGTGTATCTTCAGGGGCTTGGGCGGGGATCTCCGATGGCGGCCCCCGCCTGTATGCCTTGGGCGCGACTCGCACGGCATTCGCTGTGGCCGACGTCCAAATTGCAGGCAGTGCTCCTTCCCTGGTGCCACTCCCTGCTCAGCCCCCGTTGCTCCCGGCCCTCGGGGCAGGGGCAACGGACTGCTGACAGCGCTGACTCGTGGGTCTCCGCCGGGGCCGTGGTCCACTTGTCCTTTTGTTTCGCCTTAGACGTGTCCACTGCAGTCCCTGCTGTGGCCGCCGGTTGACTTGCAGGCAGTGTCCTTTCCTGGTGCCTTTCCCTGCCCAGCCCCCGCTGCTCCCCGTCCTCGGGATCTTGAGCAGTGGCGCGCTGACAATGCCGGCTCGTGGGCTACCGCTGGGGCCGTGGTTCACCTGTGCACTGTCGGCCTCCGGCCCGCTGTAGGTGTTTTCACCCCGGGGGCGTGACGTCCCGCGCTGCCGGGCGGCCCGCCGGGTCGGGGTGTCCCCTCCTCGGCTTGGCCTCCGTTCTCCCCGTCGGTCGGTGGTGTCGTTCCTCGCCGTGCTGGCCTTCGCTTTTCCGCTCAAGTCGCGGTTTCTCTCCCCCTCCGCGGGGCCGTCGGTCGCCCCTGACACCGCTCTGGCTTTTGTGCTCCTACCACGCTGCGGTCGTTTCCCTGGTCTCAGGTCCGGGTCTTCCCCGTGGTGCCGTTGCTCGCCTGTCGCCACTTTCCGCGTGCTGACTTCGGGCTCGCGACCCTGTTCAGGGCTCTTGGCGAGCGCCATCCTGGCGCCACTTCACGCACTGGTCCGTGGTGACCCGCGCCAGTTTGGCTGCGCGGCAGCTTTGCTGCTTCTCGAACTCGTGCGTTCTGCTGCCATGGGACTGTGCGGCTTCGGCCACCCTGGGTCCTCGCCGCCTGCCAGCGCTCTCGCTTTTTCCGGCATCAATTCGACCTTGACCGACGGTCCTTCTGGCTGCGGCCACCCTTGTACTCATGCAGTTGTCCGGGGTTCGCGCCCATGCATTAATCCCTCGGCTTCTGACCCTGGTCGTCGTTTGTCCCGACTTCCTGGTGCTTCCGACGCCATGCATACCTGCACGCTGGCAGTGCGATTCAATTTCAGCTGCCCCCTCCACTCGCCGGTCCGCTGCTGAGCTGCTGCGTGAGGCCCCGGTTAGCCGCTCTAGGTGGGGCCGCCCTCCGCTGCTTTAGTTTAATTCGTCGCTGCGTGCCCCGCTTTGACTGGGCCCGCCGCCGGCGCGCTCACCCGCGGCCGCTGACTAAAAGCGTATCTCCACCAGCTAGTGTCTGTAGTGTTTGGACGGCATTCGACTTGTTTCGCGAGCCCGCAGATAAAAACAAAAACATATCCCCACCAACCCATCCAGAAAAAGGATCGCCAGGCGAGTTGCCTTGATCAGGGAAATGTAGAAGCATGGAGTGCAAAAACCGCCTTGGAAGTGTTCTCTTGGAGGTCTGTTGGAGCCATGTTGGGTCTCTCTTGGGGTCCTCGTGGAGCCACTTTGGGCACTCTTGGGGCCCTCTTGGGGCTCTTCTGGGGGGTCTAGGGGCCTTCTTGTGGCCGTTTGGGAGGGGGGCCTCTTGGGTCCATCTTGGCCCCCTCTGGGGGGCCTCTGGGGGCTCTCTTGGGCTTACAAATATCTTCTTGAGGCCCTCTGGGACTCCCTTGGGCCATTTTGGGGCCTCCGAGGCCCACCAGAAGCGATGAGGCGAAAAGGCCAATCACATTCTTCTTCTTGAGGTGATGGGGCCATTTTGGACTCTTGGGGGGGGGTCTTTGGAGGGTTCGAGGGGCATTTGGAACCATCCGGGGGCCGTATGAGGCCTTTTGGATGTGCATCGGCGGCTATCTTGATCCATCTGGAGTTATCTTGAGCCATGTTGGAAGCCTTTTTTGGGTCTCTAAGGCCCTCCTGGAGCCATTTTGGGCGATCTTGTGCGCTCTGACCGATTGTGCCCCCCCCCCCGCCAGGTCCAGGGGACGGGATAGTAGGGGGAGGGGTAAAACTCTTCGCCGCGTATGTTGTCATAAATCATTGTTTGGGGCCCGTGCTGGCTACCTTTAGGGGGTGGTTATTTCTGATCCCACTGCCGACGCACATTTTTCTGGCAATTGAAACGCCCCCCCAGGGCTCGCCCTGTTGATTTATAGCACGACGAACCTTCAACCTGGAGGCGCTTGGGGGCATCTTGGGGGCCTCTTGGGGCCTTTTTGTCATTTCTTGGGGGCGTCATGGGGCGCCTTGGAGGCTTCGGGGGTCATCTTCGGGCCATTTTGGAGGAAATCGATCGAAGGACGGTGGCTCCTTAATCATGGTCCCCCCCCAGGTGGCCAACATGTGGCCAACACCATCGTAACAATAATGAATTTGGCTTTCTCGCGCGGTCTTGGACACCTCTGGGGGGCCTTTTGGGGATCTCTTGGAAGCTTCTTGGGTGTCCTTAGGTCTCTTGGGAGCCTTTTGGGGCCTCCTGGACGTCTTTTTAGGCCGGTTTGGGGCACCCTTGGGAGCCTTGGGGGCCATCTCGGGGCCATTCTAGCAACGCAACAAAAAGGGGGTCGTCTGCGCCGACATTGGCGCGTAAGCTGCCCGCGTAAGGTCGCGCGTAAGCGCCCTCGTCTCCGTTACAGCGTGCCGCGATGGCGGCCCGCGTGAGCTGCTGCGTAAGGTCGCTGTGTCATCTCGCGTCAGACCCGTTTTTGATCGTCGCTCATTTTGGAAGAGATCGCACAACGGACGGGCCGTGGTAAATTAGCAGCGCCCCCCAGGAGGACAGCATGTGACCAAACCCTTAGTAAAATCAGTGACTTTAGTTCTTTTTGTCGAGGCCATCTTGGACGCTCCAGGTCCAGGGGGAGGGGGCCGAACGGACAGAGGAAATATGGAAGAGGAACGTCTCGAAACCACTCATGCCCTAAAGGGCTGGTGGGACTAATTCCATCTGCTGGAAGCACCCCCTTGGAAAACCGTTTGAGTTTTATCAACGTTCCAAAGCACCGCTCCTTGGACTTCACGCCGCGAATCAACTTCATTGCTGCGTTCTGAGGGTCCTGCACCCTTCAAAAACCGTTCCTGGGACGTCACCGCCCACAATCAACGTGACTTATGCGCCCTGACAGTCCTAATGTTTCGCCAGAATATTCTTCCTGGGACGTCAGTTCCGTAGCCCTTTTGGCTCAAGCCGTTCGGGCTCAAGGATCGCCAGGTGAGCGCTCCGAGTTCCCGCATCGGTACTCCACTCCACTCAACGATGGTACACATATTGATCTTTGCGACGGCATCTGTGTTCGCTTCCGTTGTAGGCACCGAAATGCAGCTCATGCAGATATCTGCGCTCGGGCTGAACGGATCAGAGGTGGCAAGGCGGTTGATGACAGATTTCACGGCATGGAGTATTCCTACGACGCCTGATTGGTTCTCAACTCTGTCTGGCTGCAATTCTGCAGAGAATTTCGTCTCATTGCGCACCGGTAGTTGCAGGTCCACCGTATAGAAAGCGACCCTTCCTGCCTGCGTCGATGGTTCTATGGGAACCTTCATAGTCAGCTCATTTGCCGATGAATCCAGTGACAGAAACAAAGCCGACAAGATGTACATCTTGGTGGATGGCAGCATCGTCGCGACAGTTTCCAACAATGTACTGCAACAGGTATCGGTGCCCTGGAACCCATCGAATGTGAAACTACGCGTCGAGTCCACCAGCTACAATTCTGTTTACCACTGGCACATGGGCATACGCCAGATCGTCTTCGAGGTGGCGACCAGCTGCACCTGAACATCTGTCGCAGCAAATAAGTACAATTTAGAATTCGCCAGATATTATAGTCAAGAACTGTCATGGATTGGGGTCAGTTGGTCCCACCCAGACTTGGCCGAAAGTGGCGGCGACGTGACGTGTGCTCAGATGGAGATGGCAGTAACCATGAATGACGACTGGGAAGACAGATGGCAAGTTTGGGCGGGTCAGGTAGACTCCACATCGTTACCAAGCTGCACTTGGACGATCACGAGCTCCGTCACGACCGTCACGTGGGTCACCACTGCCACCACCAAGACAACCACGGACTCCACCACGTCAGGCAGTACCGCCGCCGAGACGGCCACAAACTCTATCACCTCACGAAGCACCACCACCGAGACTGCCACGAGCTCCGCTACATTAGGCAGCACCACAGCCAAAAGCTCCAGCACACCAGGCAGCACCACCAGTGCCGACATGACCATGAATTCAATCACCTCACGCGGCACCACCACCACCTACAACTCACCGCTTTCGAGGCATCGACGGTATCCGTCGCCATCATCATCGTCATCGTTATCAGCACCTTCCTGGGTTGTGGCACGATGTTTGCCCTGGTATGCTTGACAAGGCGACGGCTTGGAAAGCATAAGCCAGATGCCTCGCCCGCCGATGAGACCAATGATTCTGCCGAGGAGACAGAGAATTCTGCCGAGGAGACAGAGGATGGCCCCGCTGGTCTTCTTGAGAGTACGGACTTCTGGTTCATCCCAGTGGACGAAGTCATGCGTAGGCAGGCGGGCTCGCCCCTCCCACGTCATCAGGAGTGTCGTGATTCAGGAATGCTGGTCAAAAAGCATATGACTCTCGATGGCGTTTTATCCAGGCAGTTTGCCGGTGAGATGGCAGCCGTTTCCAATCGTTGGCCCGTGCCCGAGCATTTCGATCCAGAGTGCGCTGAATTGCGTAAATTGCAGGAGGTCCTGGAAAACAGCCCTTCGATCAAGTTCTTATGGATCGATTGGGTATGTGCACCTCAATGGCACGGTGGTGGACGCACCGATGAGGAGGAGCAGGAGTTCAGGATGAGTTTGGAGAACCTATTGCCTTTCATCTTCCTTGGGTGCAAGGTAATAGTTTTGTACGAGCGGATCTACAACCGGCGATTTTGACCAAATGTGGAGTGTTGGATTTCCACCAAGACGCCGACTGAAGATGGCCTAGTGCCAGCTAGCGAGGATTGTCTCCGAGTGCAGGTCTACGGTATACACTCGGCGAGCGGGAAGGACAAAGCGAGTAGCACTCAAGTCCTTAAGGTCTGGCATTCAGCTGGCACGCAGGAAGCAATTGCTACACTTTTCCATGACGACATCCTTGTCACGAATGCAAAGGATCAGGAGATCAATATGAAGGTGGTTGCCCTCTTGGATGATAATATCAAGGACCACTTTACGCTGCACGTCTAGTCGTGCGACTTTCCGCCCCGCCGCAGTTCGCCTCTGCAGCTCCCCTCCCATTGCTCGACCAGCGCCTCTGCGTGCTTGCGTCCGCGGACATGCAAAACAAACAAATCTCTTCCTGGGACGTCAGCCATAAGAACCCGTTAAGAAGTTGTCGACTCTTAAGACGAATGTGCGCAACGCTCAGGCGAGAGCCACGTTTGAAAGCGTCCCGCCCTCCATCCGTGAAGCTCTTGCGAACTTTTAAGACAAATGTGCGTGGCCCTCAGGCGAGATACACATTTTGAAAACGGCCCATTCTTCATCCGTGAAGCTATTGCAACTTGTTGAGGCGAATGTGCGCGGCGCTAAGGCGAGAGTCACTCCTTGAACACGACCCGCCCTGATTTCGCCAGGCTCCTTATAAGTTTTTAAGACGAATTGTGCGCGGCGCTAAGGCGAGAGCTACAGTTTGAAAACTACCCGCATCTGTGAAAGTGCTGTTTTTTCCCACATCCTGAGTGGGGTTCTTGTTTTCCCAGAGCATCCTCTCCTTCTCCCTCCCGCCTCCCGCCTCCCATATCAATACCATGCCTACCATTCCAGCCTCCCATATCATACCATGCCTACCATTCCATACCATACCATACCTACCATACCATACCACACCACACCACACCACACCATACCATACCATACCATACCATACCATTCCGTACATACCACACACTACCAAACAACACCATACCATACCATACCATACCATACCATACCATACCTACCATGCCATGCCACACCATACCATACCATACATACCACACAACACCGAACAACACCATACCAGACCAACCATACTATACATCATACGTACCATACCATACCATACCACACCATACCATACCATATCTACCATACAATACCATACCATACCTACCATACAATAGCATACCTACCATACGATACAATCCCATACCATGCATACCATACAATACCATACCAAACTACCCATACAATACCATACCATACATACCTTACCATACCATACCCGCAAGAGCGAGCAGGGTATCGGAGTACCACCCTATTTACTAGGTTTCGTGCCCCTCCCGCCCCTCCAGGGAGGCCCCGCCTGAGCGAGGAGTGTATCGGAAACCCGTACTATTTACATGGTTTCGCGCCCCTCCCTCCCCTCCAGGGAGGCCCCGCCTGAGCGAGGAGGGTATTGGAAACCCATATTATTTACATGGTTTCGTGCCCCTCCCACCCCTCCAGAGAGGCCCCGCCTGAGCGAGGAGGGTATCAGAAACCAATACTGTTTACAAGGTTTCGTGCCCCTCCCACCCCTCCA
>CAUYUJ010016146.1:55000-80000 GCA_963575745.1 Prorocentrum cordatum | reverse complement strand
GGCCTTGCTGGGGCTGGGCGCGGGGCGTGGCTGGGAAGCCCGCGTGGGAGGGTCCTCGGTGTTCTTCCGGTTGCTTCTGGTCCTGCCGCTGCGGTTGCTGGTCTCTGCTGCTCCTCCTCCCTTCTCCTCCTATTCCTCCTTCCTCCACCTCCTCCTCCTCCTCCTCCTCCTCCTCCTCCTCCTCCTCCCTCCTCCTCCTCCTCCTCCTCCTCCTCCTCCTCCTCCTCCTCCTCTCCTCCTCCTCCTCCTCCTCCTCCTCCTCCTCCCTCCTCCTCCTCCTCCTCCTCCCTCCTCCTCCTCCTCCTCCTCCTCCTCCTCCTCCCTCCTCCTCCCTCCTCCTCCTCCTCATCCTCCTCCTCCTCCTCCTCCTCCTCCTCCTCCTCCTCCCTCCTCCTCCTCCTCCTCCTCCCTCCTCCTCCTCCTCATCCTCCCCCCCTCCTCCTCCTCCTCTCCTCCTCCTCCCTCCTCCTCCTCCTCCTCCTCCTCCTCCTCCTCCTCCTCCCTACGCCTCCTTTTTCCCTCCCACATTCCTCCTTTTCCTCCTTCTCCTCCTCCTGTTCCTCCTTCGCCTCGTCCTTCCTCCTCCTCCTCTTCCTTCTCCTATTCCTCCTCTGTCCTCCCTCGCACCGTTCGCATGCTCCCTCCCTCCCTTCCTCCCTCCCATGCCTTCTTCGGTCGCAACTTATGGAGGCCTCGCATGTCCTCGCAACTCCTTCTCTAGGGTGCATATGCGTGCGCTGGCGCCTGGTAGTCGAGGGTGAGAAAGCGCAGGTTGGGCGGCGATTAGCGCTGATGTAGCGTCGATCAGCGTCGATCGGCGTCGGTTAGCGTCGATTTGCAAGAGCCAGCAAGATGGCACGAGAGGCTCCCTTGAGTTGCCACAGCCCCCCTCCTCCCTCCTCCCTTCGCAGGCCAGTCGGACAGTTCATGTCGGCTGCCAATCGTACAGTTGGTGCAGCTTCCGATCTGCCAACTCCCTCCCTCCCTTGACCCCCTCCCTCCTCATCCTCGTACGTCCCCCTGCTGCAGCGCCCTTGATCCCAAGAGGCCTCCCAGGATGCAGGATACTCCCCCCCCTCGAGAAATGACGTAGAAAGATTGGCTCCAGAGCTCGGGCGATTATTCTTTTGCGATGTTGCACTTCTTCGCGACGTCGGATCTCAGGGTGGGGAGAGGGGAGAGGATCAGCGGCAACGACAGGGGGGGATAGGCATAGGACGGGGTGCATCGACCTCAACTTTCCGATGCGTCGTTGATGTTATGATGTTCCTACTTACTTTAGCCTTGATCACCAGAAAGAACTTCGAGCACTAGACAAGTACCCAACAACTCGAGGGTTTTCGCGTGTCGGGCCCTGGGAGACACTCGTCCGACACTGTTTCGACACTGATTCGACACTTTTCTGGGTGCTCGAAATTGTTTCCGGGATGTGGCCCTTAAGTACGATGGGATCAACATAACGTTGATGAATCGACGATGCACTGTTGATCTCAGGGCCCTCTGCCCAACTCATGTGTCTGCGCTTGGTCCGCCAATGACGCATGGTCGGTGAGCTTGCCTTTCATCGGCCATTCGAGGTCGATGCACCCCCCTATGCCAATGCCCCCCCCATCGTTGCCCCTTTGCAGGAGGAATATCCGAACATAGACAGAAATAGTATGGGACAACTCTTCTACAGTTTTTAACTCTGTTTGATCATTTTCTGATTATGCCCAACCTAATCTTAGAGGATGGGGGGACGAAAGGTGCCGATGCCGCTGCTCCTCGGAATTCTCTCCTGGGGTGCGTTCTGACCAGGCTTTCGAGGCGAATCCAGCCGCATGGCGACGAGGGAAGGGCAGCGGCAACGCTACCCGTACTTCTGTCCCCCCCGAGAGGAGAGATGCGGGGAGGTGCAGAGGGGAAGGGACTGGGGCAGGGCGGAGAGAGGAGGAGGGAAGGGGGGGAGGCAGGAGTGGGGAGGAGGGGGGGGAGAAGGGTGATGGCCCCGGGAGAGGCGGGCGCGCCGAGGACGCGGCGTGCGGCGGCCTCTGCGCGAAGGGGCAGATCGTCCAGAGCACCAAGAAAGGGGAGGAGCGCGGCATCGTCCCCCTCTGCGCATCGTCGTCGGCGTCGGCGTCGGCGTCGGCGTCGGCGTCGATGTCGTCGGCGTCGTCGTCGTCGTCGTCGTCGTCGTCGTCGTCGTCGTCGTCGTCGTCGTCGTCGTCGTCCTCGTCGTCGCCATTGTTCGAGGATCGAGGACTGATTCTTCAGGGGATGGGAGGGCGTCGTGACCTCTGTCGTCATCGAAAACGGCGCTGCCGCTCCTCCAGGAGGAGGAGGGGGGAGGGGGAGGAGGAGGAGGAGGAGGAGGAGGAGGAGGAGGAGGAGGAGGAGGAGGAGGAGGAGGAGGAGGAGGAGGAGGAGGAGGAGGAGGAGGAGGAGGAGGAGGAGGAGGAGGAGGAAGGACGAGGCGAAGGATGAACAGGAGGAGGAGAAGGAGGAAGAGGAGGAATGTGGGAGGGAAAAAGGAGGCGTAGGAGGAGGAGGAGGAGGAGGAGGAGGAGGAGGAGGAGGAGGAGGAGGAGGAGAGGAGGAGGAGGAGGAGGAGAGGGAGGAGGAGGAGGAGGAGGAGGAGGAGGAGGAGGAGGGGAGGAGGAGGAGGAGGAGGAGGAGGAGGAGGAGGAGGAGGAGGAGGAGGAGGAGGAGGAGGAGGAGGAGGAGGAGGAGAGGAGGAGGAGGAGGAGGAGGAGGAGGAGGTGGAGGAGGAGGAGGAGGAGGAGGAGGAGGAGGAGGAGGAGGAGGAGGAGGTGG
This sequence comes from Prorocentrum cordatum, assembly GCA_963575745.1. Taxonomy (NCBI): domain Eukaryota; class Dinophyceae; order Prorocentrales; family Prorocentraceae; genus Prorocentrum; species Prorocentrum cordatum. Next base: position 77,207 of record CAUYUJ010016146.1, on the reverse strand, counting down.
AGGAGGAGGAGGAAGAGGAGGGGTACGATGGAAGATAATGGGGAGAGGAGCAGGCGGACTACTGTTCAGCAGTCTTCCAACATCCGCCTGCGGGAGGACATGCCCGACCTAAGTCTGCGTCATCCGCGGGGGCGCGAAGAGGAGCGCGCTTCGCGTGTCGAGGTCTGGGGCAGAGCGGCTGTCCTTCTCCAGTGGGGGCGGCGCGGGGGCGCGACGATGGCCGCGCGTCGTTGGGTGACCCGGCAACTGGCCTGGCGGACGGAGGGGGAAGGTGGGGGCAAGCAGCACAGGCAGCAGCGGGAGCGCGAGCGGCTGGAGTCGCAGCCACTTACCCGCTGACCAGAGCCCCGACAAACAACCATGATATTCACTGATGGTTGACGGATCGGGAATGGAGGCTCGAGTCGGAGGCGACGATGGGGGCGAATATCAGGGGAGCAAGAGGTAATGATACTGATCCGCTTGACGATTTCCATGGTTGCAAGGCTGTTCCAATGTTTCACACGGGCTGCAGAAAAGAGGGCCGCTAGATACTCTGGAATTTCTGAAACGTATCTGGATCCAATCGTATCATGACTTCGCTCTCTTCCTAGAATAGCCCAGGAGAGAGCAGTACGCCTATCCAGGGCCGCCTATGGTCTATTTCTTCGGCGAGGCTTTTCGGCGTATGCGTGTAATGCACGCCCCTGGGCTATTCGCCCTTGTCGTCGCCTCCGATCGAGGTTTCAGGTGTTTGCGTTTTTCGTCCCTGGTGGCACTCTGGAAGTCCCCTTGGAGGCCCAAGCGGAGTCCCCCGCGGAGGTGATGGGTGCTCGGGGAGGTTGCGTGGGCCTCCCTGGAGAGCCACCTCTGGCAACACCCGAAGTATGCCGAGGTGGAGGAGGAGAAGGAGGATGAGGAGGAGGAGGAGGAGGAGGAGGAGGAGGCGAATGCGGAGGCGGAGTGGAAGGAACACGTACGGGGGAGGTGGAGGAGAGGGATGAGGGCGAGGAGGGAAAAGATGAGGATGAGGGGCAGCAGCAATTCGGAGGAACAGCGAGGATGACACAAGAGGAAGAGGAGGATGAGGAGGAGGATGAGGAGAAGCAGGAGGCGGAGGGGGAGGAGGAGGAGGAGGAGGAGGGGCACGATGGAAGACAATGGGGAGAGGAGCAGGTGGAGGAGGAGGAGGAGGAGGGGGAGGAGGAGCAAGAGGAGAGGAGGAGGGGCAGGAGGATGAGAAGGAGGAGGACGACGACGCGAGGGGCAGGAGGAGGGTCCAAGGAGGAGCGCGGCCGTGCCCAGGAGCTCGCCAGAAGGCAGGCGGGCAGGCCAAGCACGGCCATGGCCGCGTCGCTGTACGCCGCCATCATGTTGTACACGTCGAACGCCATCTACCGCGACCTCAACCAGGAGAGCGCGGCGTCGACGCAGACGGCGACGGTGTCGTCATCGTTTTCAGAGGTTTCTCTTGGTGGGCGTCGCCACGGCCAGGCGCATCTCGAGGAGCTGGCCAGGATGGGCTCAGGGGGGGCCAGCGGACAGATTTCGAGCCGATTGCTGCGAGGGAGTTGGGCAACAACAAATTCTGTTTTACACTAGTACTTCGCGCTTTGCGTTTTTTTGTTTCGTCTACTGGTGCGTCTTCGTCGCCACAGCTGGACTCCCCCTCGAAATTCTGACCAGGACGCTTTCCTGGATGGGTGGGGGGTCGATCCTTGACCCCAGACCCGTCCAGGGGAATGGGACGAGAAGGAGCTGGACGTCTGGCGGATAGGTGCTTCAACTTGGCGGTAGTTCTTGCATTCCAGACTCGGGGGGCCGCCTCCGTGCCCCAGGTCCATGCAGCACTGTCCTGGGGCAGCAGGCCGTTCCCGGGGAGGGAGGGCGCGGGGACCGAACAATCCGAACCGACGCGAGCGTGAATTCTCGGAGGTCCGCGCGGGCTGCCTGGGGCCCACATGGGCGACGCAGGAGAACGGGTCCGATGGCGCCGGCATTGGCGAGCACGCTTCCCGCGAAAGGTTGCGCGCAAGCGCCGCCCCCTCACGCGGTTTGCCGCGCGGGCGGGCCGCGTAAGCTGCGGCGTGAGGTCGCCATGCCATCTCGCGTGGGACGTGAGACCAGTTTTTAGTCGGGCACGTCCCTCTACAGGAGGAATATTTAGAAATACGTAGTAGAAAACAGTATTGAGAGGATTTTCCGCGTATTTTTATCATTTGGGGCTATTTTTGGGTTATTGCGAGTTGTCCTAGGGATCTTTTAGAGGCCACCTGAGGAAGCCAGACATTCAGCCCCTTCCGCAACCGTGTTCGGTTCGAGCAGGGTCTTCGGCCCCTTTGGAGGCAGACACGCGTGTGCCTGAGCTGATACCGAAAACGAGATCTGCGATAGCTGCCGCTTCTGTTCCGCCGCTCCACCGTGTTTGGTGGTAGCGGAGCTGGCAGACGCTCCACGCGGAGCGCCATCGCGCTTCAAGAGTGGGGCGATTTCACGGATTGAGATTCCGACGACAGCACGGTGATCGGTGATTACCTGGCGAGAACAGAACGGCCCATCGCCATAACATGGGAGATGAAGAGGATGATGATGAACGAGAGTACGTGGCTCCAGTCGGGAGAGAAGGCGGGCCAGGCGTGAATGCCGGAAGGCATGTTCCGCCACCGGTCATCAAGGACTCGACGATCGAGGAGCTGCGCAGGTACGTACGGAGGTTGAGGATCTGGTCCAAGGTGGCGACGGGGATTCCAGCACATCAGCGGGGTCTCCACGCGTACTACAGCATCTTGGAGAGCGGCGACGACCATATCCAGAGCATCGTGGAGGGTCTCGACCAGAACGAGCTCGAAGGAGAGAACGGAGTAGAAAACATGGTGAAGGCGCTCGAACAGGAAATCCTGCCGAAAAACGTGTATGAGAAGTACTTGGAATTCGAGCACACTTTCTACGGGTCGGAGCGCAAGAAAGGAGAGAGCCTGCAGCAGCACTCGATGAAGATCAAGAAGGCCTTCGACAGGCTCAAAAAGTTGCAGGTGACGCTGGGCGATGTGCAGGGTTACCTCCTTGTCCGACAGGCGAAGCTAGATCGCACGGAGCGTATGGCGGTGATATTGCAGACGTCGGGCTCCCTGGCCTACGACGACGTGCGGGCGGCGCTCAAGGGGCTTCGCGACGACAGCTCGCTCGAGAAGACCACCAGGGGCTACCAGGGCGATTCTGGGCAGCACCGAGCGGCGAAGGCGTTCCAGGTGGACGAGGACGACGAGCAGGACGAGGACGAGGGCCCGATTGCGCAGGCGCTGATGGCGCTGGAGGGTGGCTCTGACCAGGAGGACGTCGCCGAAGAAGACGTCCTCGACGAGGGCGAGGCCTACGCGGTGCTGGCGGCGTGGCAGGCCGGGCCTGGTGGACGCGGAAGCTGGCAAGAAACGAGGCGTATCGTCAGGGGCCGCAAGACGTCCAGGGGCTACCGCGATGTGAGCGCGCCGAAGGGGAAGTCCGGCGGCCGCGGCAAGGGCAGCCCGGAGTACCAGAGGGAGGCGCGCAAGAAAATCGAAGAGCTGAAGAGGAGGACGCGCTGCCATTGATGCGACCAGGTGGGCCACTGGACGCGCGAGTGCCGGAACCCACCGAAGCAGAAGACCAGACCGGAGCAGGCCAGGGCGGTGTACGACGGCGACGATCCCGAGGAGTTCGAGGACTTCCACGTTTTCGACCTGGAGGAGGAGCAGACCCTGGCCACCAGCACCGACCGGGTGGAGTACGACCAGCCGCCCGAGGTAGACGACGCCACGAAGATCAATAACCGTGACCGTAGGCTGCGCGCGAAGGCGCGCCGTCAGGCAGCCCAGGCCGAGCAGGCCTCCAGTGCTGCCGCAGCTGCTTCATCGCCCACGGGACTCGAGATGGGTCCTCGCAGATTTCGAGAGTGTTTGGAGGGGGCAAAGAGGCGTTTGCAGAAGTTTTCGACATCTCAGCTTTTGGGAATCCTGGAGGGCATGGTCGATACGGGTTGTTCTAGGCTAGTCGTCGGGGATCTTGCGATTGCACTGCGCGACTGTGCTCTTCGTAGGCTTTTTGGACGCTGCATGCGATGTGCACCGTGTATCAGCGGGAGTTTTCAATTCGCGAGCGGCCGGGCCACTCGGTCAAATTGGGTTGCTGAGTATCCTGTGGTCCTGGGGGGGAGAAGCGGAATCCTTAAGTTTTGTGTGGTGCCGGGCTGGGCCCCGCTACTGATCTCCGAGGGGCTGCTCGAGGCCCTCTCCGGAATCGTGGGCGCCTCCGAGGGGGCGCTCACCCTGAAAACCTTGGGGGTTACTGTGGCCCTTCGACGATCCCGAGATAGCCCCGCGACTAAGCAGTGGCGCCTGTCTCTGTGCGACTTCGGCGAGCAGGGCTTCCAGAAGCCCGCGAGAGCCGGGACTAGGACATCCGAAGTGGTGTGCGTCTCAGACGAGTCGATCGCGCAGGAAAAGAAAGAGCTGGTGGCGGCTTTCCTGCATCCCACATGCCAGTCGTGGATTTATAACAACATCGCTTCGGAGCCGAATGTCTCGGAGATTTCAGGAGTGCCGAGACCGAGCCAGTTACTGAAACCGATTTCGAGCCCGAGCTTAACCAGTTCGAGACCGCCCATGTTGTGTTCGGGGACACCGACGACCACGGGGACATCGATCTCGAGTTCGAGGACACTGATTCCGAGATCTAGGGGCCCACCGATTGCGAGTGCGACGACATCTTCGGGGGCCTCGGGGACCTCGGGAACGACTTCGGGAACCTCGGAGGCCACTGAAAGGGATTCGGGACGCCCAAGACATCCTGGGGAGTGGGAGAAGAGCGAGGACAAATATTCTGAGGCGCAGGAACTCGAGCCAGACAGCGAGAACCCAAACGACACACAGCCACCTGGGCCCAAGGTCGCAAGAGATCAGCAATTTTTCCATACTTTTTCGGCGCATGCCGACCACCAGAGTCCATCGAGTTGCAGATCCATGGGCGTGCCCCGCCCGCTATGTGTGGCTGCTGCGCTGGTGCGCTGGGCAGGCGCAGGCGCTGCGCTGCGGCTTCCAGAGACTTCAATGCCTTTGAGAGAGCCGTGTCTCGGGGGGCCCCAGCGCTTTGCTGGAGAGCGGCCCCGTGACAACGAGCAGCCTCGAGAAGAAGCAGGCGCGTCGGTTGAAGTGGGTCGTCAACGCGACGCCCGCGTCGAAGGCTGAGCTGGTGGACCTCTTCGTCCCGCGGAAGCTCCAGTTGCCGGATCTCCCGCAGAACATGGGGGTGGCCGATTTGCAGGGCGCCCCGCGGACCTACGAGGAGGTGCTCAACAGCGACGCCGAGTACTGCAGCTGGACCCGGACACCCACCACGCATGTCAACGACGTGATGAGGCATTTCATCCAGTGCATCGAGATCAGAGCGAGGGGGGCGAGCAGCTCACCACGCAGAGCGGACGAGAGGATGGCGGACGCGGCTCGGGAGAGAGTCCGACAGAGGACTCGTGAGAAGACGGGGCGAACTGAAGCCGTGCGAGAAGCAGGACGGGGCAGCACGCACCAGGAGAGTGAGAGGTCAACGAGGCGAGCCCTACTGGAAGCAGGTAAAGTGGCGTGTCACGAGGGACCGCTACACTGGGGAGGTCATCGACGACGCGGCCATTGAGCACGGCGAGGAGATGAGCGACCTGAAGTGGATCTACGAGTTCCAGGACGGCAAGGGGATCCGGGACATCGTGACGCAGTTCTGGTGCGAACCTGCCGAGCCGAAGACCCGGGATATCAATAATGGCGAGAGGAAGCGCATCATGGGGGACGTGGCTCACCACATCCCGGAGCAGATCCTGCTCACCAACAACGGCGGGGTGGTCAGCAGGTTCGAGGTGTGCGACGCCGCCGACGACCTGGCGGAGATCTTCTCACCGCCAAGGGTTCTGAACGGCGAGAATCAGACCAACATCATCGGGGATCTGGCCCTGGACCTCAAGACGGGCTGGGGCTGTCGCAGGAAGGAGGATCTCATGTGGGCGCTGGCGGAGATCAAGAAGCGCAAGCCCAAGGTGGTGGGGCTGTCGCCACCGCGCGCGATGTTCTGTGCCCTCCAGAGCCTCAACCGGGACAAGCGCCCTGAGGACTGGGAGAAGCAGTGCCGAGAGGCCCTGCTGTTCCTGAGGTTCGCGATCCGCATCGCCAAGATCCAGCTGGGCGCGGGCCGCGACTTCTACCTGGAGCACCCCTGGATCGCGACTTCCTGGGGGCTTGCCGAAATGAGGAGGCTCATGAGGAACCCGCGGGTCAAGAGCATCATCCTGGACCAGTGCGCCTACAGCCAGAAGGACCCGAGCGGGCAGGGGCTGCTGAAGAAACCGACGGCGATACTCACCACCATGGGCCACGCTGAGGACCTGGAGAGGAGGTGCACGAATGACCACGAGCACGCGACGGTGTTCGGCAACCGGCGTGATGCGGACGGGAAGCTACAGAAAATATCCAAGTGGTCGCAGGCATACCCGCCGGACTTGGTGAAGGCGGTCCGCAAGGTGATCAGCAAAAACATCGGCTATCAGGTCGGAGAGATAAACGCGGCGATGGCCCTCTACGACTCGTCGTCTACTGGCCCTGGAGGAGAGACGTGGGAGACGATCGCGAGGAGGATCCACGCCAACCTGGGACACGCGGACTTGCGGAGGACCACCTTCGTTCTGAAGATGGCCAAGGCGAAGCCAGAGCTGCTGGGCGCCATGAAGAAGGTGATCAAGAAGTGCGACGTCTGCGACGCCACTAGGCACCCGAAGTCGACGCCCCCGGCGAGGCTGCCGACGCCGGAGAGCTTCGAGTTCAACGAGGTGGGAGGCCTGGACCTGTTGTTCGTAGACACCACCTGGGATAACCAGAACAAGCCCAAAAACGAGACGACCCCGTGCCTCAACATTGTGGACTGGGCAACCGGCAAGCAGATGGTCATCAGGCTCCCGGACCGAGAGTCAGCAACCATCCGCCAGGCGTGCCGCAAGTACTGGTCGAGGTCCTACGGCAGACCGAAGCGCATCACCAGCGACCAGGAGAAGTGCATGATCAGGGGGATCTTCGCAGACCGGGCGACCGCGGAGGGCGCCGAGCTGGACCCAGTCGGAGCGGAGAGCGAGTGCCAGAACGGGAGGACGGAGACCGCAGGACAATTGTGGAAGAGGACCTACTACCGCATCAGGCTGACCGAGACGATCTTAAATACCGGGGACCAGGAGGAGCTGTTTGACGCCGTCAACTGTGCGGTGAACGAGAGAGGGGCCGACCTACGGGTGTTTGGACGTGGAGTTCGACTACCGGAGGGCGCGCATGAGGACGACGAGGGCGTGAGCCTGGAGACCGTGTCCCGCCACTCTGCGGGGGATCGGGCCCTTGCAAGGTCTATTGGCTTACGGCTGGCAGCGCGAGAGGCCTACGCTCGGGAATCAGTTCTGGTCAGGCTGGACAGAGCCAAGAACAGGAGGAGCACCCCGTTCCGAGGCGACTGGAAGCCGGGCGACAAGGTCTACTACTGGAGGCAGCATGGACCGAAGCGCGAGGCCTGGGAGCACTGGAGAGGACCAGCCACCGTCATCAGCACCAACATCCCCGGGAAGGCCTACCTGTCCTACCAGGGCGGAGTCATCCTGTGCAGCTGGAAGCAGCTGAGGGCGGCTACCCCGGCGGAGGTCCAAGCGAACCGCGACGTGGCGGAGACCGGCGGGGTGCGCAGGCCTGGCGGGGCCCAAAGGAAGCGGGCGGTGGAGGACATCTCGGACCAGCTGGACCCACCGGAGCTTGAAGAACGTTCCCGACCCGAAGGTGCACTACCGGAACACGAGCAGAAGCAGGAGAGAGAGGCCCACATCCTAGTTTCCGAAGTACTCTCACCAGGAGACGGAGAAGAAGCTGAGGGACAGGCGGTGAAATGCCTAGGAGACGGATCGCCGCCCAGAGGAGCGCCCAAGAGGCCTACTCACCAGCGCCAGTCCCCGAGAGGGCCGATCCAGCAAAGAAGTCAGTGGACGAGACGCCGGAGATGCCGGCGGCCTACCTCTCCATCAGGCAGGCGGCGAAGCGAAAGGAGGTGAAGCTCAAGGACCTGACCGACGAGGAGAAGGGGGAGTTCAAGGAGGCGAAGGCGACCGAGTGGAGCAACATTAAGGGCGCGAGCGCCATCCGCCTCGTGCCACCGAGCGAGGCGAACGAGATCAGGAGGACCCAGGGCGACAGGATCATGCCGAGCCGGCGCTGCTTCACGTGGAAGCCGAAGGACGGACGCAGGGTGGCGAAGTGCCGCTGGGTCGGACGCGGAGACAAGGACCCGGACCTCGCCGAGCTGGAGACCTATTCGTCCATGTTCTCGAAGGAGGCCTGGATGATGAGCATGCAGCTGAACGTGTCGATGGGCTGCGACATGGAGCTGGGAGACATCAGTTCCGCGTTCATGAACGGCTACAAGTACCAACGAAAGCAGGGGCCACTCTACTGCGAACTACCTGAAGACGGAGTACCAGGAGCAGAGCCTGGATTGCTGCTGGAGGTGCTGGTCTATGTCTACGGCCTGGGGGACGCGCCGCTGCAGTGGTACAAGAGCTTCACTACTGAGGCGTTGGCGGCCGGCTTCAAGATCAGCTCCTACGATCCATGCCTGCTCTACCTGCACAAAGACGGCAAATGCCACGGGTCACTGGCGCTGGCGGTGGACGACGCTTGCGGGGGAGGAGATGCATACTTCCAGGAGGCGATGGAGAATATCAAGCAGAGGTTCCCTTTTGGCAAGTACCGGAAGGGCAAGGGTGACTTCCTGGGCAAGCAGCTGGAGCAGGTACCTGATAAGTCGGTCAAGATCAACCAGAAGGGCATGGTGGAGGATATTCAACTGATCAACGCCCCAGCCGGACGACGCGCCATGGTCAACGAGCTGTGCGCCGAGAAGGAGATCTCTGCGCTGAGGGCAGTGGCGGGATCCCTGAACTACATCGGCCGAGAGACGCGCACCGACCTGAGCGGACCGGTCTCGCTGCTGCAAAGCACCTTTCCGATCCCGAAGGTGTCCGACTTGCTGGAGGGTAGTAGGGTGGCGAGGATCGCGAAGGACTTCGCCAACGCGACCCTCTGGATCAGGCCGATCGAGTTGAAGAACATGGGTTTCTACGCGGTGGCGGACGCAGCATGGGCTAACGCGAAGGACCAGGCGAGCCAGGCGGGCTGGATCCTCATGGCAGGGGACCTGCAGATCTGCGACGGACTGTGGGGCAAGATCTCTCCATTGGCGTGGCGGTCCCATCGACTCGCTCGGAAGGTGCCGAGCTCGCTGGCGGCTGAGACGCTGGGCGTGGACGAGGACCTGGCGAACGGCATCTACCCGCGCAGCATGTTCGCGCAGCTGGCCTTTCCTGGACTGGATGCCAGGACGGCGCCCGAGGCGGGAAAGGCGTTCCCGCTCACCGTGGTGACAGACAGCAAGTGCCTGTGCGACCGCTTGCACAACATCTCCGCCGGCCCGAGCAAGGACCGCCGGACCGCGCTGGATATCGCTATCCTGAAGGAGAGCATGCGAGAGAGCGGCGCCGGCATCCGTTGGGTGGACGGCAAACGCCATCAGATCACCGACCCGCTGACTAGGCGGAAGGGATATTGTACAAGGGAGATGTTGTACAAGGGAGAGTTTGTGATAGTGGAGGAGGAGAAGGCGCTCGAGATCCGGGAGACGGAGAGAGCCTCGAGGGTGACCAGGAGGGAGCCTTCGGAAGGCTGGCGACCAAGAGTCCGAGGGGCCCGAGTGCTGCGAGGGGTACATCACCTACGAAGACCTGTATGCTATCGCCCAGCGCTGCGCGCTCGCTTCAGTTCTAGCTGTAAGGATGTATATGCGGGCTTCCCACATTCATATCAACGCGCTACGCGCGACAGCTTGTTTCCACCCTGTTCGAACCCCTTTCGAAGTAGTGGAGGGAGGCTGACTACAGGTGTCTTGGCTTCTAGAATTCTGGGGTGTGCGAGTTGTCCTAGGGATCTGTTAGAGGCCACCTGAGGAAACCAGACACTCAGCCCCTTCCGCAACCGTGTTCGGTTCGAGCAGGGGTTCGGCCCCTTTGGAGGCAGACGCGCGTGTCCCTGAGCTGATACCGACAACGAGATCTGCGATAGCTGCCGCTTCTGTTCCGCCGCTCCACCGTGTTTGGTGTTATTGTTATTTTTCGTCCCACAATCCACCTGTAGGGGGACATGCCCGACCTGAGACTTGTTTTTTGGTCGCACGTGTTCTTTTGGGCCGAGGTGCGCCCCTCGGCTCTCGAGCCGTGTTCTCTGTCGGGGGAGTTTTGCTTGGCCAATCCGCGCTGTTGGGTGAATCCCCGCTGTGGGGTTCCCGCCCGAGTCTTACGCTCACTTCATGCAGGGATCGCGTTGAGGGCCAGGCCCCTTGCATGTTTGCTCTGGCATAGCGCTCTCGTGTGGGATTTCCTGGCACTTTCCCAGCCCTCCGTCACTCAACCCGCTTCCCCAAGCAGTGCTTGCGCATGGGGATTCTTATTGCGGTGGGGCGTGTCGACACTCGTCGTCCTTGGGTGTCTGGAGTCATGGTTTGGGTCTCCCGCTCTGTCCTTCCTCCTCTTTCTCCTTTTCCTCCCCCTCCTCCTGCTACTCCTCCTGCTTCTCCTTCTCCTGCTCGTCCTCCTCGTCCTCTTCTCGCTCCCACTCACACATGGCTCCAGCTCCCTTTCCCTCGCGGACATGTGGAATGCCAGGTGATCTCCGGTCTCGAGGGTGCCTGGGTTAGGGGGGGTTGTTCGTTTGGTTTGCCTCCTTTTCCCCTGGGCTCTCTTCCTCGTCCCTCCTGTTGTTACCTTGGGTCTGGCGGAGACTGGGGGGAAGGGGCCCGGACTGTGCTGGTCGATCGTAATCGTCCCAATTGTTGTTTATGAGGATTTTGTTTTTTCCTTTTTTTCCCATTTGCTTTCGTCCTGCTCTTTCAGTCCTGTATTGTATGGGTATCACCACTCTGCCTTGAACTGTCAAACGATAGGTAGAGGAAGAGGAGGAGGAGGATGGTGGTGAGGAAGAGTAGGAGGGGAAGGAGGGGGAGGGGGACGGAGGGGGGTGGGAGGAGAGAGTAATTACCAGGGCGCCTGGCCCAAACATGCTTCGACCAGGCGCGATTTTACCAGACAGGATCCGAAGCGAGCCTTCCGTGAAGGGGCTTAGCATGCACACGCCCTCGACTTCCCGCTCGCTCTTTCCAGGCGATCGGAAACATGGATCAAGGGGGCGTGGATTAGCGACGGGTCCCGTTTCATAGGAAATCGCGGATTTCCGCCGCCGACCGAGGCGGCACCGACCGTATTTTTTGGGAGGGTATTTCCCCCGATCCATGGATTTGGCGACCGCGCACCAAATCCATGGATCGCTAATCCATGTTGGCGCGCCCCCGATCTTTCCCTGTGAGAATGCGCTGCTTTTTTCAACCAGTTGCAAGATCTGCAGTGCTGAAGGCCCAAGTGCCGGGAACTGCCCGACAGCCCAGAGGAATCTGGGAGCCCTGGGCGCTGTGAGCGCTTTGGGCAAAAGCGAGTGCGGAGGCATACAGGATACACATGTTGCAAGAGCCCGTGTCTTCGCGGTCTTTCTTCATCGAGGAAAGAAGTATGCACATGCACCGATTCTGGCCAGGCCCATCCTGAGCCCAAGATCTGTGCATACGACCTCCTGCTTTGGCCAGGAAAGCCTTTGCACCGATCCTGGGCCCAGGGTGGGCTTGGCCAGGATCGGTGCATGTGCATACTTCTCTTCGCCCGATCTTCAAAGCCCTGACAGATGCAACTGCCACTGTTGCTCCGTCTCCCCCTCTCCCTCCGCCTCCCCGTGCGTGATCGCCTGCCGAGTGCCTTCGGGACGAGAACCGCGCGAAGCTGAAAAAGTACTTCAAGTACTTGAGGCCCGAAATCCGAGCAGGAGAGGAGGAGGAGAAGGAGGAGGAGGAGGAGGAGGAGGGAGGAGGAGGAGGAGGGAGGAGGGAAGAGGGAGGAGGGAGGAGGGAGGATGGAGGGAGGTGGAGGAGGAGGGGGGAGGGGGGGGGGGAGGGGGGAGGGGCAAGCTAGGTGCGCTCGCGTCATATCTGACGTCCTACCCCTCCCTCCCATCCCTTACCATGGCGCTGATTTTCTCTATCCGCGGACGCGTGTCGTAGCGGACCTGTGGCTCCGCGCGCGCGTGCGTAGTGGGTGGTGGTGCACGTGCGTGCGTGCGTGCGTGTGTGCGTGGTTGTCGTGGTGTGGTGGTGGTGGTGGTAGTGGTGGTGGTGGTGGTGGTGTGGTGGTGGTGTGGTGGTGGTGGTGGTGGTGTGTGTGGGTGGTGTTGGTACTGGTGCTGGTGCTGGTGGTGGTTGTGGTGGTGTGGTGGTGGTGGTGCTGGTGGTGGTGGTGGCGGTGCGGCGCGGTGGTGGCGGGCGGATCCTGAACGACGGAGGCCAAACACCGATCCGAAAATGAGGCCCACGCTGCAGCGGGACACGATTCGGAACGATTCGGGAGCAGAAATGGGGCCGGCGCCTCAACGAAAGCAGCATTTTGGGGAAAAATGACGCCAGCGCCTCAGCGAGAGTCGTTTCCCGGGATTTCCCGGGCATCCTGTGTGTAAAAAACAGTACGCGGAGGGTGCGCGGCCATCACCCGGACGCCATCAGGGGAACAGGGAGAGTAGTTTCATATTGAGTAATTGTGGAGGGGGGAGGGGCAAGTTAGGTGCGCTCGCGTCATAGCTGACATCCTACCCCTCCCTCCCATCCGTTACCATGGCGTAGATCCCCTCTCTACTCGCACAGTCGGATGTCGAGCAGGGCAATGATCCCGAAAGGGTACGCGATGCATTGTAGAACACGGCATGGCATGGCGTAGAAGAGCACCGCAAAACGTAGTATGTCACAGCTTGGTGTGGCGTGGCGTAGTGAAGAATTGCATCACAAAACTTTGCAACGCAAAGCGTGGCATCGCACAGCGGCCCCGAACATAACATTCATGGGCTTGCGCCGCACCGCCGACCCCTTGGGACTCCTGGTAAGCCCAGGGGGGTTCCTTTCAGCACCAACATTCTGTCTCTCGCTATCTCGCGCGTGGTCTTATTCGTGCACTGTGTCGCAGCCGTCACCGTCGACATAGTCAGGACCTCCATCGCCACCAAAGTGGTGGCACACGGAGCACGCCCAGAGGGATCGCGATCCTCCTCCTTCCAGCCACGCGACAAGAAACCCAACGTTTTGCAGTTCTGAGGAACGCTGTCGCTGTGAGTATCGTGTTCGGTGGAGCCCCCCATGTCGCCGCGACAAAACGCCGCCGGCCGCTGCTGCGTCGCACCAGGCCCGCCCTCAGCAGCCGCCGAACCAGGCCGTCGCGCGAATCTTCATATGTTACGATTATATATTCAATAGTAGTATATATATACATATGCATATATTATATATACATATACACATCCAAGTCTATATTGTACACACACGCGCACATAACATGGGCAGGCATGCGTGCACAGAGGTGGCACTGCGCGGTGCCGCTCGGCAGCGTGGTTTTTCGTTCCAGAATGGGCTCGTGGTGTGTTCATTCGGCGCCAGGTAGTCCCATTCCTTCCCAAGGGGGGAAGTGGTGAGGAAAGAGGAAGCATCCTCGGTGCGTAGTGAGGCCGCCCATCCTCTGTGCCTCAGCTTCCGTAGCCAGTTTCGGCCCTTGCTGCGCGCGCGCGCAGGGTCCCCGTCCATGCGGGGCGCGCGGCAGCCGCAGCGATGACTGCAGGGCGTCTGCAGGTCGATCGTGTCGGAGTTTTCTTGGAATGCCGTTCCGTCGGTGTTTTCTCCTCGAGGCTTCTTGGGCCGTCGTGGTACGGTCTTTGGGGGCTCTTGCGGTCCAGGAGCAGGGGGCACCCCAAGAGGCGCACGTGTGAAACAACTATACGTTTTACGAGAGGAACGAGCTTGGATGCTTCTTGGAACGTCTTGACGCCGTCTTGCGGCGCAGCTTGGATGCCTCTTGGAACGTCTTGAGGGCCTCTTGAGCAGTCTGGAGGCCGTCGGCAGTGTTTTCGATCGCTCTGGGACCGTGTGGGACCATGTGGAGCTCTCTTGGATGCCACTCGGAACGCTCCTGGAACGCTCTTGAAACCGTTTTCGGAGCCCTTTTTGGGCCGTCTTGGACGCCTGTGGGCCCGCTTGGGGGTCCTCTAGGGCTATTTGGGAACCCGCTTGGAGGCTTCTTGGGTGAGTGCGCCGCCCGCTGCCTTCCTGCGCCCGCCCTCCGTCCTCTCTTGCCCCATCGTGCGGTAGTTCGCCTTTCGTGCGACTCAGTTTGGGGCCTCGGGCGCGCCGCGCGATGGCCAGAGCCGCGACAAACAGGTGCCACGGGAGGCAGGCCAGGGGAGGGCCCTGCTGTTTCCCAGTGTGGCATGGTGCGCTTGTGTTGGACCAGTGATTTTACCCCTTCCTACATGCACATCGCCGATCGCCAATGTGGCTCGAGCGCGTTCCGAAAAAAGGGGGCGGAACGCGAGCCCAATGCTGATGACATCGCATGGCCGTGCTTCTGTCGTCCAGCTTGCCTGTCCTGTTCTGATCTGAGGGAGGGCAGCGCGAAGGTCCTGACGAACTAACCTCCTGGGGAGTGGCAGGGCTCCCCAGCTCAGAGAGCTGCCGGGGTCGATGATGGGAGGACGGCCTGCTACCAGAGGAGGAGTCTGAGGAGGAGGAGGAGGAGGAGGAGGAAGAGGAATAATAATACTAATGATGATGATAATAATAATGATAATAACAACACTACTAGTAATACTAATAATAATCATAAGGTTATTAAACATTACTCTAATACTAGTAGTCGTCACAACAATAATAAAAGGGAGGAGGAGGAACAATAGTAATAATGGGCGAATGAGGCCCCTGGGCCCCTGGTGAGGAACCTTTTTTTCCTCTCAACATAGCAATTGGGCCAACATGGCCTTGAGCCACTTCAGCTCCATAACTTTGCTAGCTCGCAAAGGGCCCCACTAGCCCCCCGAACGGGGGCCTTCTAGGCGGGCAACTTTAACCCGCCAAGTATTTCACCGCACCTTTGGCACGGCACACATTCACACCTCTCTGGGGCCTTGAGCGGGACCCCGAGAGACCTCATTAGGGCATACATACACGCGCACCCCCTCGGAGTTGTGTCGCAACCTCGTCCGACTCCGCTCTCATATGTTAGTGGTCCTCTCGGGCCCTTTTGCAACAGAAGCGAGCGCAAACCGCTCGCCAAATCAAGTAGCATTTCGCAGCACGAAAAACTCGCTAGCGCCACCAAGGCTCCTCAGCCTTCAGGCGCCCAATCAAAACAAACTTGCTACCGCTGGTATCACAACGGGGCTTACACAGCCTGCTCCTTAACGCATCGATTGCCAAATCATCCGCATACATCGTTGAGCGATTCGGGCATCCGCCTGGCGACTCATATCTCCTGGGGCCCTTGACATATCCCTTGCCTGAGACTGGGGTCGGTGGATCGTCCTTCTTCAAACTCGATTTGGCGTCAGCCTTCTCGATGTAATGCCCAACGCGTAGACCTGCATAGAAAATCAAACCACCAACGATGAAAACTATCAGCATCATCACCTAGGCCGAAATAGAAGCACCGTTCAATCGGTCCACCGTCTCGATCGTAGACACATCGCCAATCGCGCTCGTGCCCTTGACCATAGCCAGTAAACCTCCCAAGCAGAGAACCATACCTCGCCGAAATTCGCCTTCGCCCCTGATAGAATCTGCCTTCGTATCTGCATGAACAGCAGAGACCTCGCAAACATCACCGCCGTCGCCATCACGGAAACCCACGGCCCACCTGTGCTTCTCAAAAGCTGCCTTCTCTAGGTATTTAGTGCCCAAATCGCGGCTGCTCCCTGCTGTCGGAACCTTATGAACCACCACGCGCCCTTCACGGAACTTGCCCTGAACAAACATGTGTCGAAGATGAACGTGCTTCAACTTCCCAAGACCACGTCGGCTCTGATATGACAGCCCAGCTGAACTATCCGACTCCTAACTGCAAACTGACCTGCTCTCCTGGAATCAACTCCCCCAGAAACGACTTGACGAACAAGCCCTCGCAGGCTCCTGAGCCCATGCTGTAGATCTCCGCCTCGGCCGAACACGTAGCTGGACTTGCCTGTGTTTTGCTTAAAGCTGAAGCCGCCGTCTCGTTGAAGTAGACGTGTCCACTCGAAGTGCGTTTCCTTTCGATCTTGTCGGCTGCCCAGTCGCTGTCTACCTTCACCTTGAGAGCGATGTTGTTCCGATCCTCTGGCACAGTCAAGTTGATGTAGTCCCTGGTGCCGCTGAGGTAGCGCGCTGCTCGCTTACGACGTAGGGCGTCTCCAACTGTCGGTTGACTCATGTCCCTGCTGGTCTCTTTCGTCGCGAACTGCAGGTCGTGCCTCTCCGCGGCTACAAACGACACCTTCCCAGTACCTGTCCTGAACTTCCTCGCGTCCTCGTCGTTGAGCAACTCCTCGCCCTCCTGTTTGGTCGCGGACTTCAAACCTGGGGTCGCCGCCGCCTTGGAATTCTGAGCTCCCATGTGCTCGAGGAAACTGTCGATAGTCTTCGGCGAAACCCGAATCGAGAAACCCATGTCATTGTTGAGCTTCCGCATGATACTTCCCAAGCAAACCTGAGAACTACCCCTTGTCATATCTGGAGTGATCTTCAGCGGGAAGTGCTCGCCCAGCGCCTCGAGAAAATCATATGGTCCTGTACCTTCACCAATGACCATGCCATTATCTACATGCCTCGCTACAACTGTTATCATATGTTCTCTGACATAGACGCATGGTTCTGAAACCAAACTCCGCATGTTGAGCTTCTCGGTGTTGATCTGGCTGTAGTGGGCGTCGAAATCCACCGTGGCCTCGTTAAGCCCGTGGATCGTGCAAGTCAGCTTCCACGCGACGTCGCCTGGGTCCTCGCCATAGTTCTCGATGCAATACTGCTTGTACTCAGCTGGTGGTTCGAGGAAGACCTTCTCCCGAATTGGTGTGTGCAGGAAAGCCCTTGATATATCAAAGAACTTCACCTTCCACTTCCTGAAAGCTGCCAGCGCTAATAGAATCCGTAGCGCAATCGCTCCGGGGGTCGGGGTGTACAATAGATCCTTCGGCTTCTTCGGCATGTTGAACGGCCTCGCGCAGATCCTCGACCTCGCCCCCTCGCTTCTGGCTTCGTCGACCCGAACAGCTGAAAGTAGAAATCCGTCCACTGCTGCTCTGTAAACGTCCTCTTTTGCTTTGATATCATCTAGCCTGCTCAACTCCGCGTACCTCGCAACTGTGATTTCCTGTTCCGTGAACTCGCGATTCATGATCACGCGCATGTTCATCTGCTCGTCGTTCTCCTCCTCGTTCGGCTTCAGCTCCTCCACGACCTGAGTGGGCATCTCCACGTCCTCCTTCCTGGCTTGCTCAGCGCTGCCAGTCTCTTGAGCTTCCAGGTCTGCTTCGCGCTTCTCTCCACCGCCGGCGGCGTGCTTGCCGTTGAACCTAACCCTCGGAGTTGCTGGTGCCGACGAACTGGATGCTGTTGCCGATGGCTGAATGCGGTTCTGAGCCTCCTCTACGGCTCTTGATCAGGGTGACTGTGGCCTTGGACGTTTGCCTCCTCCGCCGTCTTCTCGATCATCTGCTTCGCGCATAGGACTAGCAGCCGCTGGTCTCGCCCTCGGTCCTGGAGCTGCCTTCGCTGCTGCTGCTGCTTGAGCAGGTAGTGCCACCGCTGTTCCACCAAGCCGTAACCACTTGAACTCGGCCTGCCTTTGTAAACGCGCCGTAGTACGAGCCCTAGGACGTCCAACGCGTCGAACTGGTGCTTGATCGTCTTCGCACGCCTGACGTCCCTCGGTAGGTGTCCAGCCGGCTGTGTCGCGAACATCCTTCAAGTCCGTTTGTGACCACATTGGAAACACCATATTGTCGAACGACTCCTTGTCCCACTGCAACTCCTCTGGCCTCCTCTTCACCGTCCTCGCCTTCACGATGCCCAGCGCCGTGCCCACGATGTGCTCGTCGGTATCCGTAGACCTCCCAAGCCACGCTCCAGCCTGCCAGGCTGAAGTAAGCCGATTGTCTGGAACTCCAGACTTCTTCGCTAGGACATTCCCGGCAAAGTTCAGAAGGGGGGGCCTGTGCTTCACCATCTTCAGATCCTCGTAGGCCGTCCTGCCGTTACGCTTGTACTGGAACCTGTTCTGAACGAAAGTGACCTGCCTCACGATCCAGCTCAAGATGGCGGAGTCGCCCGTGACCTCTACATGATACTTCTTTTGAGCTGCATTTGCTTGCGTCCTCGCCAGGCCCTCGATGACCTTCACTGATGCCTCCGCTAAACCGTTGCTCGCATGTGAACCTGGCTCTGATTGCCGAAATGAAACCAGCGTGAGGGTATCCTTGGACTGCTTGCAGCGCCCCTTGACTAACGCCTTCCCAAGAGCAAAGATGGACGGCTCGCCGTCGCTTTGAATCGTGACCCTCGTGTAACCCAACTCGTCCAGGTAGCTGCTGAGAAATGCCACCGCGTATGGAGTCGGCCCCTTCGCTGGTGCCAGAGCTGCTCCTGTGTAGGATGAGACGCTGTCTTGAATGACCAAGATCGTAGCCGTCTCTGCGTCGCCATCCTCCAAGGCCAAGAAGCAGTAGTCCATGCTTGGAACTGGATTGGGTGATGAAGCTTCTCCTTGTCGCCGTCGATGTGTTTCCTCCTCTCCTCGTCCAATGACGCAGCTGTTGCGCCACGGCGCGTAGGGAATATGGGTGAGGTAGTGCTTCTCCTTCTCCTCTTTACTTGGCAACTCTGGGGCTCGCATTGCAACTGCCTCCGCCGCTTCCACTGGAACTTGAACTTCTTCTCCACTCTCAATGATATCTCCCGTAGGATGTCCCGACGGGTTTGGCATGGTCGCCAGGTGGCTCTCGATGGTCCCGACCGACTTCAACAGCTTGACCGAACCTGAACGATCTAGCCCTGTGAGGTAGTAGCCGCGTCCAGCTCTTGGCAACTGAACTGTCAATCCATCCTTGGACATGTAGCCCTGGTCGCCCAACTGGAACATATAACATCGGTCCGTAAGCTCACCAACTGACTTCAACGGCATCCGAACATCTGCGACCACGAGCTGCACCGCCACTTTCAGCAGCCTTCCGCACGCTGTCGTTACGATGAACGGTACTCGCCGCTGCCCATAAACTCTGGTCCGCTTACCAGTAGCTGAGAACAACTCTGGCTCCGTGAACATGCCGGTCATCTCTACGTGCTTCGCGTATTCCTTAGGCGCCACATGTGTGCGCGCTCCACTATCGAACAATGGATCGTCTTCGAAACCACCGATTGACATGATCGCTGTCTGGCTGATCATGAAATATCAAATTTGAATCAGCTATCCCAGGGACAACGCCAATCTCTCCCGACTGAGGCAGCGCTGGCGTCTGGGAATTGCTTGAACCTCCACCCTGCTGTCCACCTGCACTCGCAACTTCGTTGTGTGTAGAACTCGGGGCTTGTCTGCAATTGCGTGCGCAGTGACCTCGCTGGCCACAGCGGTGACACGCAACATCTGCCTGTCCGTGTCCTTCGCCCGTCTGAGGCGTGCCCTTCCATTGTTCATACTTTTGTTGTTCTTGCCCTTCGAGTCGTTCTTACCTTTGCCCTTGCTGCCCTTACCTTTGCTCTTGTTATCCTCGCCCTTGCCCTTGTGGGCGTTGCCCATGTCCATTGGTGCCGGTCCTGAGCTCGCTGCGGCCGAACTCATCTGCAAATGCATGTGCTTAGACGTCGTTTCCGTCAGCGACTCGGCCGAAACGAATGGGCCTTGATGCTTTCTGGTGCGTTCTGCTTCAAGACTGCCTGCTTGAGCGTGTCCTTAGTCGGTCCGCCGTCGAACTTCGTGGTGAGAATGCCCATCAACTGCGCCACCGGAGCTGCTCCCGTCGTAGGCTCCTCTAAGCGAACCAGCTGTCGCCAAGCTTCAAGACCGTGATACCCAGGGACATTCATTACGAACTGAAGAGAACTACCCTGCAGCAGCTGGGATATTATGAGCGTCGACGTCCTGCTATGTCCACGCCGAACTTCATTTAGCTCGTTGACTGGAATCGGGTTGATCTGACGCTCGGCCTGCTCCAAACTCTCCGAAAAGACCTCCATCCAAAGCGCCCGCGTACGCCTTGAAAAAAAACACGTACTTCCATTGAAGCCAACCTGCCCGAATTTCTGAATGCGCCTTCGGCCTTCCCCAGCAATTCGGTGTCCACGAGCGGCAAGGGGCCTCCTTGATCATCCATGCTTTCTTGAAATTATCCACAAACTCGCACTCAAGCTCTCCTTGAAATCGAACTTCGCCCAAATGCTGCGGCTCGCCAGGAACCCGTGGATGACGCCGCGGACTCCGCTGCCATGGGCGAGTGAGGCCCCCGGGCCCCTGGTGAGGAATCCTTTTTTTTCTCCCCATCTCAACGTGGCACTTGGGCCAAAATGGCCTTGGGCCACTTCGGCTCCATATCTCTGCTAGCTCGCAAAGGGCCCCACTAGCCCCCCGAACGGGGGCCTTCTAGGCGGGCAACTTTAAACTGCCAAGTATCCCACCGCACCTTGAGCGCGGCACGCGTTCACACCTCTCTGGAGCCTTGAGCGGGACCCCGAGAGACCTCATTCGGGCATGCATACACGCGTAATCGTAATATTCATGCTGTGAAGAAGAATAACACGAACTATACTAATACGACTAAGCAAACGAAGACGACGAATACTACGAATGCTAAGAAGAAACATACTAGCAGTAACAACACTATTAAGAACAATACTAAGACTACCCATAAGACGAATAACACTACCACTAACACTACTAATCATACTACTATGACGAATAGCAATACTACGAAACACAATTCTACGACTAAGAATATTTGTACGAAACATACTAATCCGAACCATTACCCCAATGGTAATCATAAAACGAATAATTGTGATACTTAGAATGCGACGAAGAAACATACGACGAATGACGCAACTGATACTAATAATAATGCCACTGCTAATCGTAATAACTATTACTGATGATAATATGAAGAAGAATAAGGAGGAGGAGGAGGCAACATGTCGTACTTGTGCTGGGAGCCCTGAGTATCCTCCTCCTCCTCCTCCTCCTTCCGCTTCTCCTGCTCCTCCTCCTGCTCCTCCTGCTCCTCCTCCCCCTGCTCCTTTCCTCCTCCTCCGCCTCTTCCCTCTCGGCCTCCTTCCGCCTCCATCGTAGACCCGAGAAGGCGGAGTTTTTTGTCACTGAGTTTGGGATGCGGGTTACTCGGCATCCTCGCTCTGCCCGATGGTGCAGGGGCCAGGGTGTTCACCCCCGCTCCTCGGCCCGATCGCCCCCCCCCTCTCCCCCTTCCTCCCCTCTCTGCCCCCCTTTGGAGGGCGGCAGCTGGCGAGCCGCGCTGCTGTCGCCTTCGGCCTGAGGCAGACCTGCGTTCCGCGGCGTGACCTACCTACCTACCTCTCTGCCCCCCTCATTCCCCCCACCCTCGCTCCGTGTCCCGCCCCCCCCCCACCCCGACCGCCCCCCTCCCCTTTCTCCATGGGCAGGGAAACTCGGGCGGCGGCCTCTCTTGGCGCCCGCTGTTTCCTTACGACCTCCTCTCCGCCTCGCGCGCCGTGCTTCTCGGGACGTCCAGCCACGAGGCCTTCCCAGTGCCCCCCCTCGCCTCGCCGCCCGCGGTCCCTTCGGGGGTCATCGAGGGTAAAAAGCGCCCTGACCTTACGAACGCAGTGAGGACGTGGCCTCGCTGAGGTCACCATATGTGCATGAGGGATAATACACGTGGGCGATTTGGCCGATGCATGTGCATAAAGAGTCCCTACCCCTCATATTTTCGGCCCTCCTAACTCAGGCCCCCCCCCAAAAGGTTAGGGGTCCATTTTGGGCTACTGACGGAGTGCGCCGTCCTGGGAGTCGGCTGGGGTCCTGAGGTGGCCCACCGCTGGTTCCGCCCAGCGGGAAAAGGGGGGGAAGGGTTTGAGGTTCTGGACTCGATCAGGTTTTTAGGTTTTCGGCTTCCAGGGGTTGTTTTCGGGCGCCAGTGCCGTCAAACACGGGTCCGCAGACGAACTGCAGCAGATGGACTCCAGGAGAGGCCCGGGGACATATTCTGAGCGGGTTTGCCCTATCCCCCCTTTT
>CAUYUJ010016146.1:0-50000 GCA_963575745.1 Prorocentrum cordatum | reverse complement strand
AGGCGGATGTCCTCCTCATCACCGAATCTCATGGCACCGAGGCTGCCAATCAGGTTTGGCGCCCGCCGTGTGGGTTCACTGCCTGGTGGTCTCAGGGCCTGTCCGAGGGCTTGGCGGGGGTCGGCATCGCGGTCACGAACTCTTTCTTCGCCCACTTCGATCCTGACCCGAAGCATGTCCACATCTGGAGGGGTCGCGCGGCCAAGCTGTGCCTGCGAGGTCCCAGTGGCACCTTGGACCTGATCGCCGTGTACTTTCACTCCGGCTCCAACGACAATCGGGGCGAAACCGCCCTGGCTGGCGGCCGCAACCCACATTTTGGTGGGCCCAGTTTTCCTGCTCATCGGGCCTGTTTTCGGCAGCGCCGTGCGGGGAACATCGCCGACCGCCGTGAAGTTCTCAACGTGCTTGGCGGAGACGTCAACTACGTTGTTGAGGACAGGGGCCGGGTGTCGCTTACCACGGCATGCAGCTCTGGCAGACGTGACGGATGGGGAGAAAAATCACTTCCGGAACGTCGTTGCGAGGCGCTGCGGCTTGTTCGAGCTCTACCAGGAAGACTTCGCCCACGCGTCGGCCTCCGCCCGATCCCGCCTGGACCGCTTGTACTCCAATTTCCACGCGCCCGCGCAACTGGACCGGCGGCTCCAGATTGCGGCCATAGAATGGCGACACGATTTGTCCCACCACCGTGCTGTCTTGGCCTCGCTGCACTCCGCCAGCCGCCTCGTCGACGTGGACCGACCGCTGCCGCGCAGGGCCCTCGTGCACAATGATTTCCCCAGGCGCCTGATGTCGGAGTTCCGAGACCGGCGGCAGGCCAATGTTGTCCGGCTTGGGCATGGCGACAGAGCTCCGCCTCCCGCCGTCGATCTTGAGGACAAGCTCGGGGTCGCGTTGCGCCTGATTCGAGCCGTTGAGGGCGCGCGCCCAAGCGCTGTTTCTTCCTGCTCGTTTCGCCCGCCGGAGCTCAAGGACTTTGTCGACAACCCTTCGGATTTCCACGGGGACCTCGCGAGATCTCTTGCACGGCTCCGGGACCACGCCGTTGGCGTGGCTCGGGGTCGCGCCCTCGAGGAACTTCGCCGCTCGCGCGACGACCTCACTGATCCGGGCGGCCGCGTTGCCCGCCGCGCCAGGCAGAAAAACAGCAGGCTGAAATTAATATTGGCTCCAGGCCGGGCCGGCGCTCCTGGGGCCGTCCGCGAAGCCTCGGGCGAGGCCGCGACCTGCCCAGAGAAGATGGCCACGACGCTTTCCGCTCGCTGGTCCAAGGTCTTCCAGGCCAAGGGCATCAATGGCGACCTGCTCGCGGAGTGGTTGCGGGAAGATGGCGTTGCCAGACGGGCCGCGGACTCGCTGCCCTTCGACCCGACCAGGCTGAAGCTCAAGCGCAAGCGCATCATCCAGGCGTTGCGAGGGTCGAACAAGTCCTCGCAAGGGCCGAATGGAGTCCCTTTTCTGGCGTGGAGGCGATGCTGGAAGTTCCCCGCTGCGCTCCTGCACGAGGCGGCCGAGTTCATCATCCACTCCGGGGTCCAGGGCACCCCGCGCGAGGACAATGAGATGTTGAGCGGGGGCTTTCTCTTCCTCCTGCCGACAGAGCAGTCTGGCGTCGCCGCCGAGGGGGCGGCCGTCTACGAATCGGCGAACGCGCAGCCACTGAACGTCGCCACCAGCGCGGATAACCTGTTGCTCTGCAACCCGGGTCGGCTAGCCATCGAGCCAGCGGTCTCCCAGCGCATCTTCGACGGGAAGTCAATGCTCGCAAACTTGATCGACATGGGCGAGGCTGGCATGGCCGTGGAATGCGCGCAACCCGACCCCGAGAGTTCCCCCAACACCAGAATTGGCATCGCGCAGGTTTCCTCAACTTGAGATTTGGTATCGCGCAGGCACCCCCAACTTGGTATTTGGTATCGTGAAGGTATCCTCAACCAGGGGGGATTGCATGCTTTTCTGATCGCACGTTGCAGGTGGCTCAATTTACCTGCGGTCGGTGAGCTTCGGGGAGCTTCTAGGTGACGACGGCGGCTGCGCAGCAGGCGCTGCTATGCACGGCGGCTTGTCTGGCGCGCACGTTTTGGCGGACGCTCGAGAGCGGCCCCGCGCTTCGTTCGCGCGCGGGCGCAGTCCGCGTCTACCACTCTGAAGTTTGGTTGGCGCTGTGCCTGCAATTTTGGTGGTTGGCGTGGTTGGTATCGATCGACAGGGTTGGCGTCGGCCGTCCCGCAACGGCCTCGCTCAGTTTGGCTTGGATAGATTTCGGCTGGTCTCTGTCGGTCTCGGTTTGCTTCGATCGGTCTCGGTCGTCTCTCGATGGCGTCGGTCGATCTCAATGGCTCTGGGGCGCGGCTGCGCGAATCCGCGGTCGAGCGAAACCGAGCGACCGATGCCGAACGAGGTCGACCGAGTTATACGTGCGGCGGCCGAAACCAGTCGAGACCGATCCAGACAACCGAGACCCATCTGGACCGACCGAAACTGTTTGGGCCTTTTCGAGGCTGCGCCCGCCATGCGCGCTGATCGCAAGGTGAAGCGGTTCCCAGCGCGCCCGCGCATTCCATCTCGGTTCGTGGGAAGGGAGGCAAGTGCTAGACATGCCACGCGGGGCGTTACGCTCGGCCATAGTAGGTCATTATGTTTTTGACGACATCGCTGGGCACTATCAAGGCGCGCGAGCTCACTTAGGATATTTCGCGTTGGCGAAGTGACGGGATTATGCCAACAGCATTCGCCGCGCGCGTCTCGAACGTCAGTTTCCGTTTCGCTTGCGGTTCGTGGCGATGTTACGTCAGTCGTTCGTTGGGAATGTCGCGCGGACAACGCCCGTGCCTTCTGCCCACCAAATCTGCCATGATACCGGCGTCACGTATTATATTCCTGGCAGGTTGTTGCCGACGTTGCTCGGAACACCCCGAAAGAACATCGCGCAATTTTCCAACGTCGACGCGAAATCGGGCCTCGGCTTACGTGGGCGAGGTTGCGCCGACGCTAGCGTCACGTCGGGCAGCCCAATGAGCGCTTGCACGTATGAGACTTGACGCATCATGGTGAATGATGAGGTTGCGCAGAAGTTTTGCTTTGTTGCCGCGCGCATTGCTTTGCTGGTGCCTCGTACAACCTCGTGCTGGGTTGGTTCGCCGTTGTTTCGCCGCTCTGTCGCGAGTGCCACTTCGTTGGCGCCTCCGGGCGCCTTGCGGGCGCCCCGTGCGCAGGGCGGGCCCCCCAACGTTTCGCCGTGTTCCCACTTGCGCCGCTGCGCGGGCGCCTCGTGGGCGTTCCGCCCGGGTCTTCCGGAATATGGCCGCCGTGCCGCTCGCGGCGCGCCGCGGAATTTTGTTCAAGAAGTGATTCCCCCCTCCCCCCCCCCCTTCGCCGCTCCGTCATGTCGCCCCCCCCCCCCCCCCCCCCTCCCTGTCTCTCCTTCCCCCCCGTCCGTTGGGCATGTAACCAACCGGCCTCCGTGGTGGTCGCTGGCGGCGCCCGGGTGCCCTTTTGGGGCGGGGGGCTCGGGATGTCAGTTCGCGCTCCTGCTCTTGAGCCATCTTGGAGCGTTCTTGGGCTCCTAGAGGCCGCGCTGGGACATCATCGAGCTGCCTCGGAGCTTGTTTGGCCGTTTTCGAATCTTCTTGAACGCCTTTTGGGCCGTTGTGGAGCAACGTTGATGATGGGCGTGGCTTCCTGGGAACGCTGAAGGCCAAGAGTAACGCGACTGCCAAATTTGGGTATGGATGCGCGTGGTGGGGTCTCTTCTGGTAGCTGTTCGTGCGCATCTTATGGGTCTCTTTGGGTCCATTTTGAGGCGTTGTGAGGGCGCCGTGGCTATTATAGGGGACATCTTGGGCGCATTGGGGCATCTCTGGGTTGTCTCGGGCGCGCCCCAGGCAGTTCGCGCGCGCCTCGGGGTTCTCACGGCCCGTCTCGGAGTGTCTGGATTGGGGAAGTTTGCGCGGAAGGACCCAAGTGTTTTCAATGGCGTAGTGTGTTTTCAACGTGCGGAGCGCGCTCCCATGACTGCAGGCCACGCACATTTGATAACAGGTCGCGTTGCGCCCCAGAAACTTGGGAAACAGCCCGCGCCGCAATTCCAGACACGGTTGAGGTTTCGTCTGGCGTATGCGAAATCCGGTTGAGGCTTGTTTTTTTTTTTTTTTTTTTTTTTTTTTTGACGGCAAGTTGGCCGTGCACGCGGTTTGGGGCCAGGCTGGTTGATGCCAAAACCGGAGTGGTTGATGCCAAGAACAGGGTGGTTGATACCAAAAACAGGGTGGTTGATACCAAATGCCGCAATGTTTGATACCAAAAACAGAGTGGTTGATACCAAAAAACGGATGGTGGTTGATACCGCGGATATGGGTTGAGGGAAATGTGGCATCAAGAAAACAATTTGTATCAACCGGCGGAAAAGTGGTATCAACCGGCGAAAAGTGGTATCAACCGGCGCGAATTTGTGGCGTCAGCCGGCGCGAATTTGTGGTATCAACCGGCGGAAAGTGGTATCAACCACCGGAAAAATGGTATCAGGCGGCTGAATAGTGGTATCAACCTGCGGAAAGGTGGTGTCGACCGGCCTCCAAGTTGCATCGCATCTGCGATGCCGCGCTTCGTGCGACGTTGACGTCAGATCGCCCGCGGCGCCCCAGAGTGGCCCTCATTGCATTGTGGGCGCTGATTCGCGCATGAGGGCGGCGGGGGGCAGGAGGGGAGGAGGGCACGCAGACGGGCGGAGGAGGAGCAATGGTGTTCTTGGGAACACGGTTGGGAACCCAATGGGCCCCCTTCAATTTGTTCGAAAAGCGCCGAATGTTTTCAAAGGGATCTGCGCTCGCCAGGCGAGATGCAATTTTTTTAATCAAATGCAATCTTCAATCTCCTCTCCTATCCTCTCTCCCTTTTCCTGGGCGCCACGCGCGCCCTGCCCCGCGCGCCTCAAGAAGCGTCGGCGTTTAAATGCAGCCGGTTTTCTGAGTAAGAGGGTGCGTGTAACTCCGAATGGCGATCTCGCGTCAGCGCCGCGTACGATCGTTGCCAATCTTTGCAACGCTTGCACGGGTCGAGTGCATGCGTTACTCGACGCATTTTTCCGTAGCGAAGCAGGAGAGGGAGGAGAATGAATCCGCTGCCCTTCGCGAAGGCTATCATCAGCACGCCCGAGTGATGACGACCGCGGCGTACAGAAAGCGCAACTTGACCATGGCCCCGGAATCGGGTAGCAATGGCGAAACGCCGGCACGAGCGGCAGGGTTGTCCTGTGAACGTGGCCGAAATTCTGGCCGCTGTACAAATCGAAGGGGAAAGAAGCAGGAAGAAAGAGAACCAGCAGGAGGGGGAAGGGCGGGAAGAAGACTGCACACATGCAGCCAACACTTAGCACGCAGGTGCCGCCACTGCGTAGGATGACCGTCACCGACTAAGATTGTGCGAGCGCGGAGCGATACGAAGCACCCCAAGGTCGCACCGGTGAGGCCGCGCAGAGAAAAAGAGAAAAGGAGTAAAAGAAAAGAAAAGGGAAGGAGAAGCGGAAAAAAGGGTGCTCAGAAACACTTGGTGCAGAGTTCGGGCCAACCTGCGATAGGTGAGCCGTTCCGCGCGACCTCGGAAATGAAGAAATTTCAAAGCAGAGCCCGAGTGCTGTGAACGACCACGTAAACTTAGGAGCAGGACAGCGTCGCTTGGGCCAGCGGCGGGCTAGCGTTGGGCCTTTGAAACGAAACTCACGGTTCTTGTCCGTGCGATTGGCCATGTCAAAGCGCGATTTTTGTCGGCATAGGCGCACCCGCTCGGGTGTTATCCCACTTAGTGGGGAAACTGAAGTGTTATCCCACCAAGTGGGATAACATCTCAGCGTTGCCCTGGTAGGTGTTACCCCGCTAGAGATTATCCCACTAGGTGATAGCTCACTAGGTTATAACACTAAGCGTCACCCCACTGTCACCACCCACCAAACCACCCCAACCCAACCCGAAGGCTCAGATTTACCCTCGATTTCCAGTGGGGGGGGGGGGTCGGGAAACGTCGAAAAAACACGAGTGGAACCCTTACCCCCCCCAACCCGAAATTCGGGTCTTCGGGGTGGGTTGGGGTGGTCTGGTAGGTAGTCAGACTGAGGTGTGATCCCGCTACGTGGGATAACGCTTCGGTGGACAAGCTTCGGCTAGGTCGCGCCTCCGCGAGCCGGCGCTGGTTCTGAACAGTGCCGCCGCCGCGCCGAACAACCGCCCGCGTTGCGAGACGGGCGCCGCCCGAACGTACGATTCCGCGCCTTTGGCGCGGGCGCGTTCCGATTCAACTCATCCCTTAGGGCGACGAGATCTATGCATATCCACTGCTCCTGGCCAGGCCAATCCTGGGCCCAGGAGCGGTGTATGCGCCCTCCTGGCCTGGCCAGGGAGGCATCTATACAGCTCCTGGGCCCAGGATGGGCCTGGCCAGGAGCAGTGGATATGCATAGATCTCGTCGCCCTATCCCTGTCCTGCTGTTGCGTTCGTGGTTGCGTTAGCCGCCTCGCTGTTTGACCAGCGCGCAGCCCTCTCGTTCATGCGTCTGCGTCGTCGGAAGATCCAATGGCGCTGCTTCGATCGGGCGCGCTCCAGCACAGGGATAGCGCGCGCGGGTGTTCTGCATCCCGTTGCCACGCCTGCAATGGTTGCCTTTGCCATGCGCAATCTTATTTTGGCCACCCCAAATACCACTCAATCAGTTGAGGACCCCCCTGCAGATACCATGCGAGCTGTTGAGGCCCATTGGGGTCGTGTTGCGCCAGATTCCGCCTGGCCACGGCCTTGCCAGGCGAGGCCATGGTCACGGCGATGTGCTCCTCAGAGGACAGCGCCGCGATCTTCTTTGATTTCGCGGCGGCTTTCCCGTCGATCGAGCACGAGTTCATGCTGGAGGTTTTCCAGCGCCTCTCCTGGCCTGACTGGCTGCTTCGCTTCGTCGGGGGTTTGTGCGCCTTCAACGCCTGCGGGCTAGCCGTGGGCGGGGCCCGGCAGCAGGGTTTCGCGATCACTCGAGGAGTTCGCCAAGGTTGCCCGCTGTCCCCGCATCTCTTCGCGGCGGCGACAGACGCCCTGTTGCGCCGGATAGTGCGCGAGGCTCCGGAGAGCACATTGCGCGCGTGCGCGGACGACGCCGCCTTGGTGCACCAGAACATCTGGAGCGTGCTGCCCCGGATTGAGCTCATCTTCTCTGGGTTCCAGCGCGTGTCGGGCTCGGCGCTGAACGTCGACAAGATTGTGTTCGTGGCCCCTCTCCGGGGGGGGCTTGGAGAGCACGCGAGAGCGACTGGCGCGAGCTGCGCCGCTCTGGGGCTCCTTGAGCGTCGCCCGATGCGCCAAGTGCCTGGACTGTCTCATCGGCCCCGGTCGCGGCGACCTGTCTTCGGACGCCCCGGTCGGCAAGTTCACCGCGCGGTCGCGCATCTGGGGGGGCGTGGGCTTGGGGGCTCTGAGCACCATCCTGGCCGACCGGGTCTCCGTCCTTCCGACGTTGCTCTTCGTTTGTCAGCTGGGCCCGCTGCCGCGTCGCGCGCTGGGGGCGGAGGCATCTGCGCTCAAGTCGCTGTTCCGGGGGCCTCCTGTCTGTCGGCTTTCCCGCCGAGGTCCCGGACCTCGCCTCGATCGCGGTGGCCGCGAGGGCGCGCGTGGCTCTGCGCGAGAACTCGCAGCGCGGCGGTCTGCGGGTTGGCCGGAGGGCTCGCCAACTTCGTCAACTGCTGTGCCGCCCGGACTGCGCAGCTCGGGCGCTTCGCCACGGCGGATGGATTGCATCCAATTTCTTATTTTCGCTAGAAGCTGCCGACCTCCGGGCGCGCGGCGCTCGGGACTTGGACCTTGCCGAGTTGACCGTCATCGGCGACTGCCACGCGAAGGCGGGCCGGCAAGCCCGAGTCAGCAGGACATTGCGGCCGCCGCTGGAGATCGACGCCGAGATCCACTTCCGGCGCAGGTTGGACCGCTGGCGGCTGCGGACGTTGCCCGGCCACAGAGTGGAGTCGTTTCGCAAGCACACGCGCCGTTTCTCCGTGCTGGTGGCTCCCCGCGTGCAGTCCACGATCCTTCGCGCCGCCATGAACGGCTGGTCGACGGCCAACAGATTCGGAGCGTGGGCGCCGTGCTGCTTCGGCTGCCGTCGTGGCTCGGACTCTATCAAGCATTGCGCTGGTTGCGGCGATTGCACGCGCTCCGCGCGCGATGGTTGGGGCTCACCTGGCCGCGCCTGAGGCTGACCACGAGGACCGCTTCGAGTCATGCCGGGCGGTCGCCGTCTACGCGGTTTTTCGTGTGCGGGCTGCAGTCCGCCACGCGGCGCCGATCGCTGAAGCCCCTGCGCTCTTCCGCGGTTTCATTCGCAAGGCCGCGCGCGGGCACCGGGCCAGCGCGCGCGCCGTAGCCCTCGCTCACAAAAGGCAGCGATAGTAGTCATTCGGCATCCTATCTCCGCTTCCGTCGTCGTCGTCGTCTCTCCTCTCCTCCTCCGTCTTTGAAGTTCACCATATCGCGCCGCCGTTCGGCCGTTCGATACTCAAGGGCGTGTCCCCTATTTGCTTCCCTGCCGCACGTGGTCATTCATGGCGGTGCTTTGTTTCAGTCTGCCGCTGGGCTTGTTCTGCCCTTCCCCCCTCCTCCTCCCCCTCCTCGTCCTCTTCCTCCTCCTCGTCCCCCCTCTTTTCCTTCCCTCTGAATGTGGGGGCGTTTACCCGGCCGGCCACTTCAGTTCCTCTCGCCAGTGTTTTTTTTATTTCTGGGATGTTGTTGTAAATAAATCCGTTTGTCAATCTCTGCCGCGTGTCGCCACGGAGTACACAGGTGATTCGAGAGCTATTGCGATCGCCCCCTCCTGCTTGCCCCTCCTCCAAAAGAGCTTTGCCAGGATGCCGATCGATGGCCTTGCAAGGCTGGCCACGACTTTTTGCATTGACAGTCGCGTGTGCGGTCACCTGTCACAAAAACAGAAGACTTCGAAGCACCTGGAGCCTGTTGGAAGAAGAACACTTCGGATATATAGAGAAAGCCTTAGGGAATCAGCAGCAATATGTCCAGACCCGAAACAGGGTCCAGGACAGATTGCACGTACCTGGCCACGCAAGGACAATTTCCGATCACAGATCTGGCACTTGAGATAGCGACCGGCCTTAACGGGCTCATGGCCAGACCTCATGTTTCACGCAATAGGAGGGGAGAGGAAGGGGTCGGGGAGGCGGGCGGCCAAGCCTGTCTGAGACTCAACGGGGGTTCGCCTGCACGACCTCCTTTGTGAACAGCAAGCATCCTATCCAATGTAGCAGAGGTGATGCGATTCATGTACCCCGTGATGTCAGCATGCTCCAAGGAGGGATTACATTCGTCGGCTGCCCTGCCTGCAAAATGATCGGCACACCAGTTCAGGACATCTTTGTCAGTTCCGATGGCTCATGGGGCTCACTGGTGGGCCGTCGAGTGACTGTTGGTCCACAGGAGCTCCACCCGATCTTCGCGACGATCGCGGGCCGACCAAATCGGAGACCACAGATCGGGCATCGAATTGGAGGCAACTACATGAGCTCGCGGCTGCCTAACTGCTTCTGCCAGAGACAAGTAATCAGACATAACACATGCGCACTATCACCACAAGTTTTAGAGATGATCATCAGACACGCATACAAATCAGCACACAATATTGCTTACGAGTAGTTAGATATCCACGCATAGCGCAGTCGAGCTGCAGTTCCAGATCGTCAGGATGCCCAAGACGAGCCATAGACCCGAGCCCCCCCCCCCACCTGCCTCCAGACACGAAGTACGAAGCGGGCCCCAGGCCCAGACGAGCTCCTGAAGAGGAGGGGTGTGCCCGCAACTGGCCTCAAGAGACGGGGGCCCACGAGGGGAGAGGCGCTCTCGGGGTCCGTGGCGAGATCTTCATCGACCGACTGCTCACCACTGGGGGTGGCAGGGTTCGCGAGGACAGCGTTCGCAGGGCAACCCCAGCACCGGCGGATCGGGGACTCCCGGGCGTCACCGCAACGAAACATTTACCATCAGTCAGATACGGCGTGTCTGCAGGACGGCTCTCTGACCAGCAAGCTCCCACAACAATTTGTGCACAGCAGTGCGGCGCCCTTGAAGTCGCCATCGTCAAGCAACCTCTCATGCTGGGCCATGAAGCTGCGAGATCAACATTTCGCGCGACCACAGTAGTGCTGACTAGCTGCGACCCCAACGGATGCAGAGCAACACTCTCGCAGACAGGAAGTGAGATGGTGCCGAACGTCAGCAGCAGAGAGACAAAGAGGGTCATGACCTGGAAGGTTCCCAGCCCAAATCCAGGGTAGTCGCATTCGGGGCAGCCACGGAACCACGATTTTTCTCCATCGATGTTTCGGGGGAGCTGGAAGGAGCTTACCATTTAGAGCCGCCCAGACTCGTCGCGCCTCTTCGAGGTGCCCCTGAAAGGCTTACCCAAACCTCGGAAACGAAAGGAAGCTGCTCACTCCTCAATCGGAACACTGGGTCGTCCTTCGCGTCGTGCAGCACTGTAAGGACAGAAGTCATGCACGCTCGCTCAGTTCAGAGTCCCGAGCACGCAGCAGCAGAGGAGAGGATCCTCACATCTCAAGGCCAGAACTCTAGGCTCCGAGAGGCCCCGCACAATTTAGCCAGAAAAGAGAGCTTGCGGGAGCGACGAACCGCAACAGCACGGCGCTGATGCACCTTCCACGCGGGCCTCCTTTTGTGCGCCGTGGTGATCGTGCCCAGATCCCTCACGCTCGGAACGAGACTGATGGTAACTCGAGAGGTGCGATTCTCAGCCTGGCGGAGCCACTGCGTCTCCACAGATGAAGCCAGGTCGATCGACTTGGGGCTGACCATGCAGCCCACATCAGAGATATCACGTTGAACTTCAGCATCAGCAGGAGGAAGGAAAAAACAACATATATGAGCAAACGTGCTGTGCAAGACCCGGGTGGTGCCATCAACTTTCGACCTGATGGGAACATTTCCAGGGCCTCTTGGTACTCTGTTGCGGGCTGTTTCAAGAACCGCATGCGGGTATCCCTAGAAATCCAATGTGTACATGACTGCACCCCTCCAATGTAGACTCCCCAGCCACCAAGGAGACTTTAGACAGAGACCCAGGCACTTCCAGACGCCTCGGTGAGCTACGAATGCGTTTGATTGGTGGCCAAGTGGATCAACTTACCAAGGCTCGCTGACTCAAGGAACTATGAAGGATCCCCATGTAGCGACGCGTCAGGGACACCAGATGCATGAGTAATTCCATGCGGCAATTAGGGGGACACACCACTTTTTAGCGCCGAGGATCCTTTCACCGCCGAGTTCCAGAAATCTAGGTGCACACTATTCGAATCAACAATGCTGTCTCCTCGCGCCTTGCAATCCACACGATACAGACTGGGACACTTATCACCTGCCCTCTCATGTGACATCGACTCAGGCAGCATCGCCATGATGCAACCGAAGCGCTAAGGAGGAAAGCTCAGGGTCTCCTCAACCACCTCAGCAGACCAGTCATAATCTCAAGAACATTAGACGGTATAGCAAGCAGGGGGCGAGGCGGCCACATATCAATTCCCACCGCCGTGGGTGCCGAAAAACAAGAGCATGCACGAGCAACATCTTTCACCTGCCACGGCGTGTGCTCCTCGGGAGCGACGGTTGCCCGAGAACGGAACTCGCTGAGGCCTGCATCGAAACAGGCCTTGCTGCAGGGTTGTGTTCCACTGCGACTGCTATTTGTTTTCACGAGCCATTCTCATATCCTTTTGCGAATATGCACAGCACCAATGCTAGTCTGGAACTACTCCACCTACACCTTTGCCTCAGCTTGAGGATAACAGTGAAGAGGGTTGAGGGTTTGGGAGCATACCTCGCACCTGCGTTTCTGTGTTTCCGCTACGGCACTGCTATGCGCATTCTCTCTCTCTCTCTCTCTCTCTCTTCTTTCGTTCACTCCTCCTCCTCCTCCTTTTCCTCCTTCTCCTCCTCCTCTTCCTTCGTTTCATCCTTCCCGCCCCACTCCTCCGCATCGCCATCACGGTGTTGCTTCATGCTTCTCGTCTTTCTCTTTGTTGTTTTTCGTCTTCTCCTCGTCTTCCTCTTCCGTCGTATCCTCCTCCTCATCCTTTCCCCTCGTCTCCTCCTTGGCCTCTTCCGTCGCTTCCTCATTCTAATGGAGTGCCAGAGGAGTTCGAGTAGAAGGAGGATGGGGAGGTTGAGGAGCCACTCCCCCATCCTCATCTTCCCCTCTGCTCCTCATCCCCCTCATCCGCCAACATCCCATCCTCCCTACCTGTTCTCCTTCTCCTGTGAGGGCGTTTTTTTTTTTTTTTTTTTTTTTTTTTTTTTTTTTTTTTTTTTCACCTCGGGCCCGAGGGCTCTCTGGCAAACGTGAATTCCCCGGGGCCCCGCCGAGCTCCGCGCCGCGGCCCGCGGAAGGGCCCCGCCGGGTCCGCCGCGCGGCGCGCGGCGGCACCGCCGCCGGCGACCGCCGCGGCGCCGTCGCGGGAGCCCTGCCCGAAGTCGCCGCCCACGATTCTTCCGATTCTTCCGATTTTCGTTTCGATTCTTCCGATTTTCTTCTTCGATTTCGTTCGTTTCAGGGTTCGTTTCGATTCTTCCGCCGAATCCAGGGTTCGTTTCGATTCTTCCGATTTTCTCCTTCGGGACCCTCGGCGGCCCAGCGCGTCGCCGCGGCCTCCCTGGGCGCTCGTGGCGCCCCCGTGTGCCTCGCGGAAAAACCTGCTGGGTTGGTCGCCGATGTGCAGCACGTGCAGCAGCTGTACAGCACGTGCAGCGAGGAGGAGGAGGAGGAGGAGGAGGAGGAGGAGGAGGAGGAGGAGGAGGAGGGAGGAGGAGGAGAGGAGGAGGAGGAGGAGGAGGAGGAGGAGGAGGAGGAGGGACACCGCGGCTCCGCATGTACAGCGCGTGCCCCGCGTCATCGGCTCCCAGCGTCCCGCAGGGACGAAAGCCGTGGCCTCTCGGCCTGCAGCCCGGTGACCCACGGGCTGGGGCTGCCGCCTCGTCGCCTGCCCGAGGGCCGCCGCCGCTGCCGAGGGCTGGCCACCTCCCTCGCAGCAGGCCCCAGCGTGGGCCGTGCTGCGCCGCCCGCAGGGTACGCACGTCCGCCGTCGTCAGCGACTCGACTCCCTGCGCGGCGGTCCTCCTCCTCCTCCTCCTCCTCCTCCTCCTCCTCATTGGCACGATAATCCTCTCTCCCCTCTTGCCACCGGAGGTCTCAGGTCAGGCATGGAGAGCCACGTTCTTGCGGAGCCT
Organism: Prorocentrum cordatum; assembly: GCA_963575745.1. Taxonomy (NCBI): domain Eukaryota; class Dinophyceae; order Prorocentrales; family Prorocentraceae; genus Prorocentrum; species Prorocentrum cordatum. Next base: position 36,725 of record CAUYUJ010016146.1, on the reverse strand, counting down.
GTCCAGCCATGCGGGCTCCACTCCACGAACCATCGCGGAGAGCACTGGATAAGGAGCACGAACCCGATCGGCCACGGCCTCCACGCCGACCAGCATGACGAAAGTCTTCTCCAACTCCTGCACGCGCGCCAAGGCCGCCGCCAGACCAGAGTCTGCCGCAGCCACCGCGCGCCGCCTCGTAGAGGTCGTCGGGCATCACCAATGAAACCTACGAGAAACTTTATGACGCAGAGGCCATACACGTATGCCAGTGGTTATAAGGACCCAGAGTTTCAGGGATCTCGCGATGCCGAACTTTTTGACAGACAGGCTCCATCAAGGCCCCGTGGTTCAGCAGAACATCCAAACACGCATGAGTCTTGAAGGGGAGAGGGGCTCGGCCGATACCGAGATGTATGGGCACAGCACATGCGAACATAGCACGTAGTTACTGATTTCACCAGCCGAGCAGGTGAGCTAAGCATTCCCAGGAGCGCTGGTCCTGGCCGACAGCAGAGCCAAGATGTCAGACGCCTCCAGAAGATCCTCATACTTTGAGATCACCCATCATGAACCAAGGGACCGAGTGACCACAGATAAACTCAGCAACTCCACGAAGCCGAGACGAGTTTTCTCCAGAAGCTCAACTGGACGAAACCAGGTAGACCATCCCTACAGCAAAGGGACACTTCTTCAGACGCGTTTCCAGAAAGAATGAGGCTGAACAACAGCCACTCCCCCATGTATGCCACCACCTGGGCGCGTCATCGCATCTGGGAAGAGAGGAGACCACCTCATGTGGTGGCATGTTGTCCTAGCACGAAATTATCCAGGGCACTGGAGATGGCGCTCAGCCAGGAATGATACCATCAACCTCAGAAACCTTATCTGCGAGGACTCCTGGGACAGCTTAGACAATAGAGTGATGCTCGCAACCGGAGCGAACATGCTTGGCCGCCTGCGGCGGCGACTGGCGGCCGTCACCAAAGAGGATGGCTGTGCAGGCTGCGACGCAACAGGAGGAGGGGAAGGAGGGAGGAGGAGGAGGAGGAGGAGGAGGAGGAGGAGGAGGACGAGGAGAAGGAGGAGGAAGAGGAGGAGGAGGAGGAGGAAGAGGAGGAGGAGGAGGAGGAGGAGGAGGAGGAGGAGGGGGAGGGGGAGGAGGAGGAGGGCTGTGCAGGCTGCGACGCAGCAGGCGCGGGCTGAGCAGCAGGCGAATATCGGGACTGGCCGCAGCTCCCCCACCACGGCCGCCTGGGGCGCAGCTGGGAGGGGCGGCCTGGTCCATCTGCTTCGCGGTGGCGGGGCGGAAGGCACGGTGCATCTCAGAGGCAGTGGCAGCGGTTGTTCGCAGGCCTGGAGGTTAGCACCAATACCAATATCGGCGGCGTGCCTCCACCGCGGGCAGAAGATCCCGATCTCGGTGATGGTGGCAATATTCGGGCTTCCTAGGTGGCCGAAAGATTACCACCAACACCGAAATCTGGGATCATCTTCCCCCTGTGGAGGCAACCCCCTGTGTTGGTGTTGTTGGTGCCCATTTCCAGGCCTCCAAGTTGTGAGTGCACGCCTGGCCGTCTTGGCCACGATCCGTTCTTCGAGCAGCTTCATGCATCAATCAAGGAAGGAAGAGTCACCAAGACCCGACAACCAGCGTGGGCCAAACGGCCGTGGGCGTTTATGGAGCAGCCCGGCCCTCCTCGATGCCTTCCAAGGGTGCGTTTGCTAGATGGCTTCGCTTGTCGGGGTGGTTCTTAATCCGAGGCGGGAATTTATACATGACCACCGCCTGGAGGGTCAGTTTTCGGAACCTCGGCAGGCGGTGGATATGGACAAATTCGGGCCCCCGGGGGGCCGAAATATATCCACATCCACCGCCCGCTGGGGCACCGGGACGTCGGTTCCCAGGCGGTGGATATGGATAAATCTTTGCTTCGCATCTCATGGGGGTGGATTTTCTGCCACCGAACGAACTGGCAGCCGCAGCATCGAGGCCAGACTCGTGGGCACGTCGTTGCTGGAGGTCCCCGAGCGGACCAGGGTCCGCCGCCTCCACGTCTTCTCTGTCACCATCATCACCGCCAATGTCCGAGACGCCTTCCGTTTGTCCATCATGGCTTTGCATCCGCTGCAGGAAGAGCAGGAGGAGGAGGAGGAGGAGGAGGAGGAGGAGCGGGGGACTGCCATACTCACTGAGGGAAAAGGATACCGGTGTAGGCGATAGCTGGTCGAGGACATTTCCATCGAACTCGTGCCGGTGGGCTGCCACGTGGACGCAGTCGACGAGCCTCCCGCGCTTCCAGGGTTGATCATCAGCACCGGCAGCATCAGGAGGACATTTTACCTTGATGAGGCATGCCTGGCACGGCGGAAGGCGCATGGGCCGCAGCCGCGGGCACTGGGGGCGCACCGGCACCCGAACGAGCGCCTGCCGCGCACGCCATCGACTGGCCGCGCTGGCGAATCTTCTCCAGCAACTCATTCCTCTTGGACCGCTTGAGCTCTGCAGGCTGGAACTGGATCCTCTCCTCGTCAGCTGCGCGTGATGCTTCCCGAGCAGCTGCCAAGGCCTTCTCAGCCTCGGTGTGCTTCGACTGCATCTCCCCCACCGTGACCTTTGCTCTGCTGCAATGGTGCGAGCGCCATGAAACGTCTTGGGCAGCCAACCTCTCCTGGTTAGTGGCCATCTCGAGCTTCTCTGCCAAGGACGTCTGCTCCATCGCCGCCATGCGTTCACGGCCCACATCAGAAAGCTCATGCACAGGGTTAAGTCGGGCGTGTCCCTCTAAAGGAAGAATGTTGAAACAGATGTAACAAATAGTATGGGTCGGTTTTTTTCCAATTTTGGAATATTTCAGAAGTATGTTTAATGATGTTCGTCGGAGATCCGCGTGTAGTGTAGGGGAACATGCCCCACCTAAGCGCAGGGGGACTCGGAGCAGCGCTTTGACGAGCAACACCAGAGGGGACAGGATGGTGGACGGCCCAGTCGTCCATGGCCTTGAGCAAGGCATACGGTGCATAGACACCCCAGCAGTGTCAGGAGCCGCCTGCCCAGGAGCCTCAGGACGTACATCATCAGGGTGATCATCACCAGCATGAAGTCGGGCATATCCCTCTACAGGAGGAGTATTCCAAAATAGTAAAAAATAATCAGGGGACGATTGTTTCCCATTTTGTGTGTGTGTGTGAGACAATTTTGAGCATTTTTGGGCCATTTTTATGTTTCGACAAAAATTCCCCTGTAGGGGGACACGCCCGACTTAATGCCAGGAGCCGCCTGCCCAGGAATCTCAGGATGTACATCATCAGGCCGGCAATCACCAGCAGCATCAACGTACTGGCCACCTCACCTGCCGCACTCGCGGTGGCCAGGTCGAGAATGCTCCCAGTGCTTGCCGACGCTGCAGGCATTGCAGGAGTCGTCATTGCACTTCTTGACATTATTTTTCGGGGTCTGGCTTCCAGGCCGAGCCACCACCACCACGCTGACCAGCAGCGTGAGGACCACCTCCAGCACTCGAAATAACTGGGGGGGGAGGAGGAGGAGCAGGAGAAGGAGAAGGAGGAGGGGGGAAGCGGAGGAGGGAGATCAGCGGCAGGAAACCAAGCACACCAGGAGTGGTGGCGCTCTCTAGCCTTTCCCAGGGCAGTGGCCTGGGAGATCGTCAGTCGGGACATCTACATAGCATGATTTTCGGAGGCTGGAGGGTGCAGACCTCTCAGAGGGCGGCGGGGCTTCTCTGAGGCCCTCCAGCCTTCTGAGGCCGTCTCTGTTTCGGAGAAGGCCCAGCACACTCCTCGAAGGTCGGAGGCCTTCCGAGCCTTCTGAGAAGGCCCGCCCCTTCTGACTTTTCCCCTGGGCTCGCCGAGGGGATACGGGATGTGGAACACGCAGGTCGCCGTCGTCGTCGTCGTCGCCGTCCTCGTCTCGGCGCTCTTGGCGCCCCTGTGGCGATCTGGGCGGTGGACACATTTTCGCACAGTGCAGCGCGGCCTAAACCATCGCATTGTCGTCGTCGTCGCCTCCTCCAGGCACTCTGGCGCTTGTGTAGCGATGTGTGCACCGTGGCACGGCCTAAAACAATCCGTACCTCCCAGCGGACGCTCTGGCGCGGGCTCTCGGTTGACCTGTTCGACAACCCGCAGTACCAGGCGTGGGCGTCGAAGCCGTGGGGACGTTCGGAGGAGGAAGGGGAGAAGGAGGAGTTGGAGGAGAACCAAGGGGAAGAGGATGCTGAGATGGCGATGATGGTGTTGATGATGTCGCTGTTGCTGATGATGGTGGTGACGATGACGATGGCGATGACGATGACGATGACAATGATGATGCCGATGACGATGACGAAGGCGATCGTGATAGCGTGGGCGATGATGCTGATGATGCTGATGATGCTGCTGATGATGATGGCGATGATTATAATGACGACGATGATGATGATGATGATGACGATGGTATTGACGATGATTATGATACTGATGGCAATGCTGATGATGATGTGAATGATGATGATGGTGCTGATGATGATACTGCGGATGCTGTTGATGAAGCTGTTGATGGTTATGCTGATGCTGATGGTGATGATGATGATGACGAGGACGACGATGATGATGACGATGATTCTGATGATGTTGAATCTGATGATGATGCTGCTGATGCTGCTGACGCTGTGATGCTGATTCTGATGATGATGCTGATGCTGCTGCTGAGGATGGTGATGATGTTGCTGATGATGGTGCCGATGATACTGTTGTTGATGATGATGCTGATGCTGATGACGAGTATGCTGATTCTTGACGACGGCGATGATGATGCTGGTGCTGATGATGATGCTGATGATGCTTATGCTGATACTGTTGGCGATGATGATGATGATGATGACGACGATGACGATGACGATGACAATGATGATGATGCTGATGGTGATGACGATGATGCTGCTGCTGTTGCTGCTGATGATTATGGTTACGATGATGATGACGATGCTGCTGCTGATGACGATGATAATGATGATGCTGATCATGATGATGATGCTGATGATGCTGATGATGATGATGACGATGCTGATGCTGACGATGTCGCGGCTTTCGATGCCGATGACAACTACGTCAACGTCGCCGACGACGACGATGCTGCTGCTGTTGGGTGATGATGATGCTGGCGGTGGTGGTGATGATGATGATTCTGACGATGATGATGCTGATGCTGATGCTGATGATGATGGTGCTGATGCGGATTATGATGATGATACTGCTAATGATGATGGTGATGCTGATGTTGATGATGATGATGATGATGATGCTGCGGATGATGACGATGATGATGCTGATGCTGATGCTGATGATGCTGCTGCTGCTGCTGATGATGAACGATGATGATGATGATGATGATGATGATGATGCTGATGATGATGATGATGATGATGATGGTGGTGATGATGATGATGATGATGATGATGATGATGATGATGATGATGATGATGATGATATTGATGACGATGATTCCGATTACGACTACGATACTTATGTTTCTAGTATGACTGCGATGACGACGACGTCGACGATGAGGATGCTGTTGATGATGATGATGATGAGGAGGAGGAGGAGGAAGAAGAGGAGGAGGAGGAGGAGGAGGACAAGGAGGAGGAGGAGGAAGGTGAGGAAGGACCTGTTCCATGGGCGCCGAGACACCGTTGTGGCCTGGATCCTCACGCCGCCCCGCTATGGTTGGCGAGAGGGCTGGCAACATAATGAAAAACAGCAGGTGGCGAGGCACGCGGCCAACTGGAAGGGAAGAACAGAGGAAAAGGGAAGGCCGTTCACACTCGCTGTCGCCTCGGAGATTCCAGATTTGCATATATGAGGTTTATAGATACGTGCTATGGAAACGAGCTCATATATTGTTTTGCTACGTTGAGCATGGGCAGAAATTGTGGAATCTACTTCACTTGCTGCGTGACTCACCCACACTGAACCTGCAAGTATCACATATGCGCTTGTGAACGGTGACGGCATGTGCGGCACCTGCGTTCATGACAGCCTTGGGTGAGCGCCGCCACCATCGCCGCGCCGTCCGTGCGTTTCACAGTGGACAAGTGCATATTCGTATCCTCTTGTGCTTTGGCGCAGAGTTCGAAAGCCAGGGCCCCGTTAGGTTTCGCAGAGCGTTCCTCGTTGTACACGCGGTCCACAGCGAAACGAGGGTGCGCGAGGTCGTCACGAACGGCTTCGGCGAAGCCATCTGCCTGGAGGCTGTACCAGCCAGCGAGTCAAGTCTTCAGCCAAGACTGCCAGGCTTTTATGGACTGCGTTGGGCGTGAGCCTTCGCCCCGTGGGAGCGCAGGCAAACTGTGTTTGCTGCCTCCATTGTTGCCAGATCTTTACCTCAGACAGTTCACGGGTCACTTCGGTAATGATTTGTCCATGCATGTTGCGTATTAGAAACGTGTTGATGGCTGTTTTGCTTTTGTAGCTTACGTTGTGTGCTGGTGCTTTGGCTGTTCGCGGCTGGGCTGTTCGGAAGCTTGTTAGGTTCCCGGGGGATGGCTGTGCCACTCTTCCAGCTGTGCGAGATGCCTCGCCACGACCGTCCGAGAGGGCACGAACCACTGAGGAATCCGATGCAACGGGCATGCGCGAATTTCCTGCGAAGTCTGCAGGTTTGTCCTCAAGATGATCGTTCTGGTCGTTCGGTATGGGGATCGCAATCGCATCTGCAGCCATCGCGGGCTGGGCTACAGCAGGTCCGATCGCGATCCGATCAAAGCAACCAAGATTGTGAAGGCCTGACGGCCGGTGCCGCCGACGCTGAAAGACATCGACCCCGACCAGGAGGGGGAGGAGGAGGAGGAGGAGGAGGAGGAGGAGGCGGAGGTAAGGAGGAGGAGGAGGAGAAGGATCAAAGCCACCAAGATTAAGTGGGATGCGAAGAGCTCGTAAGCCGAGGAAGGACTTGTTTCCTGGGCGCTCGAGCCACAGTGCTGCCCCCACTGCTCCGAGGGTGGGGGGGAGGGGGAGGAGGAGGAGGAGGAGGAGGAGGGGGGCCTCCAGTGTAAACTTACGATTTATTAATCATATGGCCATAAAGTGCCCCGTTTGAGGGCACGCGTTTGAAAGTCAGGAGTTTTGCTGGAACACCATTCATTGGAGATCAACGCCGAGAGGCGCCGTTGCTGTTGCGTCTTGACTGTCATGACACCATTTTTGGGATTTCAGCACCGCGAATCAACTTGACTGTTGCGCCCTGACATGGCGACATCGTGCCAACACACTATGTCCAGGACGTTGACCATGAGATTCCTTGAAACTGTTGCAAACTCTTAAGACGAACGTGTGCGGCGCTGAGGCGAGAACCACATGTTGAAAAACGGGCCGGTCTCCATCCGTGACGCTCTTACACATATTAAGCTTCATGATCATTAGTGGTGAGGACGTCTCAGGCGAATCGCCCAGCAGCCCGCCCGTCCAACCGGCCTCGGGGTGCGACAGGGAGGAGTAATCTATAAGGAGGAAGGAAGAAAGGAAGAAAGGAGGGAAGGAGTAGTAGTAGTAGGAGGAGGAGGAGGAGGAGGAGGAGGGAAGTGAGTAGGATAGCGAAGATGTCTGGAGGGACAATGGCATTCCTGTAGAGAGCATGCGAGTTGAGCAGTGGATGATCGGGTGGAGGTGGGGCACGGGCCAGGGGCAGGTGGGATACCGAAAGCGTTTGAAGCATATGGGGGGGTTAATGTTGGGAGGGGGGAGCAGGGCGGAGGGAGACACTGGGGGAGGAAGAACCAAAGGACAAATTAAGGGTTGAGGAGTGGAGCTGGAGAGCAAGGCGTGCCGGAGGAGAGGATCGTTTGCTGGAAGGCAGCGCCAGTTTATGGGGGGCGTGGGTCGATGGCCTTTTCCCTCCTGTCCCCGCCCCCCCCCCTTCCCCTCCCCCTCCCCTCCTGTCGATTCCTTGCCTCCTGCCTCCCTCGAGGGATGGCACGACCACGGGGGAAGAGGCCCGGAGGGAGACTGGCTCGGGAGCAGCGTCGGGCCCTGGTGCTGTGCAGCTGCGTCTCCCGCTCCGCGCCCTGGGCCCCCCTGGCCGCTCTCCCTTCCATCCCATCCTCCTCCTCCTCCTCCTCCTCCTCTTCTCCTACTCCCTCCTCCTCCTCCCTCCTCTCCCTCCTCCTCCTCTCCTCCTCCTCCCTCCTCCTCTCCTCCTCCTCCCCTCCCCTCCTCCTCCTCCTCCTCCTCCTCCTCCTCCTCCTCCTCCTCTTCCTCTTCCTCCCTCTGCCTCCTGTGCCCTCCCCGCCCCATGGTTGCTCAGTGCGTGCGTGCATGTGTGTGTGTGTGTGTGTGTGTGCGTGCGTGCGTGCGTGCGTGCGTGCGTGCATGTGTGTGTGTGTGTGTGTGTGTGCGTGCGTGCGTGCGTGCGTGCGTGCGTGTGTGTGTGTGTGTGTGCGTGTGTGTGTGTGTGTGTGTGTGTGTGTGTGTGTGTGTGTGTGTGTGTGGGGCCTTCCGAGGGGCGAAGGAGTTGCCGTCCCTTTCTCGGCGGAGGGCGGCGCAGGGGCGGCGGAGGCCTGCGGTCCTCGTCGCTCTGCGCCGCCTGCTGCAGTTCCGTGTTTTGTCAAGGGCTCCCTCGAGGGCGCGAAGTTATTCGCGCTTCGCGCTTCGCGGTCCTCGTTCCTTCTCCCCCTCCTCCTCGTCCTCCTCTTCTCCCTTTGGGGGGGCGGCGCGAGAGCGCGAAGTTATTCGCGCTTCGCGCTTCGCGGAGCGCGAAGCGCGAAGTTGGGAGCCCTTGTTTTGTCGGATGCTGCCGTCGGAAGTCCTCACCTCTGTGGCGACCTGGCCTGGCCCCCTGGGTGTACAGAAGATCGTAGACCTCCTGCCTTAAGAGGGGGGAAACGGGAGGAGAGGGATGTGGGCGAGGGCATACCACGTGTCGTCTTTTTTTCTGCATATTGTTTCGCCGATCGGCGCGGGCTCTTGGCCCCATCCCTTTTCTCCTCTCCCCACGGACCAGATCTTGTCTGCTTTTGGCGGCTGCTTTTGGCCCCGTCCCCCCAATCTGCTGGCGCCACACGTGCGAGCAGATCGACTAAGCACCGGCCCAGACCCAGACCCCCCTCTTCCCAACCCCTCAGCCAAATGTTAGGTCGGGCATGTCCCCCTCTACAGGCGGATGTTGGAATATAACAGTGGAACATAGCCGACACATCTTCAAACATAGTCAAACGTATCAGAAAGGCCGTCCCAGGATTTGTTTTTGAATATGCCTCCTGTAGAAGGACACGCCTGATTTAGGCCAAATGTCGAAGCCCAGAAAAAAGAAGGCGCTTACCATGCACCCTCCGAGCGTCGGTGGCCGAAGGGAGCGCCGCCCAGGCCTGCGGTGCTCCGCCTCCAGCTTTCGCCAGGGTTCCGCGCCCGTCGGGTGCACAGCCTCCTGCTGCTCCTGTTCCTGCTGCTCCTGCTCTTCCCTTGCCCATCTCATGCTCGTCATCGTTGTCGTCGTCGTCGTCGCCGTCGTCAGCGTCGTCGTCGTTGGTCTCGTCATCCTCTTCGTCGCCGTCGTCGTCGTCGTCGACTTCATCGTCGTCTTCCCTCGTCGTCGTCGTTATCATCTTCGTCTTCATCGCCGTCGTCATCATCCTTGTCGTTGTCTTCATGCACACTCTTTTTCGTCGTCTTCATCTTCCCTCTAACGCTGCTGCGGTTCGTCCTGCGCCAGGTGGGGAACGTTGTCACATGGTGGGGCATTTCAAGCACAACTTCCGACATGAACGTCGCCAAGAATTTCGCCAAGGGATGCGGCGGAAAGTGCACTATTATTCGCAAGGCTGAGGCCGGCACGCGACCCCGCAGCGAAGACCCGCGTTTATCATGGCAAGGGGGCAGACCGGCCTCCAATTCCCTTTTTGGCTTGTGGGAATGAGGGTGGGGGATGATGTTCTTCCCAGTTTGTTGGGGTCCACTCGTGCGACCTCGGGACCAGCACGGGTGACTCAATTCATTGTTTTGAGGTCCTTCTTCGCAAGTGTGTGTGTGTGGATCGGCCCTACGACTACAGCATCATCGCGACACTCAAGCGTGCTCTCTCTGTTTTTTCACCCTGCCCCTTCTCCCCCTCTTCGGCCCGCGCCTGCTGCTGCTGGTCCTCCTTCCGTCGCCGACGCTGCACCTCTTCCTTCCATGTTTTTCCATGAGACCTCTTGCGGGGAAAAGGAATAGGAGGATGAGAAGGAACGTGATCATGATGATGATGATGCTTATGCTGATGATTGTGATGATGATGATGCTGCTGCTGCTGATGATGATGATGATGATGATGATGATGATGGTTATTCAGCGCTGTTTGGCGCCATGCAGTGTGAGACGTCGAGCGGGTTTGCCGCTACGCTCACTGTGGACGGACGAGTACATTATTCCGCCAATCCTTGGGCAAAAATGTTCGAGGCCGACGTGCACAGTTTATTGGATGTCTCGGGCTGAGAGTCTTTCGCGAGTATCTGGGATCGGAGTTTACTTTCTCTTCTTCGGGATAAAGTTGTTGGGGAGGCGTTCTGTATGCTGGACCCTGGGATCCTTAGAGCCAAGTTCTGGTCCTCATCGGTTGCCCCGCCAGAGTACGATATGCTAGGCCCCGACCCCGTGCCAGACAATGGAACCTCTTTGGACCCGATGTACGAGTGTGACCTCCTCCTTGAGACAGGGTGCAAATGTGACGCACGCTTCGCGACCTACAAGAGCCTCCGCACCCACCGGATGAAAGCACACGGGGTTCGAAACGCCGCTTGACTCGCTATCGTGACAAATCAATGCCCAGTGTGCTGCTCGACACTTAAATCCGAAGCATGTGCGAAACAACACTTACAGTACGCTATGGTTCATCATCGGTGCTATGCTGATCGGTCTTCGGTGGAAATACCAGTTCGTCAACCTGCTGAGCTAACGTGTCCGTTTTGCCACGTCGATCCTTTGCCGTGCTTGGCTCAGTTGCAGGGGCACATATGTCAGCACCTTCCGCTATTGATATCTCACGACATCGATCTGCATTATGAGCCGACTGGCGGATGTCTCAGCCCCGGCGAGAACGGGCCCCAGATCGAAAGAAAGGCGCAGAGGAGGCCCGCCGATCCAGGCCCAGCAGGACCCGAAGGTGGACGGGAACGCCATTCAGGACCCGAACGTAAAAGCAGTGCTGGGACTCATAATGAAGCAAGTGGAAAAAACACCCAAGACATTCGCAAGATCAAGCCGACGGTGATGGACACGATCAGGTGCAAGAAGAGCGCCACCATCATTCAGGCCTTGGAAGAGGAACACAAAAAGTACGTGGACGTCGCCCAGTAGCAAGAGATGACCGTCTCACCTGCACCCTACAACGCGTGCGTTCTGGTAAGGCAGCTGAAGGAGTCGGACGTGGACGGTGTCAACAAGAAGGAGGAGCCCGACCAGAAAATGCAGCTCCGCGGGATCATCGAACTAGAGTCGGAGTTCCAGTTGGTGGCAATCGAGAAGGCACTCGACAGCGACATGTGCAAGCTGAATGTGGTCATGGTCCTGAGCCCCTCGCGCCCGCCGATCATCAATGCCATGAAGCAGTGCGAGTTCCTACACTCGTACGCCCCCGCGCCGCCAGGGTACATGGAGCGCCAGCTCTCGATATGGATTCAGGAGCTAAACCAGTGAGATCGTTAGCAGCACAGTCAGCGAGACCACAAAAGCGGAGGAGGCAAAATGATGTGGGAGCGCCTCTCGCCAGTGCTCAGTCAGAGATGCCGGATGGGGATATCACTATTGGGAGAGCTCAACCTTTTTTTGTGCATGCACCTTCAGACACCGCTTGGTTAAATGGGAATCAGGATGTATGTACTGATACTGGCAGAGAGTTTACTCCACTGGTGATTACTGATGCTGGGCAGCCTATTGGAACTCAACACTTGATTACTGATGCTGGCAGAAAAAAGGGTACTCATCATTTGATTTCTGATGCTGGCAGAGAGGGTACTCAACACTTGATTACTGAGGATGGGCAGACCCGCAGAGACTGTACTCAACCAACGAGTACTGACGCTGGCAGAGAGTGTACTCTACCGGTTTTGAATACTGACGCTGGGTATACACATGTGAATACTGATACTGGTGATAGTGTGATTACTGATGCTGGTGTTTCTTCTCAGGGAGTGGTGTCGGAAATACGTCGCGAACCAGAAGGGCCGCCAGAGCAAAAACGAGCCAGATATCTCCCCCCTGCTAGGTCCGCCCCGCGATCCCCGAGCCCTGAGCCCTAATCTGAGCCTGTCCCACCCTCTCAGGTTGTCTGGCCTCGTTTTGCCCCATTCCCCAAGCCCAAACCCCGCCCCAAGTACAATAAGGAGCAGGAGCGAATGCTCAGGTTCCACTACAGGCGTATGGGGTGGGAGTGGGACGGAGGAGTGAGGATGCAGAGGTAGGCCTCGGCGTCATTGTCGCCTTTGTTTTCTTCTCTTTTCGTTTCCTCAGTATGGTTTAGCCCGCGGCAGCAGGGGAGATCAGGCTCCTGGCGCCGCGAGGACGAGATGCAGGCCCGCCCTCCGCGTACGCTCGGGGGGGGCTCCCTGGGGGGTTGTAATAAGACCCCCGCTCAGGGCATCGCTGTTCGCCACAAATGTGGCCTTAGGGATCAGCTATGCAAGTCTGTGATGTCTGGCTAAGTTTACCCCCATTTTTGTTCAGGCTAGAGGAGCTTGCTTGGTCATAACCTGCGATCGATAGATAGATGATGATGGTCATGGTGATGAGAAAGAGCGTGTTCTACCGCTGCTGGCGGAAAACCGGGGGGGGGTCACTACCGGTTCGAACCCCTCCCCCCCCCCCTCCGGAAAACCGGGGGGGGGGTTCGGTCATCGACCCCCCCCCCCCCTCGAAAACCGAGTGGGGGTGCGGACAGTGGTGGGGACGGTGTTGGTGGGGACAGTGGTGAGGGGACAGCGGGACAGTGGTGGGGACAGTGGGGGGACAGTGGGACAGTGGTGGGGACGGTAGTGGTGGGGACAGTGGTGGGGACAATGGTGGGAACAGGGGGGACAGTGGACAGTGGTGGGAACGGTGGTGGTGGGGACAGTGGTGTGGGGACAGTGGGAATGAGGTGGAAACACTGGGACAGTGGAGGGTACAATGGTGGTGGGGACACTGGTAAAGGCGGTGGCGAGGACGGCGGTGGGACAATGGGACAGAGGTACAGTGGGGACAGTGGTGGGGACAGTGGGGACAGTGGTGGGAACAGTGGGACAGCTCAGTGGGACAGCGGAGGAGTCAGTGGGACAGTGGGGACAGTGGGGATAGGCAGTGGTTGGGTCCGTGGAGACAGTGGGGAGAGTGGAACCGTGGTGGGAACAGTTGTGGGAACAGTGGGGACAGTGCGACAGTGGTGGGGGCACTGGTGGGGACAATAGGGACGGTGGTGGAACCAGTGGGGACAGTGGTGGTGAGGACAGTGGTGCTGGGAACAACAGTGGGGGATGTGATGCGAGCGGTGGTAGGGACCGGGAGTCGTTTGCTGGCGGTGCGTGGGGGGGGGGGGGGTCGAACCGGTAGTGACCCCCCTCCGGTTTTCGAGAGGGGGGGGGGGGGGGTTCCAACCGGTAGTGACCCCGCCGGTTTTCCGGATCCGGAAGGGGGGGGGGGGGGGAGGGGTTCGAACCGGTAGTGACCCCCCCGGCTTTCGGGGGGGGGGGGGGGGGGGGGGGTTAGGGGAGGGGGGGTTTTGCCGGGAGGGGGGGGGGGAGGGGTTCCAGCAGGGGGGGGGATTTTCGGAGGGGGGGGGGGGGGGGGAGACCCCCGGGCTCCGGAGGAAAAGGTTGGCAATTTTCCACAGTAAAGCGGCGGTGGATCACGCTCTCTCGGTGATGATGGTGATGATGATGCTGATGATGATGACTGATCATTGATGCTTGATGATGATGCTGGTGATGCTGCTGATGATGACAGGCCCGCCCTCCGCTTACGCTCGGGGGGGGGGGGCTCCCTGGGGGGTTGTAATAAGACCCCCGCTCAGGGCCTCGCTGTTCGCCACAAAGGTGGCCTCAGGGATCAGCTATGCAAGTCTTTGATGTCTGGCTGAGTTTACCCCCATTTTTGTTCAGGCAAGAGGAGCTTGCTTGGTCATAACCTGCGATAGATGGATATATGATGATGGTTATGGTGATGATGATGATGATGATGATGATGATGCTGATGATGATGACTGATCATTGATGCTTGATGATGATGCTGCTGATGATGATGAGGAGGAGGAGGAGGAGGAGGAGGAGGAGGAGGGGGAGGAAGAGGGGTGGCTGGCTGCGTCGTGCACGACCCTAGAGCCCAGCAGCGTCAGTGTCAGGAGCAGGATAATGAGATGATGAGCGCGGGAAGGACAGTGATGAACAGGACGAGGATTGGAATGCGGCGTCGGTGGGGGAGGGAAGGGGAGGAAGGGGTGGAAGAGGAGGCACCCGCACCACTTTCACGGCCAATTTTGGCCAACGACGGAGCACCACTACGGCTTCGTCAACTCCTAACGCAGCACCACTTCACACTCCACGACAACCACGACTACTACAAGATAGTGCCACGACAACCACGACAACCACGACAGCCACAACAACCGCGACTCAAGTCCACGCAGCGTTGTGGTTGTTGTGCGAAGCTCCACAGCGTGCAACAACCACCACGTTCGTCGCACAACGCGATGCCGAGTACCACTCGCCGTTCTTCCTCCGTCTTGTTTCCTTCCGTCACCATCCTTGCTTCCTCCTCAACCCACCTGGTTCTATTTCTGTTCCTCCCCCCCTTCTTCGTGGCAGGCCTGTCATCATGGTCCCTCGCCGTCGTTGTCGTCGTCGTCGTTGTCGTCGTCGTGATCGTCGTCGTCGTCGTCGCCGTCGTTGTCGTTGTCGTTGTCCTCGTCCTCGTCGTCGTCGTCGTCGGCGTTGTCGTCGTCGGCGTCGGCGTTGTCATTGTGATGGTCCTGCTCACTCCTTCCGCGCCCCAAATCTCAGATTTTTCGGCGCCCCCTGGGCGCGCCGGCGGGTCACCGTCGAGTCGCTGACCGCCAGCGACATCTCCGATATCACGTTCTACAGCAACGAGAAGGCGACAGGGCTTGGGTTAAATCGGGCCTGTCCCTCTGCAGGAGGATTTGTCAAACATAGTCATAGAATAGTCAGGAGACGATTTTTTGACGATTTTTTAATACAGATTATTCGCAGTTTTTTTTTGGGTGGGTATTTTTTTAACGATTGGTCCAAAATCCGCCTGTAGGGGGACATGCCCGACCTAAGGTTTGGGTTGAGTGGGGCACGGCATGTCGCGACAGCGTTCACAATTTGGGGGGAGGTGGCCTCTTACAGAACTCATCCTCCGCCGCCCTGAGCTGACTCTTTAGCGATCTCCCTTGAGCACGTCAAAACCATTCGGAGTTTCACTTGGCATTTCCAGGGTTGTCGATTTTGATTATTCCTTGAAGACTGTCCAGAACTGCGTGTATCACATGGTCCCGTCGCATGACAAACGGATCATGGGGCAGCGTTGACAAATTGTTCAAGAAGCTTGCACCATTCTGGGGACTTCCTGAAGGGGGAAGTCGCGACGAAGAATTTTGCCTGAGTTTGCCATTCCTGGTCTTCGTGAGAGGATGCTGGACCAGTTTAGTTCTGACTTTGTGCGAACTGGATCTCTCGTGGAGGCCAACTTTGGCACTTGGGCCCCAACACTCCCTCAAGGACCTGTTGAGAGAGCTCTTGGGATGCTCTTGTGCTCTCGACTGGCGAAACTTGCCATTCATGTTTGGTTTGGACGCACATGCGACTGAACATTTGGGCTTGTTTTGTGGCTATCGTGGGCCCATGGAGTCATCTGAAGGCTCGCTGTGCTCCCTTGGGGCTCTCGTGGTGCTCTCTTAAGGCCTCTTGGCCATGCAGGCGTTCATTCGGAGGTCTTGGGGGCCGGTTTGAAAGGTCTTGGACCCGTGTGTGGGAGTCTTGGGGCCGTCTTGGGGCGGTCTGGTGCCGTCTTGGAGGCCAGCCGAAACTATCTTCGGGGCGTCGTCGGTTGCCCTGGGTCCTCTGGACACTTTCTGGATTCTTGGATGCGGACGGAAGAGATTAGGCGAGATCGCACACATGGAAGACCTTCATTATTTTCCCACGATTTGGGTGTCTGTGCTCCCTCTTAGGACCCACTTCAGGCACACTGGTCGTCGTCGGCTGATTGTTGCGCTTGGTGGGAAATTGGGACTTCTTTGGGCTCTCTTGGGGTGTCTTGGGGCCTTTCGACCTCTTCTTGAGGTCTCTTGTCCATGCTGGAGCCCTTCTCGAGCAATCGTGTAATTCATTTTGGGCATGCAGGAGGCGTTCGAGGCTTGATTTGGGGGCTCTGAGGACCCAGACGGGCCTTGATGAGTCCAGCCTCACCCCACCCTCAAACGGAATTCTGGAGCACAGCAGCGCCACCCAGCGCAAAGCGACGTACAGCAAGGCAACGCAACGCATTTCGATGCAGCACAGCGCAAGCAACGCAAACCAGTGCAGCAGAGCAAAGCAATGCAGTGCAAACCATTGCCGATCATTTGCAACCACAGCAGGGCAGTGCAACGCTCGGGAAGGCAACGCACAGAAACGTAAGCAATGCAGCACAGCGGGGCGGCAACCGGATAGAGCAAGATGGCAGTGAGCCAGCAACTTGGCGGCCACGCGTCGGCAGCGGCAGCGGGCGGCAACGAGGTGGAAACCCGAACACCAGGTCCAGTTCTGTATGACATATGTAAGAACCTTTTGAGTGTGAGGCCCGATTGTTTTTTGGGGAACTTTGCCTCTCTGGCAAAGCATCTTCCGTGGATACTCAATACTTCAACGTCTGCGATCCTTTCCGCCAGGAGAGCCTGCTGGCCCCTGGAACGCAGCTGAAGGTGATGAGCAAAAAGCGGAATGGAAACGTCGCCGAGATCAAGATGAAGGAGGGTTGGCTTGCGGGCGGGGAATGCAGTAGGGCAGGGGTATTTGGAATCTAGCTCCTGCACCCTCCGCCTCCTCAGCCTCACCCTCCTGCTCCTCCCGCACTCCTTGATGAGGGTGATACCCCATTCGGTGAACAGAGGAGGTGGACCCTGGGGGCCATCCTTCCCATGCCTTGTAGACCACCTCCCCACACCTGATGCGTGCCACGGACTGTGGCGTGCTTCTGCCTCGGGGCGACCTGCCGAAGGACGTCGCCAGGGTGGCACGCCCATCGGCCGTCGCTTCTCCCCCCTCCCTCCTGCCGCCTGCCTCCTGCCTCCTGCCTCCCGCCTCCCGTCTTTGCCTCCTCCATCCTCCCCCCTTTCCCCTCTGTCTCCTCTTTCCTTCCTCTTTCATCCCCCCCGCCTCCCTCTTCTTTCCTCCCTCCTCCCCCCTCCTTGCTCCTTAGAAGTTCACTGCTTCATGAACACACACGCACGCACACTTCGCTTCAGGGTCCAATGCCCTCCTTTCCATCTTTACATCTCTATATCTATATATGTAATGTATGTGTGTATGTGCGTTTATTAAATGTATAAACATACATATAAAACAAGGTATCAGTTATTTTGTTACGTCGTTTGCATTGCTGTGCTCCTCCCCATCCTCTTACCGTGTCTGTATTGCATATGCTGATAGGCATCTAAGGACCTGCGACGGGCTCAAGTGCCACACTGTACAACACCAGTTTGACTGGTCATAGCTCCAATCGTCGAGTACTAAGTCGAATCCTCGTCCTTATCCTCTCCCTCCTTCCTTCTCCGTGCCGCTCCCGTTCGGCCTCATGGGCGAGGCTCGGCGGGGGGGGGGGTGCGCAGTCTTCCCAGTGTACCATATCGAGAGTACAGCTGGTACAAGGGTTCTTAACAACCTTAGTTTTGGAGGGACACAGTTGTGCTCTGCGTGATTGGGCTCTCCACCTCGGAATGCCCCTTGTTGCCAAGGCCTTACGGCGGGTGCCGCCGACCCTGAAGGACGACGACGACGACGACGACGCTGACGACGACGACGCTGACGTGGGTCAGAGTCCTCAGAGATTCTGTTTGGGGTCTCTTTGGAGCGGTCTCGGAGGCCCCTGGGGGGCAGTTTTGGGGGCCTCGTGGGAGCACCTTGGAGGCCTCTTGAGAGCCTCTTGAGGCTTCCTGGTGGCCTCTTTGGGGCCTCTTGGAGCCTCTTTGGGGCCTCGTGGGGGCCTCTTGGGGCCTCCTGGAGGCCTCTTGGGGCCGAGGGCTCTAAATGTCCGTCTGGTTTCCCTGTCTGGGCACCCTCTTGGAGCCCTCTTGGGGGCCTCTTGGGCGGTCTTGCAGGCGTCTCAGGCGTCTTGGGCCGTCTTCGGGCCCTCTTTGGCCCGTTTCGGGACCCTCTCAGAGGCCTCTTGGTGCGACCGTTGAAGGCTCTTGGGCCGGAAAGCTGAAGAGGCGAGAGCGCTCAAATCCCGGAAAGACTTCAGGAGCATCATTGAATTATGCCTCTTGGGGCTCTCTTGGGAGTGCTCTTCAAGGCCTCTTAGAGCGTCTTCCAGCCCTCGTGGGCCGTCTGGAGGCCGCGTCTTGGACCGATTGTTCGGCGATTCGGGGTCCTCTTGGATCGTCTTAGGGGGCCTCTTGGGGCACTCTTGGCTCGTCTTGTGACTTTTTTGGGCCCCGGCCCCCCCTAAGGGGGGGCGGTGGTATTCTGACCTGGGACCCCCCCGCGACCCCCCAGGGACCCCCCCGGGATCCACCCACCTGGCGGGGAAGGGATCAAAGGGAAGGGGCTTCCCTTCGACTCAACTACGACGTTGCTCAACTTCTTTTTGGCTGGCGCGCTTGAGGAGGGCCCAGGAAAAAGGGGAGGGCGGCGACGGGCCCAAGGAAAGAGAGGGAGCGGCGACGGCGACGGCGACGACGACGTCGACCCAGACGAGTCAAACAGAACAGCCTCTTTCACACGCCGACCGGGTCGGCGGACTTTGCTGGCATGCCCAATCTCGTTAGTTTTAAGCTGGCGTTATGGCTGCAATGTTTACATGGAAGATCACGAGCTTGGGATCAGAGAGGATAAATGAGCAGACCATGCTCAGCAGGACGTGCAGTGTAGAAGGCGACACGGCGGTGAGCAATTCGACGGCGAGCAGCAGCGCGATGCCCAGCAGCACGGTGGGGTGCACCGATTGACCGTGCGGTTGCCCTCCCCTCTCCTCCTCCTGCCCCCCTCCCACCTGGCCTTCGTTGGCCCGATCTGTGCGAACGGTAGTTGTGCGGGTGCATGCGACTGGCGCTTCTGCTGTGCAGGCTTCCGTTACTCGGCGAGCTTCCAGCGTCCGCTGCCTGTGATATTTGATCTTAAACTTACGTCGGGCCTGTCCCTCTACAGGAGGAACATTCAAACATAGTCAACAGATAACATGTGGATGGTTTTTGAGTATGTGTTGTTGTCGTTGTTGTCGTTGTTGTCGTTGTCGTTGTCGTTGTCGTTGTTGAACATTATTTATTCTAAAGAATAATTATTGTTGGGCCCCCTGGTGCGCGCCCCCCCTGCGCCGCCTAGGCCGCAGCTACATTTTCATCATTTTCGTGAGGAAGCCTCAGGTAAAACGATGTGATCAAGATCCGGTTGTTTTGTTGTCCCCCCGCTTTCCCTTGCAAAAAACACTATAAAATGACATTTCTTGTTCTAATATAATCAAATTTCAAGAATCCCTTGCAAAAAATAAGGTAAAGTGGACATTCGCGCGCGCAAGACGAAATCCTTCCAAAAGCTTAGTGTTCGGAGCGATTTTAACATAAAAACATCAAAAAACCAATGGTTTTTCAACAAAAAAATGTCAAAATCTCATCCCGCGCGCTCTTGCGGATTCGTAGGAAACCCAACACTTTTTAAACATTTCTGTCAAACGGGCTTTTGCGAGCAACTTTTTCGAACTTCTGCGACAACGGTTGCGCACCTGCCAGGGCCATCATCCCTGTCAAATAATACCATGCGGGACACATTCGTTTTTTCTTCGCGCGCGCACGCCGTCGTCGTCGGCCGCGGGGCCCTGAATAGTAGCCACGGTCGTCCGCATGCCACGAAGTGAAGTGTCCGAACGTCATAGGGCGGGAAGCTGGGTGTGGGTGGTGGCGAAGAGTCGTTTGGAAATTTGGTAGAGCTTGAACCGGCCCCCCCACAAAGTGGGGGTATTGCCCGCCTCCTATGAAAACCCTGGCACTGGTGAGAACGGAGTGTCCCCACGTGCTAGTAATTGTTGTTGTTGTTGTTGTTGTTGTTGTTGTTGTTGTTGTTGTTGTTGTTGTTGTTGTTGTTGAACTCTCATTCTTGAAGAATAATTATTGTTGATCCCCCCCCACCGGTGCACATTGATTTTTTTCGATTGAAGTGCCACCCCTGGGGCTCGCACCTTGTTTTTTCTCAAGGAAAGTCTTCCTGCTCAAACTGTGCCCCTGCCCCCCGGGCTACAACAACAACGGCTCCCGCCTGAGACTTCCTTGATTTTTACTAAGGACCCCCGCTCCAGCCTGAGACTTCCTCGCAATTTACTCAGGAAAGGCGCTCCCGTCTGAGACTTCCTCGCAATGTAATCAAGACCCCCGCTCCCGCTTGAGACTTCCGTGCAATTTACGTGGGAACGGCGCTCCCGCCTGAGACTTCTTCGAATTTTACTCAGGACCCCCGCTCCTGCCTGACATTTCCGCGCAATTGACTCAGGAACGGCGCTCCCGCCTGAGACTTCCTCGCAATTTAGTGAGGACCCCCGCTCCCGCCTGAGACTTCCGTGCAATTTGCTCAGGAACGGCGCTCCCGCTTGAGACTTCCTCGCAACTTAGTCAGGGCCCCCGCTTCCGCCTGAGATTTCCTCACAATGTACTCAGGACTGCGCTCTCGCGTGCGACGTCCTCACAAATTATTCTGGAATTGCGTTTCGGCGCTCAGGAACCACGCACGCGCCAAGGACGCCTTCACAACGTGGTATCTTCCCTCTTCCTTCGTCCTTCCCCCTCCCCTTCCTCCCACTCTCCCTCGTTCTTCCCCTCCTCCTCTTGCAGGGCCCGCGCCAATTCCAATGGCGGGCAGAGAGATGTACGCCCCCGAAGGATTGTCCGCCCGTTCCGGTTTGCCCGTACGTCTAAGCCCGCCGGCCCTAGCAAAGAGAAATAATCCCCCCGAAAGGGGTGTGATCGAAGACGAAGAGGGCGGGTATCGAGGGTGTAGGGTATACGTGTTGAATGATTCGCGGGCAAGTAAGAGCGTACAGCCTTAAAATGGTTGTCGTTGTTGTTGTTGTTGCTGTCGTTGTTGTTGCCGTCGTTGTTGTTGTTGTTGTTGTTGTTGTTGTTGTTGTTGCTGCTGGTGCTGTTGCTGTTGCTGCTGTTGCTGTTGCTGTTGTTGCTGTTGCTGTTGCTGTTGTTGCTGTTGCTGTTGCTGTTGCTGTTGCTGTTGCTGTTGCTGTTGCTGTTGCTGTTGCTGTTGCTGTTGTTGTTGTGGTGGTTGTTGTTGTCGTTGTCGTTGTCGTTGTCGTTGTCGTTGTTGTTGTTGTTGTTGGTGTGGTTGTGGTTGTGGTTGTGGTTGTGGTTGTGGTCGTGGTTGTGGTTGTGGTTGTGGTTGTGGCTGTGGTTGTGGTTGTGTTGTGGTTGTGGTTGTGGTTGTGGTTGTGGTTGTGGTTGTGGTTGTGGTTGTGGTTGTGGTTGTGGTTGTGGTTGTGGTTGTTGTTAATGTTGTGGTTGTGGTTGTGGTTGTGGTTGTGGTTGTGGTTGTGGTTGTGGTTGCTGTTGGTGTTGGTGTTGTTGTTGTTGTTGTTGTTGTTGTTGTTGGTGTTGGTGTTGTTGTTGTTGTCGTTGTTGTTGTTGTTGTTGTTGTTGTTGTTGTTGTTGTTGTTGTCGTTGTCGTTGTTGTTGTTGTTGCTGTTGCTGTTGCTGTTGCTGTTGCTGTTGCTGTTGCTGTTGCTGTTGCTGTTGCTGTTGCTGTTGCCGTTGCCGTTGCTGTTGCTGTTGCTGTTGCTGTTGCTGTTGCTGTTGCTGTTGCTGTTGCTGTTGCTGTTGCTGTTGCTGGTGCTGGTGCTGGTGCTGGTGCTGGTGCTGGTGCTGTTGCTGTTGCTGTTGCTGTTGCTGTTGCTGTTG
This sequence comes from Prorocentrum cordatum, assembly GCA_963575745.1. Taxonomy (NCBI): domain Eukaryota; class Dinophyceae; order Prorocentrales; family Prorocentraceae; genus Prorocentrum; species Prorocentrum cordatum. The sequence goes on along the minus strand of CAUYUJ010016146.1, from coordinate 14,656 downwards.
CTGTTGCTGTTGCTGTTGTTGTTGTTGCTGCTGCTGCTGCTGTTGTTGCTGTTGTTGCTGTTGTTGAACATTATTTCTTCTTAAGAATAATTATTGTTGGGACCCCTGGTGCGCGCCCCCCCCGCCGCGCCTAGGCCGCAGCCACGTTTTCATCATTTTCGTGAGGAAGTCTCATGCAAAACGATGTGATCCAGATCCGGTTGTTTTGTTGTCCCCCGCTTTCCCTTGCAAAAAATAAGCTAAAGTTGACATTTCTTGTTCTAACATAGCCAAACTTCAAGAATCCCTTGCAAAAAATAAGGTAAAGTGGACATTCGCGCGCGCAAGACGAAATCCTTCCAAAACCTTAGTTTTCGTAGCGATTTTAACATAAAAACATCAAAAAACCAATGGTTTTTCAACAAAAAAATGTCAAAATTTCATCCCGCGCGCTCTTGCGGATTCGTAGGAAACCCAACACTTTTTAAACATTTCTGTCAAACGGGCTTTCGCGAGCAACTTTTTCGAACTTCTGCAACAACGGTTGCGCACCTGCCAGGGCCATCATCCCTGTCAAATAATACCATGCGGGACACATTCGTTTTTTCTTCGCGCGCGCACGCCGTCGTCGTCGGCCGCGGGGCCCTGAATAGTAGCCACGGTCGTCCGCATGCCACGAAGTGAAGTGTCCGAACGTCATAGGGCGGGAAGCTGGGTGTGGGTGGTGGCGAAGAGTCGTTTGGAAATTTGGTAGAGCTTGAACCGGCCCCCCCACAAAGTGGGGGTATTGCCCGCCTCCTATGAAAACCCTGGCACTGGTGAGAACGGTGTGTCCCCACGTGCTAGTAATTGTTGTTGTTGTTGTTGTTGTTGTTGCTGCAATTGTTGAGTATTTGTTGAGTATTTTCTATTCTTCGCCCAAAATCCCCCTTTAGGGGGACACGCCCGACCTAATATTGTGTTTTCTTGTGATTTGACTTATCTCTTCTTTCTCTGGCTCCTGCTCCCCGCCTCCGCCTGCTTTCTCTGTTGCACGTAGGTTGTGTGGTCGTATCGCTGGCCACCCGAGTCAGGGGAGACACAGGGGCACCAGGACCCATGCTTTCCGAGTGCCTGCGCACGCGTGTTCAAACCACCTTTGGTCCTGGTGCTAGTTCGGGTGGCCTGGACAGCCTTCGGATGCAGCCGTCCAGTCCTGCGGGGCAACGGGCACCGCGCTCCCCAAGACCTGCCTCGTTCCCGTCCCCCTGCCGCTGCGCGCTGCCTGCTGTGGTCTTCCTCCTCCTTGCTCTGCTTCCCCTCGCCGCCTGCTTCCTCTCCCTGCTCTTGCTGCTGCTGTCCACGCGTGGCGCTCGGCTGTTCGCACCCGGCTGCCCAGGCCTTCTAGTAGTTCTGGATGCAACTCCTGGGAGGTCAAATTCTGATTCAGCCCTGGTCCGAGATCCCGCTTAATCCGGCTTAATCCCGCTTAATCTGGCTTAATCCCGCTTAATCTCGCTTAATCCCGCTTAATCCCGCTTGATCCGAGGCCCACTCTGGCGTAACAGCCCCCCAATTGGGGCTTAATCCTCCTTATTCCTTCCGACGAAAACCTCCCAGTAGTTGCCTCCTAAAGTAGTAAGTCGGGCCTGTCCCTCTACGACCCAATTCTAGTATTCACCGCGAGGCGGGGGGTGTGGTTGTGCTGCGTTGGGAAACATCTCTCAGAAGCCAGGCGACGGCCGGTGGCTGCTAAAACGGAGCTCCAGGAGAGTGTTTCTTCTTCCGGGGAGCAGCCCGTTTACTATTCAGTGCGTTGTGCCATTTTTTTCGGGAATCTATTTTTTCCTTCCAGGACGACCATTTCGGCAGCCACGGATTTGCCAGCCCTCGCCCAGCGCCTCAGGATTTCCCAGTTGGCCATCGGGGTTTTATAAATCTTCACGTGCGCCCGTTTCCCCTGTCCCTGTTGATGGCTCGCTGCAGGTTGGCCAGCGCGCTTATTCAGGGTACAAAGTGACTTCTTCCTTCTTCCTCGGCTCCCCCCTCGTCCGCGCCAGCGTCTTCGTTTCACCAGGGAGAATGGGTGATGACGGTCCCGCGGCAGGGCAGTGTGCCGACTCCACAGTCGCATCTCTAAGGTTGTCATCGCGCCATTGGGGTCTTCAGGATCGAGCACAGCGACGGGTAGAGCATATTGTGTTCTTCTTCCTGGGTTTGCGGGTCCCTGTCGTCTCTATCTGCCCCCGCTCCTACGATCCTCTTCATCCTCGTCGTCATCGTCCTCTCCCGTCCTCCCTCCTCCTCCTCCCCTCCTTGTCCTCTCCTTTCTGCTGTCCACTTCGTCTTCCACCTCCTCTTCGTCACTCACCTTCTTCATATGTGTGCCTATCCCTTCATCTGGTTACTCAAATTGTTTCGTTATTCTTACCCCCCCCCGTTTATCGTGTTTTCTCCTTCTCTCCTCCATCTCTCTCAACTGTCCTGTCTCCCCCTTCATCTCTGTTCCCTCGTCGCTTCTATGATTATAATCCGCATGCTTGTGGCGAGTACGTTCTTGCGCCTTCCAGGAGGTTGGTCGTGCTATCGGATGAGGACTTCGATTCAATTGGTGTTGGGAGGGGATGCAGGGATGGTTGTGTGAAGATCGCATGCAGGGCGCACGCATCTGACGGGACAGTGCATGAAACATCGAAGCGTGGCGATCTGATTCCAGGTGGTTCGTGAGCCTGCGGCTTCGGGAGGGAGATGGGGACGCGTCTGTGTGGTTTTGCGAGCAATGCAGTTGCGAGGTGTGCTTTTGCAGTCGTAGTGCGCCACCAGGAAGAGACAGAGTCTTGTTGCCACCCTTCGAGGCCCGATTCAGGAGTCCCATGCGAGTGTCGACGGTTAGCTGTTTGTATTTCTCATCGTCTTGTGTACTACGCCGCTGCTACAAAAGGCTCACCTCAATCAGAGGTGCCGTCATACAGCCCTCCATATTTCCTCTCCCGCTCCCTTCCAGAACCGAGCACACCTCGTGCTTTCTGCGTATCATTTGCAGTTTCGCCCCAGGTGAATCTCTATGTGATTCTCCTCACCCTCCCTCCTGCCTTCTTTCCGGTCCTTCCGTCCCCCTCCCCCCCTTTCCCCCATCCGCCCTCTTCCCTCCCTCTTCATTCCTCCCGCGTGCCTTCTCCCTCATCTCTCCCTCTTCTCTCGCTCCTTCCTCCCCAGGTGGTTGGAACACAAAGGAAGCGTACGCATTACACCACGCGCACTGATATCCCGTAGGGCCCTTCTTTTGTACAGGCCAGCGTGTGTGCAACACGCACGCGTGGATGTTTTGAGCATAGAGTTTGCCAGGGCATTGGTTCTCCAGGAGCTGTTCCTCCTCCCCACCCTCCTCCCAGGGGCATCAGAGGGGCTTCTTAGGGGCCTCGTGGGGCCTCCTAGGCACCTCGCGGAGCCGTCTTGGGGCACCCTTGGGAGCCTCGGGGGCCATCTTGGGGCCATCTTGGAGGAGATCGATCAGAGAAGGGGGCATAATGAATTAGCGTTGCCCCCCCCCCCCAGGAGGCCAACAAGTAGCCCAAACCTTGGTGAAACCTGTGATTGTGGCTTACTCGCCGAGGCCATCTTGGACACTCCAATCGCTCGCGAAACGCCCCGTCCAGACCCGTGGGGACGGGGTAGGTGGAGGGGTAAACCTTTCCCCGAAAGGAGAGAAGGGGGTTGGAAGAGGAAACCCGCTAAACCACCCACGCCCTAAAGGACTGGTGGGGGTAAAGCTGGCTCCAGCCCGAGTAGGACTCTAGTAAAGCTGAGTGGAGCCTCAATAGGGTGCTATTAGAACCGGGTCCCTCTTCATAACGGTGTTGCATTCTTGTTGTATCGCGTTTTAGTCGGATTCGCTTAGAACGGGATCCAGCCCAGACGTGATTCTACCAGAGCTAGACCCAGCCGTAGTAGGATTCTTTCAGAGCTGGACCGAGCCCTAGTAGGATTCTGGCAGAGCTGGATCCAGCCCTAGTGGGATTCTGTTAGTGCTGGATCGAGCTCTAGTCGAGCCCTAGTAGGGCTCTGTGAGAGCTGGATCGGCCCCTAGAAGGATATTAAGAGAGCTGGATGGGTCCCTAGCAGGATTCTCTCAGAGCTGGATGGGTCCCTCGTATGATTCGATAAGAGCTGGATCCAGCCTCAGAAGAGTTCTGTTAGAGCTAGATCCAGGCCCCAATCGGATTCTATGAGAGCTGGATCGACCCCGATTGGGATTCTTCTAGAGCTTGGTTGAAGCATCGTAGGATTCGATTTAGAGCTGGGTAGAGCCGTAGTAGGATTCTACCAGAGCTGGACCCGGCCCCAGTCGGATTTGGTCAGACCTGGATCGAGCTTGAGTCGTATTCTACCAGAGCTGGATGGAGCCTCACTGGGAGTATTAGAGCATGGTCGAGCCCTGTGTAGGACGCCCTGAAAGCAGGATCCAGCCTTAGTAGGGTTGTTAGAGCTTGGCCTGGCTTGTGCAGGATTCGATTAGAGCTTGAACGAACCTTTTTGGGATTTTTCTACCGCTGGACCCAGCCCCAGGAGCAAGATTTCTGTTAGAGCTGGATGAGGGACTAGCAAGATCCTAATCAGAGCTGGACCGATCCCTGGTAGGATTCGATCAGTGCTGGATCCAGCCCTACAGAGTCGTCGTCGTCGTCGTCGTCATCGGCGTCGTCGGCGTCGTCGGCGTCGTCGTCCACGTCGTGTGCCAGCGGCGGCGACGACATTGCCGTCGTCGTCGTCGTCGTCGTCGTCGTCGTCGTCGTCGTCGTCGTCGTCGTCGGGGGGGGGCAACCCCTGAACACTTCAGATAATTGTCTGGGGGGGGGGCGGCAGTAGAAGGTTTTGGAGCCTTCCGTCTCAATTTCCTGGGAGGGGGGTTGGGGGGGGCGGATGCGTGGGGGGGGGGGTTAGGGGGGTGGGAGGGGGATGGGGAGCCCCTGTGGTTTCCGACCCCCCCCGAAGGATTTCCGGAGTCACGAAGGTGAAGCTTGGCCCGTCGGGCGATCATATCGGAAACAAGTTTTTTTTTTTTTTTGGTTTCGCAGGTGTCTTGGAGTTTAAGTGTGCACTTCTCACGTTCACCACACATGTGGTGCATTGCCGATACCTAGCATCCAGCGCAAGCCAATGCCAACAAGGTATTACCTCCTCCGTCGCAGTCGTATTGCTTCAACATCGGTCACATACGCATGTCATACCCTCCGTATCGCTTCTGCCGGATCCAGCTGGATGAGGTGGATAAGCTGGGCGGTGGAACCGCGATCTACTAGGTGAAGCCATGGATTTGCACCACATGGTCGTTGCTTTATGACGCTGTCGGTCACGGTACACCACGAGAACTTGAACACGTACGTATAACGGCTCCGCTTCTCCTTCCCTTTTGTTCCTTTCTCCTCGATCTTCTCTCCTCCCCCCTCCTTAATACAAAGACGGAGGAGAAGAAGTGCACGGAATTTGCCCCGCATATGATAGAAGAGAGCAGCGTTGGTAGTATAGGTCGGGCGCTAGTGCGCAAAGCGGCTCGTGCAGTCACTAGGCTCGAGGCCATCGATTTTTTCGTCGTATTGCTCGGATGCGGCAACATGAATGACCGCCCGCGAAAGCGGAGCTCCGTCATGCCGCAAAAGGCTCCGTCACGCGGCGTTTTTAATCCGTTTACTTCTCGCTTCTCGCCAGGGGGGGTTCTCCGAAGGGCTTAGGCGACCCTTTCTCCTCCTCCACCTCCTCCTCCTCCTCCTCGGGTCGCCTACGGCCCCGGGGGGAACCGTGCACTCTCGCCCCCCCTCCTAGTCGTCCTCGTCTTCGTCGTCGTCGTCCTCCTCTTCGCCCGCCTACGCTTCTTCCTCCGCCTCCGCCTACGCCTCCTTCGCCGCCTTCGCACGCATCTCTGCCTCCGCCTCCATCGTGATTTTGGTCCCGTCTTTATGCTTCTTTCCTCCCTCGTCCCCCTCTTCTTGCCGTATCCGTTTCTGCTCAATCTGTTATCTCGGGGATTGTTCCATCCCTAGGCGATGTGGAGTGGCTTGGGAGCTGCGCCCTGCAGGTACAATCTCAATCATGATCCCTGCGCCGCAGTGGCTGCTTCGTCTTGCAGCCGCCTTCGGAGCCAGACTGGGTTCTGGACGCATCATGGAGCAAGGCGAGGCCAATCCACGAAATTCTTTTACCTAACAGCGAAGACTGATAGGTTTCTAATGGGCTAAAAAGAGAGCAGCAGATGACTCCACAGGGGGGTCTGGGCGGGTGCCGGACAGGGTGCCGCAGAAGTCGTTTTAAGCCAACAGTCACACACTTCGTGCTCTTCGACCTCCCAGAACTCCATTCCCGGGCCACATTCTGAATGCCCGGAGCCAACTGTAGGCCACTTCGTGCTCTTCGACTTCCCAGAACTCCATTCCCGGGCCACATTTTGAATGCCCGGAGCCAACTGTAGGCCACTTCGTGCTCTTCGAGTCCCCAGAACTCCATTCCCGGGCCACATTTTGAATGCCCGGAGCCAACTGTAGGCCACTTCGTGCTCTTCGAGTTCCCAGAACTCCATTCCCGGGCCACATTTTGGATGCCCGGAGCCAACTGTAGGCCACTTCGTGCTCTTCGAGTTCCCAGAACTCCATTCCCGGGCCACATTTTGAATGCCCGTAGCCAACTGAGGCTGAGGCAGGCTGCTGCTGAGGCAGGCTGAGGCTGAGGCTGAGGCAGGCTGAGGCTGAGGCAGGCTGAGGCTGAGGCTGAGGCTGAGGTTGAGGCTGAGGCTGAGGCTGAGGCAGGCTGAGGCAGACGCTGAGGCAGGCTGATGCTGAGGCAGGCTGAGGCTGAGGCTGAGGCTGATGCAGGCTGAGGCTGAGGCTGAGGAAAGGTTGAGGCTGAGGCTAAGGTTGAGGCTGAAGCTGAAGCAGGCTGAGGCTGAGGCTGAGGCAGGCTGAGGCTGAGGCTTAGGCAAGCTGATACTGAGGCAGACTGAGGCTGAGGCTGAGGCAGGCTGAGGCTGAGGCAGGCTGAGGCTGAGGCAGGCTGAGGCAGGCTGAGGCAGGCTGAGGCTGAGGCTGAGGCTGAGGCTGAGGCTGAGGATGAGGCAGGCTGAGGCAGACGCTGAGGCTGATGAGGCTGAGGCTGAGGCTGAGAGGCTGAGGCAGGCTGAGGCTGAGGCTGATGCAGGCTGAGGCTGAGGGCTGAGGCTGAGGCTAGGCTGAGGCTGAGGCTGAGGCTGTGGCTGTGGCTGAGGCTGAGGCTGAGGCAGGCTGATGCTGAGGCAGGCTGAGGCTGAGGCTGAGGCTGATGCAGGCTGAGGCTGAGGCAGGCTGAGGCTGAGGCCGAGGCTGAAGGCAGACTGAGGCTGAGGCTGAAGCAGGCTGAGGCTGAGGCCGAGGCAGGCTGATGCTGAGGCTGAGGCAGGCTGATGCTGAGGAGGCTGAGGCTTGAGGCTGAGGCTGCAGGCTGAGGCTGAGGCTGAGGCTGAGGCAGGCTGAGGCTGAGGCTGAGGCTGAAGGCAGGCTGAGGCTGAGGCTGAGGCTGAGGCTGAGGCTGAGGCAGGCTGATACTGAGGCAGGCTGAGGCTGAGGCTGTGACAGTGACTGCCGTTGCCACTGCGACTGTCATCGCGAATGCGACTGCGACTGCGAGAACAGGAGAATTCTACAACTGGATTCTCATCTGGATCTTAAGGGGAATGTTTCCATATATGCTTCTACACATCGCTGTTAGGTTGCTTTGCCGGGATAATACGCTTCGCGTATCCCCACCAGCCCATCTCACAGCAGCAACTCTTGCGAAGCATGCCGACAGTCGTGTTTTTCAGGCGTGCGTCCGCTTGGGCCCGCATATCTCCCCTGTTCTTCCTTCCTCCCGCCTCCTTGTACATCCTCCTTGTGGGGGGAGCGGGAGAAGGACGAGGCGGAGGAGGAGGGAGAGAAAGCGCTCCTCGTGATTTGAGTCGTTTGGGGTTTCTCGTCCTGGTGTGAGTCGTTCGGGCCCTTCTTCCTGGTGTGAGTCGTTCAGGCTCTTCGTGGTGTGAGTCGTTCGGGCTCTTCGTCCTGGTGTGAGTCGTTCGGGCTTCTCGTGGTGTGAGTTGTTCGGGCCCTTCATCCTGGTGTGGGTCGTTCGGGCCCCTCCTCCTGGTGTGACTCGTTCGGGCTCCTCGTGGTGTGAGTCGTTCGGGGCCCGCGTCGTGGTGTGAGTCGTTCGGGCTCCTCGTGGTGTGAGTCGTTCGGGCGCCTCGTCCTGGTGTGAGTCGTTCGGGCCCCTCCTTGGTGGTGTGAGTCGTTCGGGCTCTTCGTGGTGTGAGTCGTTCGGGCCCCTCGTCCTGGTGTGAGTCGTTCGGGCTCCTCGTGGGGCCTCTTGGGGGCCTCTTGGAGCCTCTTGGGGCCTCTTGGGGGCCTCTTGGGGGCCTCTTGGGGGCCTCTTGGGGGCCTCTTGGGCCTCTTGGGGCCTCTTGGGGGCCTCTTGGGGGCCTCTTGGGGGCCTCCTCTTGGGGGCCTCTTGGGGGCCTCTTGGAGGCCTCTTGGGCCTCCTGGGGGCCTCTTGGGGCCATCTTGGGGCCTCTTGCGACCTCCTCAGAAGCGCAAATGAGCGCTGCCCCCTGGGAATGACAAAATGAGGCCAAAACCTACGTAAAATCAATGATTTTGTTATGAAGGAAGGGGAGCGCTGCCCCCTCAGAAGGCCAAAATGGGGCCGAAACCGTAGTAAAATCAATGATTCTGGCTTCAAAGAAGAGGAGAGGTTTTTTTCTCCGGCCCCCCGTCGGGGCCAGAATCCTTGTGAAGGTCGTCGTTTTTTAGCCCTCCCAGGAGTCGAAATTGACCCCCTCTGACGACCCGCGGGGCGCCCTCTCCAGGCCCAGGGGGAGGGGGTAGGGGGAGGGGTAAACCCCTCCCCGAAGGGGAAGAAGGGGGGTTGAGGACAGAGGGGGCTCGCTAAACCACTCACGCCCAAAGGGCTGGTGGGATTCATCGGCTGCAAGTGCAAATTGGCCTGGAAAGGACATGCGCGCTGCGTCAGCTGCGGCCAGCTTGTGAAGGTTATCAGAGCGCCGTGGGCAGACTCCATCGTGCAAGGAACACGGGCCACTCGCCGCCGTGATGCTGATGACGACAGCTTGGTCGAGTGGGAAGGCTGACCCACGTCCGCCACGACGCCTCCTACTGCTGCCAAGCTGCGCCAGGCCTTGGACAAGGCTGCCCCTCACGCGGACAAGCAAGCCCTCGAAGCATTCCGCGTTTTGCTGCCGCCGCCGGAGCCAGTCATGGCGGATGCCTCCAACCAGCGCCACCCGCGCAGGAGGCGGCGGAGGGCAAGGCGCAGACGGGCATGGACAAGGCTGGCCAAACAGTATGCTGCTGCGCGTGCCTTGGTTGAGTTCCAGCGGGCACGAAACGTGAATGAACCTCCGCATGCGGAGCCGTCGGCCGCCTCCCCCCCGTCCGCGTTATACTTCGCGAAACTGGTGGTGTGTGCGGAGCTGGAGTTCGAGGTGGGCCCCGCGTTCGCCCATTCCGACCCAGAGGTTGGCCAGGCCGACGCTGGCGCCTACGCCATTCAGTTCGGTGGGCCCGTGGGCATCATCTGCGCCGTCCGCGCCAAGGCGGGGGCGATGCTGGCGCAGCTCGAGGCCAAGTGGCGCCGGCAGGAGGGGCAACCTAGGCCAGCCTCAGTGAAGGCGGAGGAGCCATCAGTGGGCCCCGCCGTTGGCGTGGCTCCTGTTCTTGGGGCCGGCTTCCGCTGCCACTGGGGCCCCCGACGCTTGGGCGCGAAGGTGCGTCATCTCTCGAGGCCCGCACGAGGCAAAGGCGACGGCCCCTGACAGGGCACCGAGCCTAGGCTTATTGGGCATTAGTTGCCCACGCGCTAGCTTCACGTAGGATCGAAGCGAAGCGCATGGTCAGGGCGGCGCCAGATATGCGCGCGTAGCACCGCGTGCATGATAGTCCGGGTGAGATGAGTAAGCCCCTTATGATCGCGTTGTGTTTTCCCCCGCAGGCCCCAGCTGGGTTCGCCGCTCCGCGGTGGAAAGGTGGGGCTGCGAGCTGATCGAACCAGGCAGCATGAGCGCATCGGATTCCATATGGACAGTGTAGTGGCGGCGTGGCTTGTGGCCAACTATGCGAGCTGCGTCCTTCGGATCCCGCGTCCAGTCAGGCCGCGCAGTTAGGGCGCGAAACGTATGATTGCAGCGCATGTGAAGTTGGGCGCGCCGATTCTTGCGCGGTCTTCGCCTCGTGTCACAAGCTTCGCGCAGTGGGCGCCCGAAGCAAAGGGCATCCGACGCGTGAGGTCCGATTTCTCTGCGCGCTGACGACGGCGAGCTCAGGCGGGTGATGGGGTGCGGCGGCCGCGCGCGGGGGGCAGTCGCCCCCCCCCCCGCCCCCCGCGCGTGGCGGCGATGGCTGCGGGGCAGGCGGGTGGCGTTCGGATGTCGCCGCCGCATCAAGTCACGATCCAAGTGCCGCTTGGCCACGAGGGCCGATCGGGCCGGTGGCCAGCTGCGGCGCCGCGAGATCGCCCAGAAGTTTGCGGCGCGACCGATCGACTACTGCGATGTGCAGGCCGTCGCCCTCCGCGCGCAGCGCGGCTCGCTGGCGTTCGCCATCTGCGTGCGTGACAGCCTTCGGGGTCGGGGGGCCCAGATCTCGCGGGCTGCGTCGCGCCAGCGCGCGCGCGCGGGGGGTCTGGGGCGAAAGGGCCCCCTGGGCGTTTCCGACGCGACGCCCGGCCAGCTTGCTCAGCGTGGGTGGCCCCCGGGAGTTGGCGGCGCCGCGGGGTCCTCCGCGGCCGTGTATGTCGGGCGGTGTGCGACTGGCAGCGCGCTGGGCGGCGGCGCGGTGGCTGGCCTCGGCGTCGGCGTCGGCGCCGGAGGCGGCGCCGGGGGAGAGCGGGCGCCCAGGTTGCGGCCTCGCCCGCTCTGGGGCGACCCTGGCCCATCCTTCGACCGCCAGCTGCTCCCGCGAATGGCTCCGAATGGCCCGGGGCCGAGAGGCCGGCGGGGCGCGGGGGCGGGGGGGCCTTCGCCCTCGACGACCCTGACTTGGAAGTGCCGATGAACTGCGCCCCCGACCGCGCGGCGCTCGGGCGCGGGGCCGAGCCGCGGCGGGCCTTCGAGGCGGCGGGCGCCCCTTCGGTTCCAAGGCGGGCACATCTTATTACAAAGGACATCCTGGGCCCAACCAGCTGCGGCGGGGCCGCGGCTGGCACTCGGGCCAGGGTGGGCGGCGGCAGGTCGGCCGCTCGCTCGGGGCTATCTCCAGCGGCGCGGCGCAGGTCCCCGAAGCCGTGCGTTGCGGTCAGGGTTTGTCGCGCCTGCCCCATGGAAGGGCCGCGCGGCGGCGCGGTGGGCGACCGCGGCAGCGCGCGCGGGCGCGGCGTTGCGGGTTTCGGATTCGGCGACCACGCGGCCGCGAGCCGCGCGATGCTGCAATGCTTCTAGAGCGCGTGGCTGCCGACGCACCCGCGGGCCGCTCCCGATTGTTCGCCGCCAGCGGGCGGGCGGCAGCGCCGTGGCAGCGGGCTCTCTGGCAGGGCCACATCGTGGGCCCGACGAAAGCTGGCCGCCGCGGGCGCCGCCGTCGGCGCCGTCGCCGACTCGGTCGGGCGCGCCCGGGCGAAGCGTCATCTCGCGCCGTTCGCATGCTGGGTGGCGCGCTCGGCGTCGGTCGTTTGCGACGGTCACCAGGTGGGTTCGCGAGAAGGAGATTCCCGTCTCCCAGGTTTGCGCCGCCCAGGATGGCGCTGGCGTGGGCCCCGCTGCCGTGGCGGCGGACGCTGGGCGAGCGTTCTGGGTCCCCCGCCGGTGGGAGACATGAAACCAGTCCGAGCTACGATTTTGCGCGCTCCACACACAGTGCCGGGTTCTGTCCAGCTCGGCGGAGTGTCCGCGACTTGCCGCCGTGGAATATTTGTCCCGCCGTGCTCGGTGGGTCCGAGCGCCTGCGGATCGCGGGCCGGATGGCCCCGGCCGCCGCTCCGTTCCGAGCCCCCCCCCCTCCTCCCTCGAAGAGCTCTCGCCCTTATTTTATGCCTGTGACCTCGCGTGGCCCTGTCGCTTGCGCCCAGTCCCTGCGGGGCTCCGCCGAAAACCAAACGCGGGCGAGAGAGGCGCGGCGACCCCCTCGCTGCAGGTTCGCCGCCTCAGGGGCCACGTGCGCGAACGCCCCAGCCGCTGGCGTCGCGCGGCCCGTGCAGGACAGCGCGTGGCCAGGCTGTCCTATGACGAATCTTCAGATGCGAAGGGATCTAGGTGCGGGGGCGTCCTTTGGGATATTCCCGGATGTCATGGCTCGCTCGCCCCCGTTACCTTCTCGGAAGGTCCTTTTCGTTGGGGTTTGCAGGGCGGGCGACGGGGCTCTTCCTGGCCGCGTGCTTGCCCCCCGTCTCTGGAGATCTCGAGGGGCGACTTCGGGCGCGATCGTCCCCGCGGGGATCTCTCCAACAGTGCCGACGACGGATGCGCGCGCGCCTTCTGCGATGTTTCACGTGGCAGCCGCGGTCGGTGTTCCCGCAATCTGCATTGATGCAGCGGGTGGATCGCGCCGGCTTGCGGGCCGAAGGCGCGGCCCGCCAGCATTCTGATGTCATGCCCAAAGCGGCGTTGCATTCTAACTGGGGAGCGGGCGACGCGAAACTCGGCGTCTCCTCGAAGTCGCCCGTCGCCGCCGCGTCGTATCTGCCGGCTCGCTAGATTTCCGCGGCCAAATCTCGGGAATGCGCCAGGCCGGTTTTCGGGGCAAGTGTAGAAGGTTGTTCTCGTTTTATCGTCCGGGAAACGGCGGCCGATTTCGGCGCGGGGCGATGTTCGGCGGGGCGGGCTTTCATGTATTTCAGCCGTCGCAGGGCGGCGGGTGGACAAGTTGGGCGGCGCGAGCCATCTGCGCGCGTGGAGTGCCGGCGCAAATTCGCGAACAAATATTCTTGCATGGCCATTGTCTCCCGCGCGACGAGCAGCGTGCAGTCGTCGGGCGCTGCGTTGGCGGCCGCTCGCTGCCCGCCGCTTGAGTACGTTTTCCCCCCAGAGGCGAGTGCTGCGGTTCCGCGGGCCGACGTCTGCGTTCGATGTCTGCCCCGCCTCTTCGGCCCCTGCCTGGGGCCGACGAGCGCCGGCGAATTTCGGGCGCGCTGGGCCACCCGAAGTGGGGGGCAGCCAGCGGGCGCTTCCCCCGCCTGCTGGAGGCGAGGTGGTCGACGACCTTTCCTGGGCGAGCTCCGAGTGTCTAAGCGCGAAGCTATGGCGTCGATCCAGCGCCGGGATGGAGGCTTGCTCTGAGGGCGCGTCGGACATGGGGCTGGCTTCTCGCCAGGATGAGTGCGTCACCTCTTCCTGCAGTTTCTCGTGGTGGGGGGATTGCCATCGGCTTGCCCGGGCAAGAGCCTTTGCGCGCGTTGCGATCGTAATCGTGTCGAGGACGACCTCCGTCGGCATTGTCGTAGCCCTTCGAATGGCGTTGCCTGACTGGCAGAAGCCCGCCACCTTGTGCGAGACGCCCCTGCTTCTTGCGAGTGGGCATGATCCCCCGATCGCGGACCGCCGTGCCAATGCCGACGCATGCGCTGAGTGCTTGAAAATGGGCCCATGGCCGACGGGAATACAGTGGCCCCCACGCGCCAGACAGCCGGGTGGCGGGGGTCGGCGCAGGGGGTCCTTGTAGTGGCGACGCCCGTTTTCTCAAATTTGGGGTGCGCCAGCTTGTTTTCGGCTGCTGCCGCCGCCCCTGCCGTTGACTCCTTTGGGGCGCTTTTTGGCCGAGGTGGGCAGAGCTCAAGCGGGCTCTCAAAACGTTAGTGGGGCTTGATTGGGGGCCTTCCTCCACAGGCTTCGTATGTGTGGTCGGCCAGCCAAGAGTTTGCGCGACGCGACGGACGTGTCTCTTGTCGAGAATGCGTGCAGCCGGGTTTCCAGGAAGTTGTTTCGGATGAGTCGTTCTTTGGACCATGTTTGTTATTCGTTGTTTTGGGAAAAAGGAGGAGGAGGAGGAGGAGGAGGAGGAGGAGGAGGAGCGAGGAGGAGGAGGAGGAGGAGGAGGAGGAGGGAGGAGGAGGAGGAGGAAGGAGGATGAGGGGCGGAGGAGGAGGAGGAGGAGGAGGAGGAGGAGGAGGAGAGGGGAGGGGAGGAGGAAGGAGGAGGAGGAGAGGAGGAGGAGGGAGGAGGGAGGAGGAGGAGGAGGAGGAGGAGGAGGAGGAGGAGGAGGGGAGGAAGAGGAGGAGGGCGGAGGAGGAGGGGAGGGGAGGAGGAGGAGGAGGAGGGGCGGCGAGGAGGAGGAGAGGAGGGGGGGGGGGGGGGGGAGGAGGAGGAGGAGGAGGAGGAGGAGGAGGAGGAGGAGGAGGAGAGGAGGAGAGGGAGGAGGCAGGAGGAGGAGGAGGAGGAGGGAGACGGAGACGGAGAAGGAAAAGGAAAAGGAAAAGGAAAAGGAAAGGAAGGAGGAGGATGCAGGAGAGGAGGAGTAGGATGAGGATGAGGAGGAGGGAGGAGGAGGAGGAGAGGAGGAGGAGGAGGAGGAGGAGGAGGAGGAGGAGGAGGAGGCGGAGGCGGTGGCGGCGGCGGGCGGCGGCGGCGGCGGTCGGAGGAGGAGGAGGAGGAGGAGGAGGAGGAGGAGGAGGAGGCGGCGGCAGGAGGAGGTGGAAGAGGAGGCGGAGGAAGAGGAGGACGAAGAGGAGGCGCAGGAGGCTGAGGAGGAGGAGGAGG
>CAUYUJ010016145.1:280761-293988 GCA_963575745.1 Prorocentrum cordatum | reverse complement strand
CCCCGAGGATCGAAGAGGGAAATTGTTGGACGTTTCTGTGTACTTGTTTTTTTTGGGGGTGGAGGGGTCCGGTTGTTGGCTTTGTTTGGCCTTAAGAAGCCTCCCAGAACCTCTGGAGACCTCCATGGGGTCAGGATCGGAGGTTGAACTGGGGCTTACGTACCTGGAGGAACAACAAACAACAGCCGTAGAAACATAATTTTTCGGACGCTGGACCGCCCTCCCCTGGCGAGCGGAGCGCGCCAAGGGAGGCTCCGCTGGGGAAAATTCATCGCCGACCCAAGTTATCCGCGTGGACGTCCGAAACTGTATGTTGATATCTCTATATTTGTTTATTTGTGTGTATATAGAGAGAGAGCTGTTTGCTCTTTACCTTGTGCTCCTCTCTCTTCCTCCTCGTCCTCCCGTCGGTGCGCAGCCAGGGAAAACTTGCGACCAGGGGGATGGCATGCAAGGATTGGGGCGGCGGGCGCTCCCGCCGCGTTCTGTGGGGCCCCCCCGCCCCCGCCCCCCTCCCGCATAGAGACCTGGCTCGTGCGCCCCTGCACAAAGAATGGGGTCGGAAGCTTGTTCGTTCCGTCGTCTGTGGAGCTGAAGCGGCAACGACGCCGTGCTCTCGCGATGTCGGCGTGCGAGTCTCCATGCGGAGCTGTCCGAAGCGAGGCGTAGCCAGGTCTCAGGGACTCACAGCAGGCAGACGAGATGCGGACACAGGGAGGCAGTAAGCGAGGTGCCCTGGGCACGAGGGAACCACGAGCGCCTCGCCTGCCGTGCCAACTCTGCGCACAGAGGAGAAAGCTGCACGCCTCACCCTTCTACTCCCCTCTCCCTCTCTCCATCTGCCCCTCCCTCCCTCTTTCTGCCTCCAGAAAAGTCTCGTGGCAGGCTTCTGCGGACCCCTGGAAGCACAAGATGGCACCCAAACGCCATACATTCTCGATCCTCGACCGAACCTCGAACCTCCACCTTCTCCTCTGCGCATTCCACATTACCTGCCGGAAGGATGCAGGGCGCAAAGCAGTTCCTTTTCAGAACGGAGCTCTCGCATGCATGAAATGACAGGCCCGTAGGGTGCTGGTCTTTCAGCGGGCGCTTCTTGAAGTGGAGACGAAGGCATGGGTGGTGTTGACGAGGAGGGGGGGACGCGAGACGGGAGGGTGTATTGCAGCACCGTTGATGCAGCTTGGGTTCACCAGGTCCTCCTCCTCCTCCTCCTCCTCCTCCATCTCCTCCTCCTCCTCCTCCTCCTCCTCCTCCTCCTCCTCCTCCTCCCCCTCCTTCTCCTCCTCCCCCTCCTCCTCCCCTTTCTCCTCCTCCTCCTCCTCCTCATCCTCCGTCACTCCTCACTCCTCCTCCTCCTCCGTTCCCTCCTCCTCCTCCATCCCTCCTCCTCCTCCTCCTCCTCCTCCTCCTCCTCCTCCTCCTCCTCCTCCTCCTCCTCCTCCTCCTCCTCCTCCTCCTCCTCCTCCTCCTCCTCATCATGGAGCACACTTTCTCGGAGGCCCGCGCGGATCTCTTGCCTCTGTCGGGCGGGGCGCCTGCTCCGGAGCATCTGTGCGGCAGCCGCAGCGGATGGGCGGAGAGGCTTGCGGGGCAGCGGGATCTATGACCCAGACGTCTCGCCATCGCTCGGACGCCCAACCCCCCGTGCACTCTTCGGTCTCGGGCGTAGTTCTTTTTGCCCGAGGATCCAGGATGCTCCTCGATGGCCCATGCCGAGAAGAAATGCACACGTCCGAGCGATGCCAATGTTTCACAATAGCAATCGTCGTACTACCTTAGAGCGCGCTGAACAAGGAGCGGATGAGACTTTTTTGGCCACGGCTAGCTGGCCTCGATCACAAACAGGTTCCCCGACCTAGATCGAAAGTACGGCCCGACAACGGGAGTCTCTCCTGGACCCAAAGTGGTTCTTATTTCAATGCCCCAGCTGGCCTGGGGTGGTGGGTGTCTGAAATTGTCCTTCCTGGGAAGGTTGTGGCCATTTTTTTGGTATGACATGTGGGATACCCCCGTCCCAGGAGGGGCCCGGCCCAGAGCAGGGGACACGTACATAGGGATCTCGTCGCCCGAGCTGTCACGTCAGGGACGGGCAGTCCAGGACGGCAGGCACTACGCGTCTCCACTGCTCCTCCTACTCCTCCTCCTCCTCCTCCTCCCTCCTCCCTCCTCCCTCCTCCCTCCTCCCTCCTCCCTCCTCCCTCCTCCTCCTCCTCCTCCTCCTCCTCCTCCTCCTCCTCCTCCTCCTCCCTCCCCCTCATCCTCCTCCTCCTCCTCCTCCTCCTCACCTCCTCGCCTCCTCCTCCTCACCTCCTCCTCCTCCTCCTCCTCCTCCTCCTCCTCCTCCTCCCTCCTCCTTCTCTTCCATTTCCTGTCCTTAAGAATACCCAATTCCCGTCGCACCTCGAGGCCAGTCCGAAGGGTGGGCTGGACAGTTCGCCTGAGAGTTCCTTCCACTGATGAGCCTGAGGCTTTAAAGCTGGCAACATTTTCAAGCATGGAGGGTGGTTGGTTTTCAGAATGTGGCTCTCGCCTTCGCGCCGCGCACATTCGCTTCAAACATTGCAGCAATTTCACAAATGTAGAGCGGGTGGTTTTCAAAATGTGGTTCCCGCTTTAGCGCCGCGCGCATTCACTTCAAACATTTGCACATGTTTCACGTATTGAGGTCGGTTCGATTTCTAGATGTGGCTCTCGCCCCAGCGCCGCGCACATTCGTTTGAACAACGTGCAAGAGTTTCACGGATTGAGGGCGGTTCCTTTTCAAAATGTGTCTCTCGCCTTTAGCTCCACGCGCTTTCGCTTCATTAGTTGAAAACTGTTTCCATGATTCCTATGGTTAACATGCAAGCAATTGTGCTCAGGAGCGTCAGGATTGTTAGAGTGCAACAATTACGTTGGTTCGTGGTGTTGATGCCCAGGAGCGGTGTTCTGGGACGATCCATATCGTCAGGACGCAACGTTCAGGTTGATTCGTGGCGTTGAAGTCATGAGAACTGTGTTTTGGCACGCTTCAGGATCTTCAGACGGTTGTCTCCCATCGGAACACTTTTTCTCTCAATGAAAACGAATCCTTGCAAGGGCTTGTGAAGAGGGAGCTTGGAGGGAGGGTATTAGCCGGCATCGTTCATGAGTCTTGAGTTTGCACTGGTTCTCCTCGTCATCCTCGTCCTCGTCCTCGTCCTCGTCCTCGTCCTCCTCCTCCTCCTCCTCCTCCCTCTTCATCCTCCTCCTCTTCCTCCTTCTCCTTTTCCTCCTCCTCCTCCTCCTTTTTCTCCTCCTCCTCCTCGGGGCCCTGGTCGCCTTTGTGTTTCGGCCTCGACCAGCCGCTCCGCAGCGGCCCCCGCTGCGTGAGCGCCCTCCCTCCTCCCCCTCCGCTCCGTGGCCGCTTCCTCCTTTCCCTTTTTCCCGCTCTTGCTGCCGGACAGTTAGCGATGCCGCTTCCCGGCCTGCCCGAGCGCGCGTGCGGACTGCCTCTGCCGCGCTGCGACGCAGGCAAGGCTTCGGCCTCGGCTCCCGGGCGTGGTGTCCGGGTGTTCGCCTCTCTTGCTCCCCCCCCTGAGCGGGCAGATGCGCGCGGAAGCAAACGCTCGATGTCGGCGGCGTCCTGGGACGCGAGAGTAAAGGGGCCCAGGGAGACACAAACAAATCGACACAACTTCCAGGATCCTCACTACCTTTTACATATTCTATGGGTTCTCCTCTTCTCCTGCATTTCAAATGTCTTCGTTGGAATCAGCGTCTGCTTGTGTCTGTGTCTGTTCTGAGAGAGACGAGGAGCATGAGGGCCTCTGGGCATCTCTGGGGCCCCACGTTTTGGCCAGAGTCGGCGCGCCTCCCCCCAAGACGTCGACCCCGGGTCTCGCCCACAAGGGGGGCGTGGCCCGCTCGGCCCGCGAATGCTTGCGGGAGGGGCGGGAGGGTGACTCCGCCGGCGTGAGCTCGGCGGGTGCAAACACGGATCCCGCAAGGGAGGTCAACGCCAGCGTGCCCAGAGCCTCGGGAATCTGCCACATTCGCGCGGGGTTCAGCTCTCGAATGTCGGCGGTGCTGGAGAGGCGAGAGCGGGGAGCCTCGGTCGCCTGACTCCGCGCTTCGCGCCGCCTCTCCAGCTCAGGCCCTCAAGCGTGCTCATGGTCGGGAGCTTTGGTCAGTGTGTCGCGGCGGCGGCCCTGGCGACACGCCATGCCCTGCGAGCGGATGGCGTGGCGCTCCGCTCCGCTCCGCGGGAGGCTGGGCAAAGCGCTGCACGTGGACGCTCGGGGAACGCGACCTGGATAGCGAGTCGCGCCAACACGCGGTGGGCTAGAAGCGGCGGAGCCGCACGCTAACCAAGAGTTCAATGTTCGTGCCGTTTTTTTATAAGAATTAAGAAGCATCTTACTGGTAACATCTAATGGGGTTTGTTAGTTGTGTTATGACCCTTTAGCTTACATCTAACATTGTCAACAACGTTCTTGATCTAAAACTTTTTTTTACTTGGAACATCTAATTGGACTTGTTAGTTATAGTAGGACCCTTTAGCTTAAATGTAACATTGCTAATAACATTGTTTATCTCCCTTCGCGCCCTCTGTGTTGACCTGGGGAGTGCGAGGGTCTCTGCGTTGGGCCCTCCGGGGCCTCGGCTCTGGCCCGAGTCGGCGCGCTCCTCCAAAACTGAAGGGGCCCTGGGACACACAAATAGATAGACACAAATAACAGGATTCCCCGTATTTTCGAATATTTTTTTCAGGGTTTTTGTCTTCCCCCCACTTCCCATATTTTCCCATATTTTCGGGGAAATCGACGATCACTTGTGTGTGTGTGTGTTTTCCCTCCTGAAAAACGCCAGCTCGGCATCCTGGGGATGATGGATGGAACTCGGCCGAGATTCTCCGCTGGCGCCCATGTGGAGCCCTGCTCTTTGGGGGACCCGCTGCCAAGCCAGACCAGGCGGGCTGCCAGGTGTGGAGAGAGCGCGCTGGAGGGCGGGTGCCTGGAACAACCTGGAATGCCTGACATCCGCCGGCATGCCTTTGTCAATCCGCGGCCCCAGAGGTCACGACTGCTTTCCCAGAGGGTAATGATTAGTTTTTCGTGGTCCCAGGTCCCAAGAACGACCCCTGAGGGCCAGAATCGAAGAAAAACTGCCGCTTGTAAAATCATATCGTCGGAGATCTGGGATCGCCTGGCAGCAAGGGCGATGGTCTGCGTGAAGGAGGATGACATGGGTACATGAGGAGCAAGAAGCAAGAGGTCACCCCGTCGGCCTCGCTGCTGTGGCGAGGTTAAGACTACTCACGACGTCGCGAGCGAATGCGACCAGAGCTGCCAGCCCTGTCGTTCCATGGTTGCATTTCTCGAGCCAGGCCTGTCGACGAAGCACCTGGGCCCTGGAACGGTGCAAGACACGCCCGCCGTGAGTTCGTGAGGACGCCTGTTACTCAGGGACCGTCGCGAACGCCGCTGGCAGGCCGCGGCAGTGGTCGGTCAGCAGAACGTGGTGACGGCCGTCGCACACGCCATAAGTGCGCAGCCCGTCATGCAGCCGCTCAAGGCAGAGCCGACAGGGTCGCGCTGCCGAGCGGCGCCGTGATGTGCCATCCGGGCCGCGCTGAAAGACTGCGCGGGCGGGCGGAACGGCCGGTCGAAGCCAGCTGGGCGTGGCGCCGCTGTGGCCTGCATCTCGTCTTCATCGTCGTCGTGCTTCTGCTCTTCCTCCTCCTCCTTCTCTTTCTCCTTCTTCTTGTTGCGTTGGTGGTGGGTAGGGGTCGCAGCGCCAATGTGCAACGCGGAAAAGGGCAGCCGTGCCGCGGCAAGCCATGCTAAACCGCAACCGTACGCCCAGCCAAGGCTGTATTGCGCCCCACAACCAAAATATTGGGTTCATGTTATCGGTGACGCCCTCACCCTTCTTTCCTCCCTTCACCGCCGCCCTCCCTCCCTCATTCATGCTCTGACTCACTCATGCTCAGACTCACTCACGCTCATGCTCACTCGCACTCATACCCGGACCAGTGTGTACTCTGATTCAATCACACTCAGACTCGCTCACACTCATACCCACTGTTACTCAGACTCGCTCCCACTCAACCCACTAATAAAGCTTCTCGTGCTCAAACTTCATCAGACTCAGACTCACTTTTACCGACACCCTTCGTGCGGGGATCTTGTTATTCTTGTGACGCCGCCGCCTCATCCCTCCTCCCCTTCCCTCGCACTTACTCAGACTCATACTCGTACCATTCATACTCAGATCTACGCATACTCAGACTGACCCACTCTCAAGCCCACTCTCACTCAGACTGACTTGTGCGCAGACCCATCTGTGCTCATATCAATCAGATCCACCCACATTCCTCCACCCGTCACTCACACGCAGACTCACTCGCACTGAGACGCACTCACGATCGGACTCACTCAGACCCAGATTCACTCATACTCAAACTCGCCCATGCTCAGACTCTCTTTCACTCGGACTCGCCCACACCCAGTCATTCGTACTCAGACCTACTCAGACCCAAACTCACCTCTTGTTCATTACAACTCATGAGCAGGTCTGGGTGAGTCACCCAGACCTGCTCATACTCAGACATATTTACTCAACCGCGATGACACTCAGACGTTCTCATTCCGCGATGTAGCAAGCTTGTCGCCTGGGCCTCCGGAGGAGACGCCAGTGGTACAACACGGGCAGGTTCGCGCCCAGATTGTTGGGGCCCTCCAAATAGAATTGCCTGTTCGGCCCCTCGGACTCTTTCTTTCAGAGCCCCTATCGCTACGTGACAAGCATCGCACATGTGCCCCACAAGGAGGAACTGCAATTTTGTATATCACGGGCACCTCCTCCTCCTCCTCGTCGTCGTTGTCCTCCTCCTCCTCCTCCTCCTCCTCCTCCTCCTCCTCCCTCATTCCTCCATCCTCCTGCCTCCTGCCTCCTGGCGCCTGCCTCCTCCCTCCTCCCTCATCCTTCCTCCCTCCTCCTTCTCCTCCTCCGTAATACCTTGTCCTTATTGACAACTCCTTTCTGTCGCACGACCAGTCGTGTCAGCAGGGCGGGCAGGGCGCTTCGCCTGAGACTTCCCCACCACCTATGATCCACAAACTTGAAAGTCGTAGCAACTACAATGATGGGATATATGACGTATTCAGCATGGGGCTTTCGCCGTCGCGCCGCGCGAATTCGTCTTACTCGACTGCAGCAACTACAAGGATTGATGGGGGGTCCTTTGATGGAGCTCTCTCTTTTTCGCAGGCGTGCTCAGGGCTGGAACACAAGCCACTTTCAACGTGGGGCTCTCTGGCCATCGCTCGGACGTCCATTCCCTGTGTTTTTTTCGGTTTCGCGCGTGGCTTTTTCGCCAAAGGATCAAGGATGCTCCTCGCTGGTCCTCGCCGAAGGGAAGATGCACACGTCCGAGCGATGGCAAGCTCTCGCTTTCGCGCCGCGCGCACCCGCGCGCCGGGCGAGGGCGGAGGGCCGCTCCTCTTCACGTCGGGGCCCTCGCCTTGGCGCCGCGTGCGCTCGCCTCAAGCCAGCGTGCAGCGTGCGCGGGCGCGGATGGCGGCTCCTCTGCAGCACGGGGGGGGGCCTCGCTCGGGACACGCCGGCAGGCGCGGCCGCTGCACGGGGGGAGGGCGGCTCCTTCGCGCGAGGGGAACTCTCGCCCGGAGACCTCCACGAGGCCCATGGCCATCCGTGCACGTCAACCCGTGCAGCAGTTGCGAGGACTGCGGGGTGGTCTTTTTTCGAACATGTCTCGCCGCACACCTCGTTGAACTGCACGTGCACATCAACCCGTGAAGCAGTTGCGAGGATTGCGGGGTGGTCCTTTTTCCGACATGTCTCGCCGCATACCTCGTTGCACTGCACGGTCATTTTTCTTCGCTCTCCCGATGACGCGCTAGAAAGGTGCGAGGCAGTTCCTTCCATGCGGGGCCCTCGCCTGGGTGGCAGGCCAATGGGGTCTTTAAGTGGAAACGGAGTCCTGTAGGAGCCCACGAGGAAGGGACATGGGACTGGACGGTCTATTGCAACATCGTTTACGCAAATTTGGCTTACCCTGGTCCTCCTCCTCCTCTTCCTTCTCCTCCTCCTCTCCCTCCTCCCTCCTCCCTCCTTTCTTTTCCTCCCTCCTCCTCCCTCCTCCTCCCTCCTCCTCCTCCTCCCCTCCTCCTCCCCTCCTCCTCCCTCCTCCTCCTCCGTCTCCCGATCGCCTGGTTGACGGCAAACCGCAGGCCAGACGCGGGGGAGGCCACCCGCTGGGGCGCGGAGGCATGCGAGCTCCGCACCAGCAGCCGGTCGGCGGCGAGCTGCCTGTCCCAGCTGCACTCCTCCAGCGCCGCCCGGGCGTCGGCGACGCTGACGCCCACGAACTCTGCGAGACCCGCTGCCGAATCTTCTTCCTCTGAGCCCCGACGCTGCGAGCAGGATATCGAAGAATCAAACGTGTCATAAACACAGACTTTCGGCGCTCCGCGCGGATCTCTTGGGAGCTCTACGTATAGACCCCATCATTCCGCGGCATCCTTCGAGCGAGATCGATGCGTGATGCTCCCGCGGCCCGAGAGCTCAGTGGATGTTGAAAACGCTGGGGGCGTTTTCGTTGCTTTCGGCTCTCCCGTTTTCGGCCAATGAGAGCGGACAGACAACGGCAATCCAAGACAGAAGCAACAAACCTGCAATACACCACAAAACCGACCCGAAAACGGCGCGAACCAGCGTGGACCTCCTAACGGGGAAAGGAGGTCGATTTATCTTGAAGACGGGCCCATTTATATATACCTATATATGCATGTATGTATGTATGTATGCATGAATGCATGCATGCATGCATGCATGCATGTATGTACGTATGTATGTATGTATGTATGTACGTATGTATGTATGTATGTAGGTATGTATATATGTATAAATGTATGCATATATGCATGCATGCATGTATGTATGTACGTATGCATTTATGTATGTATGTATGTATGCATGAATGTATGCATGTATTCATGTATGTATGTATGTATGTATGTATGCATGCATGCATGCATGTATGTGTGTGTATGTATGTATGTATGTATGTATGTATGTATGTATGCATGCATGCATGCATGCATGCATGTATGTATGTATGTATGTATGTATGTATGTATGTATGTATGTATGTATGTATGTATGTATATATGTATGTATGTATGTATATGTATATATGTATGTATGTATGTTTGTATGCATGCATGTATGTATGCATGTATGTATGTATGTATGTATGTATGTATGTGTGTATTTATGTATGTATGCATGCATGCATGCATGCATGTATGTATGTATGTATGTATGTATGTATGTATGTATGTATGTATGTATGTATGTATGTGTGTATATATATATATATATATATCACATCACCTAAGCCTGAGGCTGGGCGAACACTCTCAGCGCGAAACGGTTGCAACGCCCGGATCTCAGCGGTCCTCTCTCTCGCGAGCCTCGCGCAGCTGGCGCCCGCTCTCGCGCAGCTGACTCGCCAGGGCGTCCTCAAGGGGCATCGTCGGGGGGGGGGCGAGCTTGAATCGGCGATACGTCGCCCAGAGGTCGGCGACACGCCCCCGATGGCACATCCGGAAGTTCATGGGCGGGTGGGGCTGTCGGGCTCCTGACCAGCGACCAATGGGCCATTGGGGGTCCATGCATCCCCCCTCCCGCGCCCATTCCCCTTTCACGCTGCCCCTGATCACCAGGGCGCCCAGCTCCGCGCGGTCCTCCTCGCTCTGTGCGCCGGCGCTGGATCGACTGGTCGTGCGGGCGGGCCCTGGCGCCGCGGCGCTTGGCCCAGTGTCCACTGCCCTGCTCTCTTCGCCCTGTCGGGTTGGGGGGATCGCCCCTCCCCCGCCCCTCCTCCTCCTCCTCCTCCTGTTGGCTCCTGTTGGCTCCATAGCAGTCTGTTACCGCCGGCCAAGCCTGCAATAAAGCTGCGAAAAACAGTGCTGGAAAGAAGAAATAAAAGGGGTGGGGGTCGGGGAAGGGTCACGCCGCCTTGGACGCCCAGCACGACCCATCCCAGACCAGGGGGACCGACCTCCCAACGAACTTCTTAGAGCTGGGGTCGATCCCCCTCTTGAGCATCTTAAGAGAATCCTCTGCGTGCCGATTGCGCGGACCCCCGTGGCATTCCTGGAGGAGGTACGGGCGGGCCCGAGCGCTTCCGAACGCAGCGCAACGCACACAC
This sequence comes from Prorocentrum cordatum, assembly GCA_963575745.1. Lineage (NCBI taxonomy): Eukaryota > Dinophyceae > Prorocentrales > Prorocentraceae > Prorocentrum > Prorocentrum cordatum. Next base: position 283,784 of record CAUYUJ010016145.1, on the reverse strand, counting down.
CAGGCAACCCTCCCCCCCATCAGCCACAGACGATGGCTCTTGTGGCAGGTCCGCGCAATTTTCGGCGGCCCTCCGCAGGGAAACACACAGACCGCGGCGCGAGTCTTCCCTCGCTCGCCGCAGTGGAGACACAAATATGAACCCTTCACTATACATTCGACCGCATGGCCTCTCGGGTCCGGGACCAGCTCCAGGAGAGACGGCTTGGCCCGACGGGGCCTGCGGATTTTGGAGACGTCAGGAAATCCACGGCCCGATAAATCATCCATAATTTCCGCAATCAGCCAAGCCGACTGCCGAATCAGCGGCGCCAAACCTTTAAACTGTTCACGCGTCCAAGGGTTGTGGGGTTGGGCCTCGGCCCCACGACGGGCCAGCTCGTCAGCCTTCTTATTGCCCCACCATTTCCAATCCTCTACAGCAAACCTACGGGCCTGGGCCAGGGAGAGGTGAGACCTGATCTTAGTCACAGAAATCCTATCGGGGCCTATCTCAGCGGCGAGCCTGAAAATGTCCTCCCAGAGCTCCGAGAAAGCGACCTTTTCCAGATCCTGAGTCGGCCCTTTCTTCCAGGTGTCCAGGACGGCCTTGCAGTCTGTAACAATCTCCATGGCCTCAGGCCCCGCGAGCCTCAAAGCCATGACCAGCGCATACACTTCCCCGCAGCCACTGGTCTGGACTGCGTGGGGCAGCGGTCCGAAAGCGGACCCAGTAACATATCCTCCCCAAGAATCCAACGACATGGAAACGGCCGCCCATCCAGCTCTCGTGAACTGGGGTAACATGGGGTCCAGTCCAGACCCATCCAGACAAATTCTCGGCCCCAGGTGTCCCCCAGGCGGAAACACGTCCCACTTGTGACCAGCTACGGTGTGCGGCGCTGGCCACTGCCACTCTGGACTCGGGGCGAGCGCACGTGTGGCCAGCAACTGGTTGGCAGGCGTGCGCTCCAGGGCGAGAAGTTCGCCCACATCTAGGTCACGCCGAACAGCGGCATGAGCGGGGCAGCAGCGGAAGCGATGACTGGGTGTGCCCAGCCCTTCTCCACAAAGCTGGCAGAGGGGGTCCACGACACGACGATCGTCATACAGAACCAGTTGGGTAGGGTAACCTCCAGAGACGATCCCAGCGAGTCCCGTGGCTGCTGTGAACCTTTCTTCTCTCCGAAGCTTCTGAAGGACCTCGATGACGGGCTCGAGCATAGGCCCTCCTGACAGGCCTGGGACCCTGACACCATCTCCCAAACCTCTCAGTAACATATCCCGAACGGCCTGGTGAAGAACAGCCTTGAGCGACCTGTGTCCCAAGAAGCTCACATCAACTTCAACACCCCGAACCGTCACAAACTTACACCAGCTTTTAACCTGCCAACCCAGCCTTTCGATCGTGAGGACCACTGCGCCCGCGGGTCCGCGGACATCTTGCCACCCACGAGCAGGTCGGCGGTAAAACGAGTTGAAACACTCCTCCATGACACGCTGCTCTGCCCAGCTCAAGCGAGCGGCTTGTCCCCAGGCAAGGATGGGCAGCGCATGCACGTCGTATGATGGATCCGCCTTGGGCTCCACCGAGAGGAGAAACTCCAACGTCCTGCACCTCCCTTTTGGAGTCCCAAAGAGCGCACTTCCCAAACTGGCCCGAAGCTGGCCAAGAGCGGAGGTGGACATGCCATTGACACGGCAACCGTAAGTGGCCGAGGGAAGGCCTCCCGTCCGAGCAACCTTGAACAACCCCTTCTTGGCACTGCTGAGCCCTCGGAGTCTGCGCCTCCGAAGCCTGATTTTATGCAACCGTTTTTGGAGGACCTTGGATCCCTTGGCTCCTTTCTGCATCGTCTGGTCGCAGCCCAGGTTCCGCCCAGAGCTGGCGCCAGTAAAATTCCACTTCTGAAGCCTAGACACAATGGTCGCCCTCGCCGCCGAGTGACTGCAAAGGACGAGGCCCTTCGACCTCGAGATCACCAGCAGCAGCTTCTCGAGCTGCAGGCACAGAAAGTACACCGCTCGGGGCAGGACACTCTCGACATGCTTCCTACTGCCCGAAGCCTGCGCCGTGATGTCGTCTACTACATTGAACAACTGCACACTAAAGTAAAGCTCCCTGGTGTGGTCCATGGGGTCCATGAGCATCACACGTAAAAGCGTAGTCGCAAACCCACAGCCTGCCAGGATCCCTTGGAACGCCTGCACGGGTTTTCCAACCACTCCACACACATTGATGATTCTCCTCGCACGGTAGAGCGACAACAAAAGGCGCAGCTTCACCAGACTAAACTTATGCTTGACGGCCGCGACGGCCAGCAGATAGTGGCACACCTTCTCGTAGGCCTTTGTGAGGTCCACGAGGCACGAGCCTGAACAGCCACCTACACTAACATGCTGCTCGACCGTCAAGCTCTGCTCCCAAACCGCTCGTTCGCAGCTCTTGCCGTGCACACCGTACAGATAAGCACGATTATTATCACGCTCCCAACGCTTTATCTCGCCCCGCGACAGCTTAGAGAACACACGCGTTGGGGTGGGCAGCAGAGCTATCGGGCGAAAACCTCCTTCGGGCTTCCCCAGCAGGGCAAGGATGGTGGTGAGGAGGATGGTGGGGTAGGTGCCCAAGAGCTCCATCTTAGGCCACAGCGCACCTAAAACCTCCAGTAGGCCATCCGAGGCCTTGTCCAGGTCCCGAGGCCGAAGCGCATCCACTCCAGCCGCCGTCCTTTTCGGAAACTTCCTGATGGCAACCCTGATGTCCCCCACGGACCGCTCCTCCGAACAAAGCTCCTGGACCGAGACCCCCTGCTCGTCAGCCTGGGACTGGATCTGGTGCGTCAGGAACTGGATGGGATCGGGGAAACTCGAGGCCTCTGGGAGGGGCTCCCAGATGTCGCACCAGAACTTGGTAAGCCCATCAACCGTCTCTTGAGGCCCCAGCGGGACCGAGAAACCTCCTGCCTTGACCGTGCTGGACTCAGGGGGAACCCAGCCGATCGGGCCCTGCGAATACTTGTGCGCCTTGCCAGCGCCTGCGGA
>CAUYUJ010016145.1:229617-275661 GCA_963575745.1 Prorocentrum cordatum | reverse complement strand
GAGGGAGAGGAGGGAAGAGGTAGGCCTGGGCTGAATGACCAGCTGCATGGCGTAAGTTTAACGCCTGGCGGCATCGCCTCCTTCATGAGGCTTGCGCGGCCGCCTGGGCGAGAGGCGCTGTCCGCAATGCGAGAGGCCTTCGCCTTCTCGTAGCTGAAGCTTGAGGCGCTCTCTGTGCATCCTGTCGATACGGAGCTGCTCCTGCCTATGCTCCTCCTTGAGCTGGGCAATTCTATCCCCATGCGCCTTGAGGACTGTGCTGCGCTGCTCGACCGATGCTGCGTCTGGCGCTTCGGCAGGCGAGCGCGAGCGCGGAGCCGCATGGGCGGCGCGGTGAGACTTGCGAGCCTTCTGATGCCGCGGAGGAGGAGAGGCTGAAGGCGAGGCCGAGCCGTGGGGTTCCTGCGGGCTGCTTTGAGCCTCGGCTGGTTCTCGGCGCTGTTGCGCAGGCTGCTTGAGTGCGCTCTTGCGCGGCTCCGTGCGTCGGCGCGAATTGTAGGCCACCCTGGGGGCTTTGGCCGTGAACTCGTCTGCAAAGGAGACCTGCTTGCGCTTGCGAGTGGCAGAGGCGCGGGGCGCTGCTGGCTGGTCGGCTGGCTCCGGAGAATCCTGCGGGGGAAATGGGGAAGAGACAGAGGAGTATGAGGCGTCGTCTACCTGCGCAAGCCTTCTAGGAAACGCTGGCGGGCTGGAGGCCCTGCGCGGCTGGCTCCTGTGGGGCGAGGCAACTTGGCGAGATTCGCGCGGAGGTGAAGGCGGAGGACGCGCTGTAAGGGGTGGTGAAAAAGGAGAAGGGGCCTGGCCGATCCAGCCTCCCGGAATGGTGGCTTTGACCTGCACCGTGGGATGTTCTGGGGGCGGCAAGGGAGGCAAGGCGCGCGGAGGAGGCGGCGGATGAAAGGTGGCTCCATATATGTGCCTGCCGTGTCCTATAGGGGGGCCGTTGAAATCGCCAGGCGGCCGCGGGGGGCCCGCGGCTGAGGGAGTGCTGGACAAAGAGCGCTGCACTGCTTTGACTACCTGGGCGAACTGGACAGGTGAGAGCAGGGGGGGAGGAGCTGAGGCTGAGCGAAAGTGGCCCGGTGGCGGGTGCCTGGGTCTGGCCTCGCGAGGCACCAGCACCCGCGGCCGTCGGGACATGAGCCGCCTACCTAAATGTCGAAGATGTCGGCGTTGAAGTCCTGCGGGGCGGGCGAAGCGGGATGCCACATGTGAGAGGAGAAGGCAATGCCAGTGAGCGGGACGGGGCGCGCCGCTTGACGGGCGCGCTCGGCCCTGATTTGTTTGGCCCGGTCCCGATTGCGCTGGATGCGCCTTTTCTGATCCAGAGTTAGAGAGGGAGAGGGCGGCGGCGGAGGGAGAGTGGAGGAAAAAATTGGGGCTGTGCCCAAAAAGTGCGTGGCCTCTTGTTCCGCCTCCGAGTCCTGATCGGCAGGGTCTAGCGGCTCGGGGGCCTCCGACGGGAGGTCGCTATGGCGCAGCGGCTCGGAGGGCCTGGTCGGAGCCAAAAGCCTGCGGAAGCGATCCAGCCCCCCATCTACTTTAGCTCGGGTGCGAGGGGCGGAGGGATTAGCGAAGTCAGGGCCTAGCCAAAAGTCGCTAGTCATAGATGCGGAGAAACGGAGGAGCGGGGCCAGAATGGCAGGGTCCGTCTGGGGAGGAAGGTCCTGTGGGTCTTCAACAAATGGCAAAATGACGTCCTGGTATATGGCCTGGGCGAGGCATTCGCAAAGGGCAGAGGGATAGGTCTTTTTGTCTGCCGTGAAAAAGCGGGCATTCTCGTCCTTGCCTAAGAGTGTGCGATGCGCCCCCCGTGGGTGCGTGCACTTGGCCCCTTGGGGGCGGTTGAGTAGGAGCGCGGGGAGAGAGGGAAGGCGGAGCGATAGCAAGCGCGTGGGGGCCTTGCCGAATTCGCTGGGAGGACGGCAAGACGGCTGAAACACGCACTGGTCGAAGTCCGTGGTGCGGACAGCCGGGGCAGCAGCCGAGGCCATTAGGGGCCTCCATATCCAGCTGGGCTGCGCTCTGGGTTCCCAGTGCGCGGGGCATGGATGTTCCATCCAGGCCGAGGTACCCATGTCTAGGTGCGCGGCAAATAGGAGGACCAACGAAGCGAGAAGCAAGTTGGCTATCTGCAATTGGCGGGATTGCTTGGGCGTAGCGTTGGGGATGCCCCAGTAATGGTCGATAGTGCGCAAAGGCGGGGGTCCGTTGGGTTTCCAGCGGGCCGCGCAAAACGTTTCGCAAGGCGGGCCGCCACCTGAAACAACCACTCTGCCGGCATAAATGTGGTGCTGCCAGAGCTTAATGGTCTCCGACTTAGTGAGATCGCCTGTGTCGGGGTCGATGGCAATGTCGACCGACAGCATGTGGACCTCAAGCGAGGGAGTGGGCGCGAATGATTCCAGATGGTGCTGGATATCCCCTTCGCGCCTGCGGCCAGAAAAGAGGTTGAGAATAAAGATTTCCTTACGCCTGATGCGCGCTGGAATGTCATTGGTCGCTAGACCGGTGTAATCTTGCGGCTGAAATGGCCATTCAGGCAGCGCAGGGAGAGGAGGGGGCTGCGGCGGAGGCACGTCGGCGGGAAAGAGCAATGAGACGGCTGCTGGGTCTAGCGCGTAGTCGGTAACTGCCATGATGGCACGAGCGTCCGCTTGCGATAGGTGCTTGGCAAAGTCCCGATAGTGCTGGGTGGTAGCGCGCTTGGCACGATGTGCCGGTAATGCTACGCGCCAGCGTCCTACGCCTGATTTCACTTGGAGCTTGGCATTTTCGCAACGTTGCATGGCAAGCGAGGCGATTTGCCCCCGTGGAAGGCGCTGGGCATGACAGAGAAGGTAGAGAGCACAGATGAAGGAGTCGAAGCAGAGATGCTGCATGAGACTGGCACGGGAGCCAAAAGGGAGGCTGCAGGCTGGGCAAACCGCGGTGTCGGGCGCCAGGCCTTTGACCCGGTGGGACAAGGTCCAGTGCACCTGGGCAACATGCTGTTTGAGCCCCCGAAATTTAAGAAATGTGCGCGGGCACCATGGGCAGGTGAGCACAGATGGGTAGTGCGCTGCCAGGCGTTGCTGCTCGATCGGATGCTGTACATGGTCCGTCGGCAGGGGGATCCCACAGGGCACGGAAATGGCAAAAAAGTGCTTGGCGGCGGCCTCGGCGAGTGCTACGCGTGCGAAATGCTGGGCCCCAGCTGTAAGGGCATTGCGAATTCGACGCTTCCATCCGCTGGGGGATTGGAGGGCAAGGGCCTCCCATTGGTCCAGGTGAGTAACTGGCGAGGGCATGTGAGCGAGATTGGCGGAAAAGTCGCCCAGCCATTGCAAGTCCTTCTGTACCAGAGCGAGCCATGAGTCTGGGACGTCTGCGGCGAGCGTGGCAAGGAGGGAGATGAGGTGCGGAGGTCCCGTGCGGAGGAGCCGGCCAAAGAGGCGCAGACGCATTGCACTAAATATCTGCGGTAGGGGGGGTCTGCAGACCTTGGCCAAGACAAAGGAGTCACGCTCTGCAGTGCTGTCGCACCTTGGGAGGTGGAGCAAGCGTCTGTACATTCGCATGAACTCTCCCTGGAGGGTGACGATTTGCGGTCCAGTGAGCAACGGCCAGACTGCAGCATTGAAAAGGCGGGAGGAGAGGATAAGGGAGTCCAGTAAGTGCAGGTGCTCGTGTAGCCACGTACTGGAGGAGTGGCGCAAAAATTGACGGGCAAGGTTGCGCCAGCTGGGGGCCGCCTCCGATCGCCTGTGGGCGAGCTCGGGGCCTATACTGCCCTTTTCGTCCAAATGCGTGCCTAGGTATGTGTAGATTCTGGAAAAGTGAAGGGAAAATGGCGGATGCCCGAGGGCAGGTGAGACTAGCATTTGCCCATTAAGCCCTTGGGGGTCCCAGAGCTTGCGGCGAAGGGATATGGAGGCTTCCCCTCTAAACTGAAAAAGGCACATGGTTTTGTTAACTTGAAAATTGAGCTTGATACCGGAGAGTGCGTCGGCCTCGACTATGATGGCCATTCGCACGGGTATGGCGTCAAAAAGCTCTTTAGTGGGCCCGAGGAAGGCATAGGCACCATCGTCGAAAAAGCACGAGTCCAGGTAATGGTGCACATCCGTATCCGCGGAGGCCAGGCTGTCCTTGAGGTGAGCGCAAAAAGATCGTGGGGCAGCTTTGTCCACGTGGACCTTGAGGATAAAATGGGCGAGCGGTGAGTCTGTGAGCTGTTTAACAGCTTCGTTATTGGCGCGGGCCATGGGGAAGTTGAAAAGAACGTTCCCGAGCTGCTGTCCTGGAATGGTGCCGCGGAGCGTGAGTGCCACCCCTGAGGCGCCAGGGTAGAAAGCCCATGTATGCTCGTATGCAGCCGAGATTTGGGCGTGGAGGTGCGAGGGGAGGCCAGCCTCCTGCAGTATAGGAGGGGCAGAGAGCAAATGTCGCATGAGCTCCTCGCCTGTCTCTTGGGGGAGGTCGAGGGAAGAAACCAGGTAGTAGAGGTCAGCTTGTTGCGAGTCGCAATAAAATATGAGCTGTCGGAGGGCCCTGTAAAAGGCTGAAACTGCATCTATAAATATGTACGCGGAGGAAATGTGCTGGCTGGTCGCGTAGGCCTGGCGCGCTAGAACCGCGAGCGTGGCAAAGTCGGTGCCTCGCCCAGCAATGCCGCCAGACTGGGAGGCGCCTGCCACGGGAGGCAGATATTCTACCAGTTCTTTGCGCAAGAGGGCACGATGCCGCTTGGAGAAGTGAGGGGAAGCCATTACTGAGCGAGATCTGGCCATGATGGCTGGATTGCCTTTACCTTTAAAAATGTCGAAATTGTACCCTCCCCGCCAGGCCAGCGGTTCCTCAAGGCGTAACTGCGCCTTAAGGTGGACCGGGTAATACTGCTTCGCTAGTAGACGGTGAAACGACTTGACAAAGGCTCCTTTGAAGCCATCTACGCTGGCTGCAGAGTCTGGGGTCCTGGCATAGGCGCGTTCGATTTGCGCTAAGGTAAAGAGGGAGTAGGGGGGGGGGGACATCCACAGTGAGGTCAGCGGGCAGGTACGATGCACTAGCATCGTAGGCCTTGGCTTGTTTGAGCGGGATAACTGCACCGTGCTCCTGTCGGGCAAAATGGGAGAGCCAAGTGTCGGCAGCCTGAGTGGCGTCGACCACGAAGGTGCCCGCTGCTGTGGAGAGGATAGGTAGGGGTGAGGTGCGTAGCTTCTTTTTGGAGCCAACGCCGAGCGTGCGTAGGCGCGCAAAGGCGGTGCGCTGTTGTGAGGTCTGCCAGGCCTCGTGCACTTCGGCGGCAATACCTTGCAGGTGAAAAGAGGCGTCCAGGTCGACTGAGCAACGGACTGCCTGCGTGAATTGAGCTAGGATGATAGCCCTGAGGGCGCATGTGCGTGCGCGTAGGTGAAGGGCGGCTGCGTATGCGGTACCTAGGGTAGGGGCGGAGCAGCCGTGAGGAAAGCGGGTTTGAGCAACGCGTATAAGAGAGACCGCCAAAAACTGGTGCAGGCAGGCCATGCGCATCCGGGGCTTCCATTTAATGGAGGCGTTAGGGCCCGCCATGCTGGCTCGCATGCTGCGCAGGGCAGCGCCGAGCTCCGCTAGCGTGGCAAATGCGTTGTTGACTGCGGGCATCAGCGAAAGCTCGTCGTGATGGAGCAAGGCGGCTTGAGGACGGGTAAAGGCTTGCCTGGAACGCACATATCGCTTCCAAGCCGCGATAGCTACCCGCGAGAAAAGGTTGCACGCATCTCGTTGCAGGGTGTTGGCCCGACTGATGGTCAAGGCTCTGGCATCCATAAGCGCGAGGGTGGCCATAGAGATGCGGGAGTTGGTAGGTGCGCGGCCTGTTGCCGTGCGGGGTTTGGGAAAGGCCTGTAGCATAGCGTTACGCGCCTCCCGGTCAAGGATGAGCGCGTGGTCAGAGGCATGCAAATCAAAGGTTAGAAGTTCGGGAGGAGGCTTAAATGTGTCTTCAAAAAGCTGCCTGGCCGTCGGGTCGAGGTACGCTGCAGGGTCGTGCGGGATACGCAAGACCTGGCATCCCTGATCCTCGGTCGGGCGCAGCTGAAGCTTGAAGCGGCATGATAGGCACGGAGCAGCGTGGTCAAGCACTGCGAGTGCCAAGGTAAGGGAGTATTTGACCTCGCATTCAGTGGCGGAGGCGCCTATCGGGATAGCTATGTAATCCCTGCGCTTCCAGTGTTGTTTGTAGGCGGGGTCGCGTGCTGGCGAGATCCATGTGCCCGCTCCCATAGGGCGGGGCACAAAGGTGGCCGGCAGCCAGAGATTTGAGGCGAGTAGGAAGCGATGGCAAAAGGAGCCTGCCGTGTTGACCTGCTCCGCATGCTGGGGGCCGATGGCCGCTGAGGTTTGCGTGCCCACTGCAGCATTGGAGTCCATGAGGACAAGAGTGGGAGTGGGCTGAGGCAAAATATGGTCATGCACATATCGAAGGTGCTGCCACCATGCGGCCTGCTCGTGGAGAGGGCGCCCGGAATGGTGAGCGTGCGCCACTAGGATGCTGAAACGTAGGCCGTTCTGACTTATGACGGCCGCGATGATTCGCGGGTCTTGGTGTACAATGCACACATTATGCGACTTAATAGGAAAGGCGGGGATGCCTTTGGCATTAGGAAATACGGGCGTGCTAAGGTTGACCCAGAGCGCGCAGCCGCAAGCATGAGTACCAGCTTGCGACTCGGACAGAAAAACTATGTACGGGGGGACTTGGCGTTTGCCAGAGCCTGCGGCAGTGACCCGCGTTTCTTGCATACCGATAACATCGAGCCCATTGCGTTGAAAGGCGGCGGCCAACTGATGGAGGCGTCCTTTGACGGCCACACCTGTGAGCCTGGCTCTTTGGGAGATGCGCGATGCAGGCGTGAGAGAGAAAATGTTGGCTGATGCTAGCCTGAGGCAGCAGGATGCGGTGGCGTCTGCGATCGGGGCTGCCTCCTCGGAGAGACCTGGAAGAACATCTGCGAGCGAGGTGCGCGGGGGGAGAGGGGGATTGAGGCTAACCTGATGGTTAGGCGGGTAAAGGGCGCGCTGTTGCTGGGGAAGGCACTCAAGCCAAAGCCATTCCAGGATGTGCGCATTGTCCTGGAGAAAGCTCATGAGGGGCGGGAGCACGGGAGGAGGGAGCACTGCGAGGGAGTAAAGTCTGGCGACCGTGTCAACCATTTCGTTGAGTGGGTCTGCCTGGTGACCGTGCACGTGCTGCCATGTAAAGCGACGTTTCAGACCCAGGACCTTGCACAGACTGTCGAGGCGGCTTCTGTGCTCTACGAGCGGCTCGGCCACGGTACCGCCTTGGGCGGTAGAGACCACGTCCATGTTATCTGAGTGAAAGGTGAGAGGAACGGCAGGAGGAAGCGGGGACTGTAGGGCCCACAGCGCCGCCCAAGTGGCGGCATCGAATTCTGCCTTGGCGGAGACCCTCGTTGCTCCTGTCAGCTCCGGGGTGGGACACCCGAGGAAGCCGAGAAAGTGACGCGTGCCGTTGAGCCAGGCAAAAACCAGAAAAGCCCACGCTGGCGGGCCAGCGAGATCTCCTTTGGAGGCCCCTCCGCTGGCGTCGGTGTATATGTCCGCGGAGTCAAAAGCCGCGTAGGGTGTGTCAAAGGCGAAGCTGTGCCAGGTGGGGATGGAGGAGGAATGGAGGGCAGGAAATATGGCATCAAAATCCCTGCGCAGCTGGATGGAGGCAGCCGTGAGCACCGGTAGCATCCACCCCATGGGCGGAAGCGGGCTGCGGCGTAGTCCTTGTCGTCCGCCCAGGTTCACCCGTGGGCAGTGTCCGGGGGAGCACCCTGAAAAACCGTGCCATCGCGCGCTGCCTGGGCCAAGTCGTCCTGAGCAGCCTGTGCCGCGTGGGCCTCGGCTTCGGCGCGAAGGTCCGCTGCCTCTGCGTCTGCCATTGCATCAGCAGGACTGCGGGGGGGGGCCGCGGCGGGGGCCCCTGCCCGGGACGTCGGCTCAGCCCCAGCTGGCGCTCGCCTGGGGCGGCGGGAGCCTCTAGGGCTCTTACTGCGTGCCGCCTGCTTGCCTTCAAAATCTTCCTCGCTGATGCCTGAGAGCGCGCGCTCGTCGGCCTGGCCTGCGCGCGCGGATCTGCCCCTGGCCTGTGCGCTTGCGCTGCGGCGGGAGGATGCCATGGTGACTGGCTCCCCCTTCTCACCAGAGAGGTCCCATCCGAGCTGGCTGGCAGAACGGGTAGGCGGGGGCAGTTCGCTGGGCTCCCTTACGGAAGCTGCTGCTGGGCTCGGCTGGTTGGTGGCGGCCTCTCCTGGTGGCACTCCTGATGGCAAGGTAGAGTGCCCTTGCCCTCGGGTGTGCGTCGCCTTCAGGAAAGAGCCGCCTTGAAACGTGGGCGCAGTGGTGGTCGCCTCCCCTGACGGCTTCTCGGGCACTGGCGCTGGCCCAGGTTTGGGCACGAAACCTAGGCGGAATAGCGGGCCTGCGCTGGCGGGAGCGCGGGCTTGGTCAGAACCTGACGGCGCGGTGGCCCCCCCCCCGGGCAGTGGCACCGTGGCTAGAGACGGCGGCTGGCACTAGTTGCCCGGCCTTGATCTGTGAGACTAGGGTGTCTACTGAGTTGCGCATGGCCTGGGCCTGGGAGTCAAAACTTGCCTTAATGGTGGCTACCTCCCTGGCCATGGCCTCGGCGTTGCTCTGCGTGGCCGCGGAGAGCGAAGTGATGTAAGGCTGTTCCAACCCTTGGATGCCCAGGAGGGGCGCGGGGCATTGAAGGAGCGGAGGGGAGGGCGGCGCGGCAGTGAGGGGCGCGGCCGTTCCTAGGTCTGGTGGGCCCGCTCGATCTTCGCCCGCGTGCGATGCAGAGAGTGCCGCAGCGCGCTGTACTGCACCTGGCTCGTCCGCCGCCTCCCCCAACATGAGCGAGTCAGCGATGGCGGCGGCTGGCGGCGCCTGCGATTTGAAATAAGCTAATAATGTAGATGCCTGGCTGAGGTCCGCTTGCGCGGTTTGAAGAGCCAGGGCGAGGTTACGCACGTGCTCCTCTGCCTGTGCTTGCTTAGCTGCCAATTGCTCGCAATCGGCATGCAGAGAGGCCACCACGTGCTCTTGCTCGCTAATCTTGGCCAGCGGATCCCTTGCATTGGCCAACTGAAAGTTAACTAGCGAAATCTCCTTACGGATCTCGGTGATACGCATATCGGAGTGTCCTAGGAGGATTGAGGCCTTGAGCTGCAGGATCAGCGCATCCTTGCTCATGGCAAGGGCCTTGCGGTGCTCCAACAGGCGGTCGGGCTCGAGCGGGGGATAGAGCCAGGCCGAATGAGAGTGCGCCTCTTCAGGGGTGAGGGTAGGGCATTGCGCTGCGAGCTCTGCTACTGAGAGCTCAGTGGCAGGATCCAGCGCGCCGAGAGAGGAGGAGGCTTGTTCTGCCGTAAGGAACGGAGACTGCTGCACGGAGGCTGGGCCGAAGAGTGTGGAGGGGGTGGCCGCGCCAGCAGGAGGAGGCGCAAAAGGCGAAGGCTGGGTCTGGGGAGACTGCCCGATGATGCCCGCGTCCTTGGCGCCGTGCGGGGTGCCAGGAGCCTTCGAGGCGGGCTGCTCCCCCTCGCTGCGCTGGGACTCGCGGGCCTTGCGAGCCTCGTCCTTCTCGCGCTTCTTGCGCTCCTTGTTGGAGATCCCTTCTGGCTGGACCGCGTGGTCTCCTGGGGGCGCGGGGAGCAAGCCGTACTCCGCTGCCCACGCAGCCACCTGGTCGATAGATGGCGCAGGTGACGGCGCAGGGCCTTTGCCCGTGTGCACCCCTCCCGCGCTCCCAGAAAAGGAGCGTGGGCCCTTGTGGCCCGGCCCAGGGCCCGCACCCTGCAGGGGCTTGTGCTGCGCCTGACCTTTGGCGGGGCCGCCTGTCGCATGCTGAGGACCTGCCGCCCAAGACGGAAAGCAGGCGGGGCATGAAACGTCCAAAGTGGTATTGGCACGGCCGCACTGCAGGCAATACCAGTACTCGGGAGGGGCGCTGCCTTTCTGGTGCACTGGCTGCTGGGGTGGAGGAAAAAAGTCAGTGGGCAGGCGCGTGGCATAAAGGGACGGGGAGGGAGGAGCAGCCATACGCTGCGTGGGGGGGGTAGCCATGCCGTGCTGCTGCAGCCCAGACGTCGGCGATAGAGGCGACGCGCTAGGCGGGGGCAAGGTCGTAGGAACAGCGCCTTGCTGCGGGAGACCCTGGAAGGAGTGGTGGTGAGAGAGCATCATCGCGGCTTTGTGCACTCTTAAAAGTGTGCGAGCGTTTGCGCGCTGTTTGCGCGCTCTGCGATGGGGAGCGGGCTCGTCACGAGGCCGCTGGGGGTAGGAGGGAGGAGAGTAAGCAGGCGTCGCGCCTGGCGGATGGCGGCCCGTGCGGGCGTCGCGGCGGGGATCGGCGCGGAACCGGTTTGCTAACCGCTCGAGCCAAGCCTCAGGAGAGAAGGAGCGAAGAGGGGGACGGTTGATTAGAGATAGATAGATAGAGAGGGAGAGAGAGGGAGAGGAAACCAGAAAGGCAGATAAGAGAGATAGAGAAAGAGAGAGAGAGGGGATAGAGAGAGAGAGAGAGAGAAAGAAAGAGGGAGGGAGGAGGCATGAGAGGAGAGGGAGACGGGAGGAGGGAGAGGAGGGAGAGGGATCGGGCAGAGAGGCATAAGAATGAGGGAAGAAAAAAGGAGGGAGAGATAAGGGAGGAAAGGAGGGAGGAGGGAGGAGGGAGAGGGAGGAGGAGCAGGAAGGTAAGAGCGTGAACGTTCGAAGAAATCCTAAGCGAAAGCGCCGTTCCTGAAGGAAATCTCGGGCGGGAGCCCACGACGGACGGGCGATCCCCTGACGGGCGGGTCGGGCGGGTGGGACATTCAAGCGGGATGCCTGAGTATGGCGAGAGCGCGATGACTAAGTAAATTGTAACGGCGTCCTTGGCGCAGCGCGTTTCCTGAGCGTTGAAAGCGCGATGTCTGAATAAATTGCATGGGAGTTGCAGGCGAGAGCGCAATTCCTGAATCAAATGTGAAGGGTTCTCTGGCGGGATCGGGGGTCTTGATTAAATTGTCAAGGTGTCTTGATTCAATTGCGCGGAAGTCTCAAGCAGGAGCGCCGTTCCTGAGTCAATTGTAAGGAGGTCTCAGATGGGAGCAGGGGTCCTTACAAAATTGCGAGGAAGTCACAGGCGGGAGCACCGATCCTGAGTAAATTGTGAGGAAGTCACAGGAGCGGGGGTCCTGCGTAAATGTGAAGGAAGTCTCAGGCGGAAACCGTTGTTGTTATTATCCGGGGCGCCAGGGGCCCAGTTTGAGCACCACAACTTTCCCTGTCAAAAAAACAAGGTGCGAGCGTCGAGGGGCACAATCTGATTGAGAAAAAAATAATATGCACCCGTGAGGGGGGATCAACAATGATTATTCTTCAGAAGTGAGAGTTCACCAACAGCAACATGAACAATCATTTGACCGTCATGCGCGATGTTTCCACACGAAGCATGCGACCATCATGATAACCATCCACGTAATGGGGGACTCTTGTTCTATAGCGGGGTCCGTTATTCCCATTCCCAGATTTCCCGCCCAATGAGGTCTTGCAAACACCTCCTCCGAGGAATTTCAACATGTCCCGCCTCGACAACACATGCCCGCGCCTTGCAGCGCCAATGCGAGACCGCCAGTGGAACCCCAGCGAAGGGTAAATCACAAGAAAGTATCGAGAGGCAGGAGTGCCTTGGTGGGGATGGGGGCCGTCGGCGGTGAGGCAAGGACCTGGCCCTGCATAGAAAGGGAGGAAGTCTCGAGCAGGGTTGCTGTTGTTGTTGGGAGCGGCGACAATGCTGAAGAGAGTGGGGCGCTAGACCAGCGTAAAACAAAACGAAATCTCGAGCGGGAACGCTGGTTTGATTGGGACGGCGGCTTTCGGCGGCGAGGAGAAACACTGCCTTGAGTAAGAAAGGAGGAAGCATCGAGCGGGAGCCGTGGTTTTGTCGAGACAGAGGCTGTCGGCGGCGAGGAACAGCACCGGCCCGAGAAAAAAAAAGGAAATCTCGAGCGGGAGCGTTGTTCTTGCTGGGAGCGGCGCCAATTCAAAAGAGAGTAGGGCGCCAATCCAACGTAAAGCGGAAGGGAGTCTCGGGCGGGAGCGCTGGTTTTGTCGGGGCGGCGGTTTTCGGCAGCGAGGAACACCGCCTCGAGTAAGAAGGGAGGAAGCATCGAGCGGGAGCCGTGCTTTTGTCGGGACGGGGGTTGTCGGCGGCGAGGAACAGCACTGTCTCCAGGAAAAAGGGAGGAAGCCTCGAGCGGGAACGTTGCTGGGAGCGGCGCCAATTCAAAAGAGAGTAGGGCGCCAGTCCAGCGTAAACCGGAAGCAAGTCTCGGACGGGAGCGCTAGTTTTGTCGGGGCGGCGGTTTTCGGCGGCGAGGAGGAGCACCGCTTTGAGTAAAAAAGGGAGGACTCCTCGAGCGGGAGCGTTGTTTTTGCCGGGGGCGGCGCCGATGAGAGAAAGACGAGTCCAAGGTAAAACGGGAGGAGGTCTCAAGCAGGAGCGCTGGTTGTGTTGGGACGGTGGCTTTCGGCGGCGAGCAAGAGCACCCGCCCAAAGCAAAAAATCAAAAAAATCGAGCGGGAGCGTTGTTATTGTGGGGGGGCCGGTTTTGGCGGTCCCCCACACCGCTCGAGCGTGAGCCTCAATTTCAATTGAAATGTAGCCGGCGCCTCGGGGAGAGCGCCAGAGCGCCTTTAAGGTGTCCAACAATAACAAGTGATTAGTACTTAACATTCAACAGCAACAACACCAACACCACCAACAACAACAATCGCATCATCAACAACACCAACACCGACAAAAACACAGCAACAACAGAAACAACGACGACAACAACAATCATTTCAAGACTGTTCGCTCTTATCTGCCCGAGTGTCCGTTAACGCGTATGTCCCAAACCTTCGATACCCGCCCTCCTCGTCTTCGATCGTACCCCTTTGGGGGATATACCTTTCTTACCTGCAGGCTGGGCACCGGCAAGCGGCGGGGCGGCCGCGGACCGTCGGCCTCGCCAACGGCAGCGCTGATCGGAGGCACCCCGACCCCAAGAGGGACGGACAGGGGACCGACCACGACGACGACGACGTCGACGACGACGACGGCGACGACAACGAGCGAAAGCGAGAGAGAGAGAGAGAGAGAACAACAGCAGGGCCACGAAAGGCACGAAGTAGGCCACGGAGGGCGAGAGCGGGGACACGAAGGGAATGCGTATGGGGCCACGAAGAGCGCGAACGAGCGGGGGCCACGAAGGGCAGATAATGCGGGGCCACAGGAGGCAACGACGGGACCACTGAGGGCAGCAACTGGGCTACGTAGGAGAACGACGGGGCCACAATGGGCGACAGCGGGGCCACGAAGGCATGCACATGGAGCCAAGACGGGCGCGAACGAGCGGGGGCCACGAAGGGCATCATATATTGGAACGCACAGGGCAAGGACGGGGCCATTGAGGGCAACCACGGGGCCACGAAGGGCAGCGAGGGGGCCACGAAGGGCTGGAACGGGGCCGCGAAACGAAGCGAGGGGGCCACGAAGGGCTGCAACGGGGCCACGAAAGGCAGCGAGGGGGCCACGAAGGGCTGCGAAGGGGCCGCGAAGGGCTGCGACGGGGCCGCGAAGGGGTGCAACGGGGCTACGATGGGCAGCGACGGGGCCACGAAGGGCTGCAACGGGGCCACGAAGAGTAGCGAAGGACGAGGGGCTGCAACGGGGCCGCGAAACAAAACGACGGGGCCACGAAGGGCTGCAACGGGGCCGCGAAGGGCAGCGAGGGGGCCGCGAAGGGCCGCAACGGAAGGGCAGCGAGGGGGCCACGAAGGGCTGCAACAGGAAGGGCAATGAGGAGGCCACGAAAGGCTGCAACGGGGCCACGAAGGGCAGCGATATCCCGATTCCACATAATCTGCGAAGGACTCGTAAGCGTGAGCGCGACTGCTGGGTGCTTGGAGCGCGTTTCCATATGTTCGGCGATGACGAGCGTCATGGGGGGGGGGGGGGGGGGCGGGGCGAGGGGGGGTATGACATAACGCCCCCCCCCGCCGTGTGGCTCCGGCACCACAGCCGCGCCCGCGCGCACGACGCGACGAGCGAGGAGCGACGACGAGGACGACGACGACGCGACCAGCATGTAAGTGGCGATATGCCCCACTGCGCCTTTGTACACCACCACGCTCGCGTGCACCACAACGCGCGTGTATATCACAGCGCCTGCGTACACCGAAATTATCGTGTGCAACGCAGCGCCTGTGTACACCACATTGCTTGCGTGCACTACAGCGCCAGTGCACACGTGCACACCGCAGCAAACATGTGCAACAAAACGCCTGTGTACACCACAGTGCTTGCGTGCACCGCAGCGCTTGTGTACGCCACAGCGCCGGTCTACACCACAACACCCGCGTGCAACGCAGCGCCGGTGTACACCACAGCGCCTGCGTGCATAGGACAAGCAGAAGGGGCATGTACGGGAGGATCTGCTGCGGCTCCTCCCCCACCTCCACCTCCTCCTCCTCCTCTTCCTTACCCCCTGTCGTGCGGGTTGGAGCTGCAGCGCACGTGCGCATCTCAGCGCGCACCGCGGAATAGTCGATTGAATCGGTCCAGTTGGTTCTCGGACGGCCAATTTAGCTGGAGCCTCCTGGACGCAGATGGGAGGAGCTAGGGCGATGCAGGCGGACTCGGGAGGACTCGTAGATTCCAGCGACGCTCCGTTGTCCATAAGGATTCCTTTCCATTTTTCTGTGGAGTCCACAACCTTTCAATTTTGTCATAAGGATTCAAACATTCTATATAGAACAGTGGTGCTGTGTTGCACACAGTTGTTGTGGTGCACGCAGGCCCCGTGGTGTACACAGGCACTGCAATGTACGCAAGCACTGTGGTGTACACTGGAGCTGTGTTGCACACGGCTGATGTGGTGTAGGCAGGCGCTGTGGTGTACACAAGAGCTGTTGTGCCCGCGGGCGCGGTGGCACAAACTGACGCTGTGTTGCACGCGGCTGCTCTGGTGTACATAGGCGATGTGGTGTACACAGGCGATGTGGTGCACGCAAGCACTGTGGTGTGCACGAGCGTTGTGGTGCAGATCGCCACCTACATGCTGGTGCTACCCGTCTTCCGTCATTCCTACGCATTCCTGGACGCCGCCGGCGCGAAACGTGACGTCATCGACCCCCCCCCCCCCATGATGATTGCCGTTATCGGCCCGGGATAAAAAACAGGCTCCAACCGCGCCTGCGCGCACGACGACGATGAGCGACGACCGACGAGCGACGAGCGACGACGACGACGACGACGACTGCGGACCAGACTCCCATGCGGATTCCTACGCGGACACCTACGCGGATCCCAATGCGCACGGCGGCAATGCCCGGAAACGCACGTGGGGGGGAACGTTACGTCATAGGGGGGGGACGGGGACCGTGACGCCCGTCATGCCCCAAACAATAAAGACACCGGCTCCTGAGTGACGGGAGCGCGGCGCTTGAATAAATGGCGGGAAATTCCAACGCAAGGGCGCTATTCTGGAGTAAATTGCAAGCAAATCTTCAGCGAGAGCGCGACTCCAGAGCGCCGACCGAGCAATTCCTGGATTAATTATAAGTCCCAAGCGAGAGAGCGATTCCTGAATAAATTGCGAGGGCGTCTCGGGCGGGAGCGGGGGTCCTGGCTAAATTGAGGAAGTCTCAGGCGGAAGCCGTTGTTGTTGTTGTATACTGGGGGCCAAAAACACAGTTTGACCTTCAAGAGTTTCCCTGATAAATAAAACCGTGTGCGAGCCCTGGGAGGAGCACTTCAATCGAACAAATACAATGTGCACCGGGTGTGGGGGATCAAGAATAACTATTCTTCAGTAGGGAACCTTCAACAACAACAACAACAACAACAACAACAACAACAACAACAACAACAATCACTTTACCCGAACGCTCAGTGTTCTCACCAGTGCCAGGGTTTTCATGCGACGCCAGCCAATACCCCCACTTTGTGGGGGGGCAGTGCAAGCTCTACCAAATATCCACACGACTCTTCGCCACCACCCACACCCAGCTTCCCGCCCTATGACGTTCGGACACTTCACTTCGTGGCCTGCGGACGACCGTGGCTACTACACTGGCGTGGAGTACACACCCACAGAAGTTGTTAAGCCTACGTTCGTACACCCACAGAAGTTGTTAAGCCTTGTTAACCCACAGAAGTTGTGAAGCCTTCCACAGAACATCTGTTGCATATGATGCATATGGTACATGATACACATGATACACATGATACGTACTCACAAGATAGTCGATCACATCTTTAGGGCAATTCCTGAGGGATGTGGGAATACACAAGAGAGAGAGGATATGGTTGTCCCGATGGTTGTCTCGATGGTTGTCCCGATGGTTGTCCTGATGGTTGTGGTTGTCCCGATCGTTGTCCCGATGATTGTCCCGATGGTTGTCCTGATGGTTGTGCTTGTCCCGATCGTTGTCCCGATGACTGTCCCGATGATTGTCCCGATGGTTGTCCCGATGGTTGTTCCGATGGTTGTCCCGATGGTTGTCCCGATGGTTGTGAGCGATGCCGGATCCTCACGCCCCCCGCCGGAGGAGGAGGAGGAGGAGGAGCAGGACAAGGAGGAAAGGAGAGAAGAGAGAACGGAAGGAGGGGCGGGAACGGCGCTTGCACGCCCACCCACCGTCTTTTCCCCGCCGCGGCTCTAAAGAGACGAGTTCGTGTGCTCGTCATTTTCTGGCATACGCCCGTCCCTGATGGCACGGATGGGGCGCAATGCTGCCAGCTGGGCTCCTGGCAGAAATACATCAGGGGCCAAGTGTCAATTCTTAAGAAACCCAATGGTTATTGGAGATTTCGGCGTGCGCGGTGCTAAAATTCTTAAGGTGCCCAATGGTTTTTGGAGATTTCGGCGTGCGCGCGCGAAGAAAAAACGAATGTGTCCCGCATGGTATTATTTGACAGGGATGATGGCCCTGGCAGGTGCGCAACCGTTGTCGCAGAAGTTCGAAAAAGTTGCTCGCAAAAGCCCGTTTGACAGAAATGTTTAAAAAGTGTTGGGTTTCCTACGAATCCGCAAGAGCGCGCGGGATGAGATTTTGACAATTTTTTGTTGAAAAACCATTGGTTTTTTGATGTTTTTATGTTAAAATCGCTGCGAACACTAAGGTTTTGGAAGGATTTCGTCTTGCGCGCGCGAATGTCCACTTTACCTTATTTTTTGCAAGGGATTCTTGAAATTTGATTATATTAGAACAAGAAATGTCATTTTCTATTGTTTTTTGCAAGGGAAAGCGGACTACAACAAAACAGCCGGATCCTGTACACACCCTCTTTTCTGAGGCTTCCTCACGAAAATGATGAAAATGTAGCTGCGGCCTAGGCGGCGCAGGGGGGGCGCGCACCAGGGGGCCCAACAATAATTATTCTTTAGAATAAATAATGTTCAACAACAACAAAAACAACAAGGTCGCCACGTGCACTGCCCACCCGTCCACGGCCCGACAGTCCACGCCTTCACCCACTGGGCGAACACGTGGACTGACGACCGCGGACCCACTACACCCCCCCCAACACCAACACCAACGCCAACACCATAGGGAATCCTATAGGATCCCCATGGATTCTAATAGGATCCCTATGGTCACCGTGGCTCTGAGACTGAGACCACCCTTACGCACCTCCACGTATTCCTACGGCTGGAACAGATGTGCGCACTGGCGAAGCGACGGGATCCCAGAAATCCCTCGGGAATCCCTCGGGAATCCCTCGGGAATCCCTGAGATTCCTAGGATCCGATACAAAGCCTACACGCCCTGTGTGGGGTCCTATACAAAACCTACACGTCCTATACGGGATCCTGTACAAGGCCTACACGGCCTTCATGGGGTCCTATACAGACCCTGCACGGCCTGTACGGGATCCCACACAAAGCCTACACGCCCTGTATGGGATCCTACACGAAGCCGACACGCCCTGTATGGAACCCTATACAGAGCCTACACGGCCTGTGTGGGATCCTATCCAGAGCCTACACCCCCTGTATGGGATCCTATGTATAGCCTACACGCCCTGTATGGGATCCTGTACAAAGCCTACACGGCCTGTGCAGGATCCTGAAGATCCTATACAGAACCTGCACGGCCTGTACGGGGTCCTATACAGAGCCTACGCGGCATGTGCGGGATCCTATACAGAGCCTACACGCCCAGTATGGGATCCTATACAGGGCCTACACGCCCTGTGTATAATCCTATATAGAGCCTACGTGGCCTGCCCGGATCCCATACAGAGCCTGCACGCCGAGTATGGGATCCTATACGGGGCCTACACGCCCTGGATGGGATCCTATACTGAGCATGCGCGGCCCTTGTACGGGATCCTATGCAGAGCCGACACGCCCTCCATGATATCATATACAGAGCGTGCACGGCCTGTACGGGATCCTATACAGAGCCTACACGCCCTGTCAGGGGTCCTACACATAGCCCACACGCCCTGTGTGTGGGATCCTATACAGAACATGCACGGCCTGTGTGGGATCCTATACAGAGCCTACACGCCCTGTCACGGATCTTGGACAAAGCATACACGGCTTGTATGGGATCCTATACAGAGCCTGCACGCCCTGTGTGGGATCCTACACAAAGCCTGCACGTTCTGTATGGGATCTTATGTAGAACCTACACGGCCTGTGCGGGGTCCTATACATAGCCTGCACGGCCTGTGCGAGACCCTATACAGTGCTTGCACGGCCCGCTTTGGATCCTATACAGAACCTCCACGGCCACTGTAGGACCCTTTTTACAGAGCCGGCACGCCCTGTGTGGGATCCTATGCAGAACCTGTGGGATCCCATACAGAATGTACACGGCCTGTGTGGGGTCCTACACTGAACCCACACGCCCTGTATGGGATCCTGTACAAAGCATGCACGGCCTGCTTGGGATCCTATATCAAGCCTACACGGCCTGTGCGGGATCCTATACAGAGCCCACACGCCCTGTATGGGATCCTATATAGAGCATACACAGCCTGCATGGGTTCCTATACAAAGCCTGCACGGCCTGCACGGGACCCTATACGTAGCCTGCACGCCATGTATGCAATCCTGTACAAAGCCTACACGACTTGTATCAGTAGCGGTAGTAGTCGTTTGTAGAAGTAGGAGAAGAAACAATAGTAGTAAAAATGAAAGTAATAATCATTGGAGTAGGAGTAATAGGACTAGTTGGAGTGGAAGGAGTAGTAGTAGTAGTAGTAGTAGTAGTAGTAGTAGTAGTAGTAGTAGCAGTAATAATAGTAGTAGTAGTAGCAGTAGTACTAGCAGTAGCAGTGGTAGTAGTAGTAGTGGTAGTAGTAGTAGTAGTAGTAGTGGTAGTAGTAGTAGTAGTAGTAGTAGTAGTAGTAGTAGTGGTGGTGGTGGCAGTAGTAGTAGTACGAAATAATAGTCGTCGTCGTCGTCGTCGTCGTGCTAATCTTACTAGTATTACGAGTGGTAGTAGTAGTAGTAGTAGTAGTAGTAGTAGTAGTAGTAGTAGTAGTCGTAGTAGTAGTAGTAGTAGTAGTAGTAGTAGTAGTAGTGGTAGTAGTAGAAGTGGTAGCAGTGGTAGTAGTAGTAATAGTAGTAGTAGTACGTAGTAGTAGTAATAGTAGTAGTAGTAGTAGTAGTCGTCGTGGTAGTCGTGGTAGTAATAGTAGTAGTAGTAATAGTAGTAGTAGTAAGGTAGTAGTAGTAGTAGTAATAGTAGTAGTAGTAGTATAGTAGAAGTAGTAGTAGTAGTAGTAGTAGTAGTAGTAGTAGAGTAGTAGTAGTAGTAGTAGTAGTAGTAGTAGTAGTAGTGGTAGTCGTAGTAGTAGTAGTAGTAGTAGTCCTACGTGAAGTAGTAGTAGTAGTAGTAGCAGTAGTAGTATAGTAGTAGTAGTAGTAGTAGTAATAGTAGTAGTAGTATTAGTAGTAGGAGTAGTAGTAGTAGTAGTAGTAGTAGTAGTAGCCGTAGTAGTAGTAGTCGTAGTAGTAGTAGTAGCAGTAGTAGTAGTAGTAGTAGTAGTAGTAGTAGTAGTAGTAGTAGTAGTAGTAGTAGTAGTAGTAGTAGTAATAGTAGTAGTAGTAGTAGTAGTAGTAGTAGTAGTAGTAGTAGTAGTAATACTTGTAGTAGTAACAAGTACTCTGACGGAGAGATCCCGCATGATAATCTGTTTTGCGTGCCCTTCTCCCTTTCCTCCTGGCCATGGCAAACACCCTCCTCTCGCCCTCTCCTCTGCCCTCGCGTTTTCCCTCCTTCTTGTTTGTCTCCATTCCCCCTCCGTCTACCTCCCCTCCTCCTCCTCCACCTCCTCCTTATCGTCGCCCTCCCCCATACCCTCCCCCTCCTCATCTTCATCCTGCCGCTTCTCTACGTGCACCTCCCCCTCCCCCTGGGCGGGGCAAGCAAGTCGATGTTCCTCGGCGCCGTCGCCGCCTCGGCCAGCACTGGACTGGCGCGTTCTTCGATGGCCGCGTCGCGCAGCCGTTGGGGCAACCCCGCGGGCCAGGCCGTCGGGACAACCCCGCGAGCTGTTGGCGCGCAAGACCAAACCGCTGGGACAACCCCGCGGACTTCGAGCGAAGCGCAGCCACGCTCAGGCGGGAGGCAGCACGACGCCCAGCTTTGCCGCGAGTTGCTCCGCCTCCGCCTTGGACAAAACCGCTCAGGCCCCCGCCTGAGACCTCCTCCAGATTCAGGCCTCAGGAGCCCAAAAGTGACGACAAATACAGGATCCCGATGACCCGCTCGGATTAATAACATAATCCGCGGGCCCTATAGGGAAGGACTCCCGCCTGAGACTTCCTCGCAATTTACTCACAGGCGAGGCCCCCGCCTCATACTTCCTTCAAATTCAGGCCTGAGGAGCCCAAAGATGACGACAATTACAGGACCCCGATGAATCGCTCGGATTAGTAACATGATCTGCTGGCCCCATAAGGAGGGGTCTCCCGCCTTGAGCCTTCCTCGCAATTCACTCAGAGACGAGGCTCCCGCCTGAGACTTCATCCAGATTCAGGCCTGAGGAGCCAAAAAATGACGACTGTTACAGGATCCCGATGACCCGCTTGGATTAGCAACATGATCCGCGGGCACCATAGGGAGGGGTTCCCGCCTGAGACTTCCTCGCAATTTACTCACAGGCGAGGCCCCCGCCTGAGACTTCCTCCAGATCCAGGCCTGGGGGGCACAAAAGTGACGACAATTACAAGATCCCGATGGCCCGCTCGGATTAGTTGTTGCCGAAAACTCTGCCCAGTCAAAAGACGATTACGCCGACAAGGCGTGCCCAATCCTTTTGCCGGCTGCCGTGAGCGCTGCGCCGCTGGCAAGGGGGTGACTGTGTCCCTCCCGGCGACTGGTTGCAGCGAGCTCTCGGGTCTGGGTATCCAGCCTCTGCAGTTCAGCTTCGGTCAGAGAGGGCAAACCCATGGCCAGAACCGCTCGTTGACACTTGGTCCGCCTCCGGTCCGTGAGACGCCGCGGCAGTCTGTGTCTCTGCCGAAATTCTGTCTCGCAAGACGGGCAGACACTGAGATCAGCGATGCTCAGCGACATTGGGCTCCGTCTCTTGTGCTTGATCCGCTGATGCTGTAGCAAGTCTTTCTCGCAGGCAAAGCGAGCAGCATCACCTGGAGGACACAGCGTCCAAACGAACGACTTGACAGCAGACCCCGGGGGTTGCGCGTCCTTATCACACACTGACTCGCAATAACGAATGCGACTGACAAGGCCACCCCATTCTGAAGGATGCTCAAACATGAATGTTTGCCACCAGTCACCGTCAGCATCAGGGTCGAAGCCTCTGGCAACGTGAGCCGTTGGCACATGCAGCGCAGGTCATCACGGATTTGAACAAACCATGGGTGGATTCTTCCACCACGCGCATATGATAACAAGGCGAGAAGAGGCCTCCGTTGGCACATGCACAAGCGGGCAAGGTAACAGAGCCTCCTCCGCCGTATGATACAATCGACGCTGTCGATCTGGTGACGTCGACGGACGGTGCAATCAGACTCGCATGAAGCATCAAACTGAGGACACCCACAAATTCGCCGAATGACACGCATGTGCGCATGATTCAATGCGCGCAGGAAGGGAACAGTCACGACAACGCACTGGGTGTGAAAGAACAAGCGGCTGTGAATGAGCAACTCTTTCACATGGCGTTTCGTGGACGCAGCAACAAACGGGCTGCCAAACATCGCGCGTGCCAACGGCGCATACGCACTCATTGCTGATTCGGCCCGGTGGTTGCCATCCTTAAGGCAAGTGCCTTTCAGGCTGATGTAGCGACCCAAGCGCTTGCAACGCTCGACGATGATCAGTTCTATGTCCGGGCACGACGGAGTGGATATGTAGCATCCATCCTCGCGCCTGTGCATAGCCCAAAACTTCGTGGCATTTCGCCCCCGGTACCTGAGCAGGCACTTGCTTTTGCCAGGGGGCCAAGTGATGTTGAGCGCAAACAAAGTAAAGATCCACTGCGCCGTGCGCAAAACAACGCGAATGGCACGATCGAGCAATGCAGGGGACTCGGCTGTCAACACAACCGCTTCGTCATCAACAAACGTGGCGTCGATGACGTCCACTGGCTCCGCAGGAGCTGGGCGCGTCGATGCCCGCACCGGGTCCAGGGAGTAATGCGCTCGTAACAATATCCCCGCAACGGCAAGTTCAGCCTGCAAAACGTGCAATGGAACAGCATAGCCACGATTAAACATGGTCGCACCGAGAACGCACCCCTGCCTCCCCCCTAACTTGCTGGCGACAACTTTGGGCTGATCACCATATGAAAACCAAGAGCCTTGGTGCACTTTGGCCACAAACCTAGCGATTTTCGGTGAAACGCCCCACTGCCGGAACACATGGCCATTGCTTTGGATGTAGTTGACGAGCCAAGTGGCGGTGTCGACATCTATGCCGAGATCGCGCAAATGCTGCAACGGGTCGGGGGTATCGTGGAAGCCAACCACCAGCTCTCGAACGATCTGGTCAAACGCCTTGATCAAGTCCAAGAACAAAGCGAAAATCGATAAACAGTGCAAGTTTGCAAACTCGATCGTGGCACGAATGAGATGATGAGCATACTCTGTACCTCCCCCCTTGACGGCCCCATGCTGGCTGGGGGGCAGCCGCTCTTTATAAATCGGGTCAATGACGCCTCTCAACTGATGGCACAGTCCTTTGCTCGCATGGGGCGCGATTTGAATGCCACGTGAGTTGTCGCGCACGCCTCGATCACCGTTCTTTTTCCACAAGTCCTGCATCCGAGCCCCCATCCACTCGATGGGCCAACGTTCGGCCTCAACGATTTTATTGTTCAACCGGTCGTGCTGGGCGGCAAAGGCCATGCCTCCCGCTTGCAACAGTTCCGCAGGAATCCTATCGCCGCCGACCCCTTTACCCCTGCGCAGGGCACT
This sequence comes from Prorocentrum cordatum, assembly GCA_963575745.1. Lineage (NCBI taxonomy): Eukaryota > Dinophyceae > Prorocentrales > Prorocentraceae > Prorocentrum > Prorocentrum cordatum. Next base: position 252,193 of record CAUYUJ010016145.1, on the reverse strand, counting down.
GAAGGACGCGAGAGTGGAGGTCGGGGTGGACTGGACCCCCCCCCGTCGACCGGACTGGGGGAAGTTGAAGACGGGGTGTTATAAAGCTCCTCTTTGTCAACGATCCGCCCTCGGAACACAGAGGCAAAATGTCGCAACCGCCGCGCCTGCCGATCCTCCTCATTGGGCACGAGCTTACCGTCTTCATCCTTCACGGTCGCTGGAGGGGCCCTTTTACCATCACCCCTCACGTGTCGGAGGACGCGGTGCATACTCATCGGTTCGTTATTGCACGCGGCGCACTCGATCTTCCAAGCGAGATCGTGAAACATGCGCTGCCGGCCAATGCGAACCAGGGGTTGGATAACAAGCTTGAACAAGCGAAGACATTTGTGAATACAAGCAAAAAACACACGACAGTGATGCAGCTGCTTGCGGAACTCGCGCACCCTGCTCTGGGCAAGCCACCCGCAAGTTGCATTCGGGAGCGCTGGAAAAGTGCACGGAACCGCGGAGGCCAACACGCTGAACACAAGACGCAACACAACCCTCTTGCGAAGCTCGTGGAACTTATGGAGCGTTCTCTGCATCGGCGCCACGTGCTGGGCGACGCTCCACGTCATGGCCGAAAGCCACGTCTTCTGGGGTTGGGGCTTGGGGTGTCCAAAAGCACGCAGTGCCGACTCTCGTGTCCACTGTTCCAACTGCGCAAGATGCTGTTCCAGCTGGCTGATTGCAGCAGCCTCGATGTTGACCGCTCGGATTAGTAACATAATCCGCGGGCCCCATAGGGAGGGACTCCCGCCTGAAACTTCCTCGCGATTTACTCACAGGCGAGGCCCCCCGCCTCATACTTCCTCCAAATTCAACCCTGAAAAGCCCAAAAGTGACGACAGTTACAGGATCCCGATGAACCGCTCGGATTAGTAACACGATCTGCGGCCCCCATAGGGAGGGGCTCCCGCCTGAGACTTCCTCGCAATTCACTCAGAGACGATTCTCCCGCCTGAGACATCCTCCAGATTCAGGCCTGAGGAGCCCAAAGATGACGATAGTTACAGGATCCCGATGACCCGCTCGGATTAGTAACATAATCCGCGGGCCCCATAGGGAGGGGCTCCCGCCTGAGACTTCCTCGCGATTTACTCACAGGCGAGGCCCCCGCCTCATACTTCCTCCAAATTCAGGCCTCAGGAGCCCAAGAGTGACGACAGTTACATGATCCCGATGACCCGCTCGGATTAATAACATAACCCGCGGGCCCCATAGGGAGGGACTCCCGCCTGAGACTTCCTCGCAATTTACTCACAGGCGAGGCCCCCGCCTCATACTTCCTCCAAATTCAAGCCTGAGGAGCCCAACAGTGACGACAATTACAAGATCCCGATGGCCCGCTCGGATTAATAACACGATCTGCGGCCCCCATAGGGAGGGGGGTTCCGCCTGAGACTTCCTCGCAATTCACTCACAGGCGAGGCTCCCGCCTGCGACCTCCTCCAGATTCATGCCTCAGGAGCCCAACAGTGACGACAATTACAAGATCCCGATGACCCGCTCGGATTAGTAACACGTTCTGCGGGCCCCATAGGGAGGGGCTCCCGCCTGAGATTTCCTCGCAATTCACTCAGAGGCGAGGCCCCCGCCTCATACTTCCTCCAAATTCAAGCCTGAAGAGCCCAAAAGTGACGACAGTTACAAGATCCCGATGACCCGCTCGGGTTAATAACATAACCCGCGGGCCCCATAGGGAGGGACTCCCGCCTGAGACTTCCTCGCAATTCACTCACAGGCGAGGCCCCCGCCTCATACTTCCTCCAAACTCAAGCCTGAGGAGCCCAAAAGTGACGACAATTACAGGATCCCGATGACCCGCTCGGATTAATAACATAATCCGCTCGGATCAGTAACATAATCCGCGGGCCCCATAGGGAGGGGGCTCCCGCCTGAGACTCCTCATACTTCACTCACAGACGAAGCCCAAGGCGAGTGAGTGAGTGAGTGACTGACTGACTGACTGGTGATGATGATGAGAATCATCACACTCTCTCACGCGCACACTCATCATCATCATATGTGAGTGACGATGAGTCAGTGAGTGAGTGAGTGAGTGAGTGAGTGTGTGAGTGAAGATGAGTGAGTGAGTGAGGAATGGGTGATGATGATGATGATGATGATGATGATGATGATGATGATGATGATGGTGGGTTCTTGTTCCTGCGCGGGGTGTCCAGAGAAAAGAAGAACCCCACTTTGGATGTGGGGAATAATAGTGATTGTGCCGAAATGGTGCTTCGGTGACGTTCCCTGTGGAGCCACAGGGCCATGATCCTTGACAGGGGTTCTCGAAATGAGGCTTCGGTGGAGCTCCCTGTGGGGCCAAGGCCACGATCCTCGAGAGGGGTGTGCCGAAATGAAGATTCGGTGGAGCTCCCTGTGGGGCCAGGACCACGATCCTCGAGAGGGGTGTGCCGAAATGAAGCTTCGGTGGAACTCCCTGTGGGGCCAGGGCCACGATCCTCGAGAGGGGTGTGCCGAAATAAGGCTTCGGTGGAACTCCCTGTGGGGCCAGGGGACACGATCCTCGAGAGGGGTGTGCCGAAATCAAGCTTCGGTGGTGCTTTCTGTGGGGCCAAGACCACGATCCTCGAGAGGTGGATTCCCTCTGGATTCCTCCGGGTTCCCGAGGGATTCCTGATGATTCCCAAGGGATTCCTAAGGATTCATGTTGGGAAATGCTTAAGGATGTGCTGAGAGCCACGGCCACCAGAGGGACCCTATAGGACTCCTATAGGATTCCATCGGGATCCCATAGGATTCCACAAGGATTTCTATATAATTCCATACGGATCCTATAGGATTCCATCGGGATCCTATAAGGGTCCTACAGGATCCCATGCGGGTCCTGTAGGATTTCATGAAGAACGTATAGGATTCCATAGGGACCATATCGGACTCCTGGAGGATGTCCTTGGGATCTTCTAGGATTCCATAGGGATCCTGTAGGACACCTATAGGGTTCCATGGGGATCACATAAGGATTCTCAAGGATCCTAAAAGGATTTCTACGGATCCCTCTGGAACCCGATAGGAGCCCATATGGCATCCTGCAGGATCTCAATGGAATCCCATAGGATCCCCATGTAATCCTATGGGATCCCTATGGCATTTCCATCGGCTTCCGATGTAATCGTGTAGGTTCCCGATGGAGTCGTATAGGGTCCCCAAGTATCCTATAGAACCCCTATGGAATCCTATATGACACCAACACCAGCACCCCAACAGCCCCGTGGGGCCACCGCAGGGGCCCCACGGGACTGTTGGGGTGTTGGTGTTGGTGTGAGGGGGGGGGGCGGTACGGGTCGTCAGTGCACGTGTCCATCAACAACAACAACAACAACAACAACAACAACGCAACAAACAGAATCCTCACCACGGATCCTCATTTCAACCACGCACCCAGGGACAATGAATGACCGTTCGGCCCCCTCACTCTGACGACACACGTTCGCTGAACTCGCGGAGCAACGACACGACATGGATTAGCACGCGCACGCACCGGAAGACGAACTCCACGAAATACAATGGCTGACAAGACAACCTCCAATAAATGAGCGAATGTGGAATTTCACAGCCGAGCAAGGGAGCATTGCAACTAGAGCAACGCACACCTGGAAACCACCTCCAAGCAACAGACATTTTGAAAAGTCACGGCCCACCACCTGGCAACGGCATCGACGTGAGACTTAGGAACAACCCTTCGCCTCATTGGACGTACCTCATATTCTTCGTCGTTTTTCAGCACGTTGCACACGTCTCCCGAACGACACGACGACGTGGAGGAGCACGCGAACGCACTGGCCAGACGAACTCCACATGTCTTTTCTCAAAGGAGGGCGAGGCTGGGAGAGCAGGCGGTCCTCCTTGCTGCCTCCGCCCAAAATGTCGTCGGGACGACGGGTGGACAAGATCCGCTGCCCGGCCTGCGAGGAGGGCCGGGCCTGGCCGAGTTCCTTGGCGTGCCGTGCGCAGGGGGGAGGGGATGGGGAGACACACGAGGAGGGAGAGGATCTGGGGGGGACGCGGAGGAGGGAAAGGAGGAGAATGAGGACGACGAGGGCTCTATGCCTCTGCGGGTTTCTCCACTGTTCTGTGCCTCTTCGCACCTTGCGCAGTGTAGTCGGCATTGACATGATGCTACTAACTGCGCGCTCGCTGATTCGCTTGCAAAGGCGCAACAGCCTCGCCGCGCATGCTGGACTGGCGTGGCGAAGAAGGACGAGACAGTTCTCCATGGAGGGAATAAATATGAGGAAGAGCGGAAACAGAGGCACGAACATGAAGAGGGGGAAGAAGAGCAGGCGGACAGGAGCAGGAGGGGAGGGAAGAACGAAAGGAGGAAACAGAGAACACAATCAATGCTACAGGAAAGGCAAATTTCAACAGTAGACCACTGACGGCCGAATTGGTGCGGGCTGGGTGGTTATCTTCGCCTGGCCCCATATCAAGCCGCCTGGGCTGTCACGATTGGATTTTGCCGAAGCCGCGTGCGGCTGCGGGGCTGGTGCGTATTTGTCCACAAGACCCCCCTCGATGCGAGGGACGCGGAGCACCGACCGCTTCCGAAAATTCCAACGATGCCAGCGAATACGGGTTAGGGCAGTCACCATGGGGCTGTGCTACGATCCGTGGATCGCCGAGCGGTGCTTGTACCAGTATATGCTTTCAATCGCGATGGGTCGCCCCCCAAAAAAACAGTGATTAATTCCCCCACCCTTCCGCAAGCCAAATCTTTCGCAACAAGCGCGGCGGCGGATCCGCGCGGAAACGCACCCGTATCCTGGCCACCTCCCTCACCGCCTCCGCCTTCTTGCGCTCGACAGATTCGTCAAGCACGGGCTCCGTCACGTCCGTGACCTCGAACTTGGGCCCGAGTGGGAAGGGGAGAGGGTGGAACGTAAGATTGCGTGTTCGTCCACTGCACCGGACCAGCTGATACCAAGCGCAAGCCCTTGGCATGTTTCCCCCGGCTTCACCCTTTTTCCGCGACAGCGTTCTGACTTTTCCCACCGCGTACGTGTGCAATTCGCTGTGCCGCCGGCCTGTTCTAACCCGAACGCGTCGTGCCCCGCGTCGCTGCAACAAAAAAAGGAAACCTACGCGACCCCGATTGGGGGCTAGATTACCCTCCAGACACATTATCGACCCCCCCGTGCTCCAGGGCACTACACATCAAAAGCGGATTGCCGAAGGGGGCGCCGAACGATTTCGCTAGCACTCCTATCCGCCGACCCCATGAGGCGTGTGCGGAATCCTTCTTAGCCGGATATGATGTCTCCTTATACATCACAAACTCCCTACTAACGCCCATCCCTCGCCCTCTCTTTGCCTCGGCCCCCCCGACGGCAACTCCATTCTTCGGACCTCCCCCACGAGGGCTCTTCTGGGGACCCTCCACCGCGCCCTCCCAACCTTACCGACACCCCCCACCGTGCCCCCACCACGCCCCCACCACGTCCCAGCACCCCGACCCCACGGCAGCTATATTCTTGGCCCCCCCTAGCTTCCTGGAGCCTCAGGCCATCAGTTGTCAGAGCCCCCCCCACCGCGCCCCCACCACGGCTGACACCGCTAGCTTCCTGAAACCTGTGGGCATCAGTCTTCAGGGCCACCCACCCTGCAAAATCTTCGCCGGGCCCCCCCCACCGCAACCCCACCACGCCTGACACCGCTAGTTTCCTGGAGCCTCTCGGCATTAGTCTTCCTGGCCACTCTTCTGGCCTAGCATCCCCACTCCGGGAGAGCTGTGTTCTTGAGACCCATCAGCCAACAAATTTCTCGCCCGAAACCTACCAACGCTCCCCTCCTGGCCTGGCATCCCCAGCGCGGGAAAACTCTGTTCTTGGGACCCCCCACCCCACAATTTCTCGCGCGAAACCTACCAACGCCCTCCTCCTGGCCTGGCATCCCCGCCCCGCGAGATCTCTGTTTTTGGGATCCCCCCCACCTCCTGGTCTGGCATCCCCACCCCAGGAAAGCTCTGTTCTTAGGGACCCCCCACCCCACAATTTCTCACCCGAAACCTACCAACGCCCCCCTCCTGGCCTGGTATCCCCACCCCGGGAGAGCTCTGTTCTTGGGACCCTTTCACTCGCAATTTCTCGCCCGACACCTACCAACGCCCCCCTCCTGGCCTGGCACCCCTATCTCGGGAGAGCTCTGTTCTTGGGACCCCCCACCCCACAATTTCTCGCCCGACACCTACCGACGCCCCCCTCCTGGCCTGGCATCGCCACCCCGGGAGACTCTGTTCTTGGGACCCCCCACCCCACAATCTCGCGCCCGACACCTACCAACGCCTCCCTTCTGGCCTGGCACCCCTATCTCGGGAGAGCTCTGTTCTTGGGACCCCCCCCCCGCAATTTCTCACCCGAAACTTACCGACGCCCTCCTCCTGGCCTGAAACCTACCGATACCCCCCACCTGGCCCCCCACCGCGCCCCGGCATCCCCAGGCCTCTAGAACTCTGTTTTTTGGACCCTGCACTCGACAATTTCTGGCCTCAAACCTACCGATACCCCCCACCTGGCCCCCCACCGCGCCCCAGCATCCCCAAGCCTCTGGAACTCTGTTCGTAGGACCCCGCACTCGCCAATTTCTAACCTGAAGCCTACCGATACCCCCCACCTGGCCCCCCAACGCGCCCCGGCATCCCCAAACCTCTGGAACTCTGTTCGTAGGACCCCACACTCGGCAATTTCTGGCTTGAAACTAACCAGCACCTCCCACCTGGCCCCCCGCCGCGCCCCGGCATCCCCAGGCCCCGCACTCGACAATTTCTGGCCAGAAACCTACCGATCCCCCCACCTGGCCCCCCCCCCGCGCCCCGGCATCCCCAGGTTCTGGAACTCTGTTCTTGGGACTCCGCACTCGACAATTTCTGGCCTGAAACCTACCGATACCCCCCGCCTGGCCCCCCACCGCGCCGCGGCATCCCCAGGCATCCGGAACTCTGTTCTTGGGAACCCGCACTCGAGCATTTCTGGCTCAAACTTACCGATTCCCTCCGCCTGGCCCCCCACCGCGCCCCGGCATCCCCAGGCCTCTGGAACTCTGTTCTTGGGACCCCGCACGCGACAACTTCTGGCCTGAAACCTACCGATGCCCCTCACCTGGCCCCCCACCGCGCCCCGGCATCCCCAGGCCTCTGGAACTCTGTTCGTAGGACTCCGCACTCGCCAATTTCTAACCTGAAGCCTACCGATACCCCCCACCTGGCCCCCCAACGCGCCCCGGCATCCCCAAACCTCTGGAACTCTGTTCGTAGGACCCCGCACTCGGCAATTTCTGGTTTGAAACCTACCGATACCCCCCACCTGGCCCCCCACTGCGCCCCGGCATCCCCAGGCCTCTGGAACTCTGTTCTTGGGACCCCGAGCTCGACAATTTCTAGCCTGAAACCGCACCCCCTCTTGGCCCCGGCACCGTGCCCCAGGAAACCTACCGACGCCCCCTCCTGGCCCCGGCACCCCCGCCCCTGGAGAGCTCAGTTCTCGGAGCCTTCCAGCCGACACTTCCTCGCCTGCAACCTACCGATGCCTCCCTCCTGGCCCCGGCACCTCCACCCCAGGAGAGCTCAATTCTTGGGATTCCCCGCGCGACAATGTCGCGCCTGCAACCTACCGATACCTCCCTCCTGGCCCGGCACCCCCATCTGGCCCCCCATCGCGCCCCAGCATCCCCAGGCCTCTGGAACTCTGTTCTCGGGACTCCGCACTCGCCAATTTCTAGCCTGAAACCTACCGATACCCCCCACCTGGCCCCCAAACGCGCTCCGGTACCCCCAGGCCTCTGTAACTCTGTTTTGAAGGGCCCCGCACACGACAATTTCTGACCTGAAGCCTACCAATACCCCCCACCTGTCCCCCCACTGCGCCCGGGCATCCCCAGGCCTCCCCAAAGGTCCTCATGATCTTAATTTAAGATCGGGTATGTAGGATCTTATTTTATGACCGTGCTGATTTGTATAAAAAGAACCTTACACAACATAGCTGAATTAACATAGTTTATGGTTCCAGGATCTTCGAAAGCACATCGACCCCCCATAGAAACTATACACAATTGCCATAGGTTGGCTTCCCCTCTCGGATTCGATGAGTTCAGGAGCAACGGGGCAGCGGGATTCATGTCGTTGCTTCTGAACTCATCGAATCCGTTGCCTCTCATCCTCGTCCTCGCGCAAGCTCCATCTGGTTCGAAGCGGATCTTCTGGGCAAAACTTCCGCACCGGCCCCGCGCTTCACGGACATCCGCGAGTTCATGGTGCGGGTGCCGATGGTGCGCGGGGCCCTTCTCTTAAGTTCTAAATTATGTCGCTGGGCGTGGCTGATGCGGGCTTTCGCGGTGCGGATTGTGTTTCCGTTGTTGCGGTGCGTTGGTGTTGTTGCTGTTGCTGTTTATGTTGCTGTTGCTGTTGTTGCTGTTGTTGGTGTCGTTGTTGTTGCTGCTGCTGTTGTCGTTGTTGTGGTAGTCGCCTTCGCCCGCGACCCAACCTGCGATCAACCGCATGACTCACTCAGCGACCCACCCGCATTGCTTTGACGAGAAACTGCGCCTGGGGCGGGCTTGTTGCACAGCTTGCAAAAATCGGCGCCTGCGGCTGGCTTCGTCTGAGCATCGCAGACTCCCTCCCGACGACCCCTGCCCCCCCTCACTCGTACCTGCAACTGCGGGGTGCCACGTAGCCTCTTAGTAGCATCCATGCCCTCTTCCTCCTCCAAGGCGCCGGCGCTGCAGGGCGTCCCCGAGACGCCCCACGAGTCCGACGAGGAGGAGGCGACGCAGGTCGATGGCGAACGAATGAGGAGGGAGACAATGATGAGGATCGAAAAAAAGATGGTGGGAATTGGAAGGAACTCGAGGAAGCGACATGCGATGGAAGGGAATAGCAGGATGACAAGGATGAGGAGGAGGAGGAGAAGGAAGGAAGCGCAGGAGGAGAACACGTCGAAGGGGCGACTGCGGAAGCACCGTTAGGAAATTGGATGCGCTTTGGATGCGGGTTGGGCGCGTCCAATTTGCGTCCAACCCGCACCCACTTTGCGAGTGGAAGCAATTGTGAGAGCGAGGGGGAACGCTGGCTTACGGCGAGGATGCGAAGGCGGCACGATACCATGCTGAAGGATGTGGAGGAAGATAACACCATCAGTCGTTACATCATGCTGTCTCATCCTCGCTGTGAGCTAGCGTTCCCCCGCACTCAACACATCGTCCACTCGCAAAGTGGATGCGGGTTGGACGCAAATTGGACGCGTCCAACCCGCGTCCAAAACGCATCCAACTTCCTAAAGGTGTTTCCTCAGTCTCGGTGATGGTGGTGATGGTGATGGCGATGGATATGTAATGGTGATGGTGACGGTGACGATGATGATGTCGGCTTCGCTGTCGTAGCAGCTAGGTTCGCCTCGGAGCACACCCCTCCGCCCAGGTGGAGACGAGCGCGGCCGCTGCCGACACCACGTCGGAGACGGCGAGCACGGTCGCCGCGGACAAGACCGAGCTGCAGGCGCACGCCGAGGCGCAGCAGCAGCAGCAGCAGCAGCAGGCCCAGACGCAGGCCCAGACGCAGGCCCAGACGCAGTCTCAGTCGGCGGCGGAGGCGGAGATGCAGGCGGCCTTTGACGCACAGGAGTGGGCGGAGACGGCGAGCATGCCCTCCGGCTACGTTGTCGTGAGCGGCGAGGGCTCGGCGGGCGCCGCGGTCGCCGACGAGGCAGCCGAGATCATCAGTTCGGACGAGGAGTGAGGGGACCAAACGAGACGCATTAGTCATGTGTCGGTTGGGCGACAGCCACTCGACGCAGCCCATGACTGCTGCACTCGATTGGTCCTCCGAGGAGCCGCTGGTGGCGCCGAAGCCGATGGTGCAGCTGCCTCCCAGCCAGGCGCCCGCGTCGCCGACGTCGCAGCCTCGTTCGGCCACCTGGCGCCCGCCGCAGCAGCAGATGGCGACGCCAGCCATCCACTCGCCACCGCCTGATTCGCCGCCGCCTGACAGGCATGACACGCTGGGATCCATCATTGCCAAGATTGACGACGACGCCACCCTGCCCTACAACAGCGAACCAGCGGCGGGGCAGCAACAGCAGCAGTTGCAGCAGCAGCAGCAGTACGACCAGCATCCAGGAACGCCAGCACCAGTCCAAGAGGATATGCAGCTGCACGCCAAGCGATCGGCATACGGCGGCACGGCAAGGGATGGCAAGAAGCTCAGGAGGTGGGCCAGGAGGGGTGGATCCGAAAGCGTGGATGCGGCCACCAGTCCCAGGGCCAGCCCGATGTCGGCGGCTCGGCGCATCCCCACGCCGCCGCGCGCGCCTGTGCGCGCGCCATCGCCAGTCATGCCGCGTGCAGAGCCAGCGCCAGTCGAGCATCGTCCAGGGCCAGCGCCAGCCGAGCAGCGTCAACAGGCAGCACCAGTCGGGCAACGAGCAGACGCTAGTGATGTGCTGTGCACGGGAGAGGACATGGTCGGCATCACCAAGGACTCGCTGGTGGAGAAGCTGAAGCGCGCCTACCAGACCCTCACGGCGTCCGACGAGACGGCGAACATCCAGGAGGTAGACGCCACGTTCGAGAAGTTCTACCATGGCGCGCTGATTGTGAAGCTGCGCGAGATGCGCCCCGAGAGCCGCGAGAAGAAGCTCGACGCCCAGCCCGAGGTCCAGGAGACGGCGTTCGAGCGTGAGAAGCGGATGATGTGGGAGTCCTTGCAGGCGGGCGGCTTCAAGTTCAGCACGCAGAAGAAGAAGGGCAATGCCACTGCTGCTCGGTGGGACCGCGTGATGCAGAACGATAATCAGTGGTCGGAGAAGCACATGAATGCGGAGGGCAACCCTGCGAAGAAGGAGATTCGCCAGGAGTGGGCGAAGTGGGAGTTCCACAAGTGGGAGAAGCGGCGGTCCTTCGAGAAGTCGGTTGGCAACACCAAGTCGCAGAAGATGAAAGGCGTCTACATGCCGTTGGCGAGGCTGGCATGGAAGCTTGGCGGAGGGCCTCAGGGCCAAAAGATGTCCTACGCGTACGCGGCGAAGGCGGTGGTCATGGGCGGCATCTGGACGAAGTGGTGCAACATGACGGACTGTCTCATGGTCCTCTTCGTGGAGCACGCCTTGGAGGACACCTGGACGCATGCGTGGGTGAGCTACGAGACATGGATGGAGGCGGGATCTGGCAGCGACGGTCGCGCAGGTGGCGGCGCTCGCGGCGCTGGTGGTGCAAGTGCAGCGGTGAACAAGCTCGGCGACGCGGTGTCCGAGACGCCCAAGCACGGAGAGCTGCAGGAGCCACCCATGAGCACCGAGAAAGCGACGAAGGCGGAGGAGAGCCGTGCAGGCAGCGGTGAGCCGAATAAAAAGATGGTCCAGAAAGCAACTGAATGGTTGCTGGAGTTCCGCAAGGTCAGGGCGCTGTACACGAAGAACATTTCGCAGGAGAGCAGGGGAGGGCCCCGCAGGGTGGAGGGCATGCCACAGGAGATGAAGACGATGCAGACTGTGATTAGATGGCGATGACGAAGATGGCGGTGCTACCGATGACTGCTGCACCGAAGGTTGGGATACCAGGAGGTTAAGGGTCTTGGGGATGACGCATTGACACATATAGAGGATCAAGTGACACGGCCAGGGGTAAGGGGGGACGCGGGATAATTAGATGGAGGCTACTAGGTGGATAGAGGACGATGAGGAATAGGAGGAGGAGGAGGAGAAGGAGGTGGAGGAGGAGGAGGAGGAGGAGGAGGAGTGGGATGAGAAGACGATGGGAAATCGTAGCGATGAGCAGTAGGTGAAGGGAGAGAGTAGCAGACGGTCGAACAACAAACAAACATTACACGCATGCAACTAGACTTCCTGAGGGAACGCGCACATCTTCCTCGCGTGAACCACACTCGTCTGTATCACACACCCTTGTCTTTCCCGCGTAAGATCGTTCGCACACCAACTGCACATGTGGAGATGCGCAGATGTGTGGCGTCGGATGTAGACAGCGAAACAGATGGGTTGGGAGGGAGACCGTTGGGACGGTGATTGTTTGTTTGGAAGGGGTAGCCAATCGGATGCGAGGTGGCCAGAAAAGGGGTATGCACGGAACTGGCACAGATGCTGGCGAGGGGAGGTGACTACGGTTGATTCGCTGATCGCTGCTGACAGGGAGTGGAAGTGGGCCAACGCAGAGGACATCAGGGGTGACCTGGACTTCAACCACGACTTGGTGCCAGGGGATGGGGGGTCGCATCACCTCTCAGTCAGGTGGGGTCACGTGGGCACATGCATAGTAGACTCCGCGTGGACCACTCGTGGTTGGATGTAACTTGGACGCAACCTGGGCGCGTCCAAGTCGCATCCAAATCCACCTGCGCGTGGTCTACGAATGCGTGCGTCTACCAAGCTCCACAAACGTGCGGATCTGCGAGGAGCCCCAAAGCCCCCGTCACACGATACAATCGTTTCCTCTCTGGGTGAACGGCTCGCGCCCACGGTGTAGTCCCGTGCATGTAGGGGGTGGGGGTGGCATGTGTTCTCGAGAGGGCAGCGATAAGGCCCTCGTCAGCTTCGATTGGTCGATACCCGTTGGAAGTGTCGCGCAGTTTACTGGTTTGCTCGGCGCAGTCGTTCTCATCGTCACCCTGCCCCCCCTCAGCATCACCTTTCATCGGGCCACCGCCCGCCTGCCCATCTCCCTTCCCCCACCTCACCCTCGCCATCCTTCGCCACCCCTTCCACATCCTGCCCCTGCTCGTCCAATGTCTTCTCCTCTCCTCACCCCTAAGCGCATCGCCCCCATCCCCATCCACGGTGATCCGTGCGTGCCACGCTCAGATCATCGCCGCCATCCGCAGCCTTTTTTCAGGCTGGTCAGAGGCGCCGTGCTGGGCGCCATGCCGGCCAAGCGCCTGCGATGCGAGGACACGACTCGTTTGCTTGAGGTGCTGACGAAACACTTCTCAGATGCCGACGAGTTCGCGTACGCTGACGACCTCGAGGCCGAGTGCGACACAGCAGCGATCACCGAGTGGCAGGAGCTGGTCCTCGAGGCGCGCCAGGCCATGTTCCCCCAGACCAGCATCTCCCAATCGACGGGGGCAGAGCTGTTCCAGCAAGTGCTGGAGCTAACGGCTCGGGCTGGAACCTCGCGGACCAGGAGACCAGCTGGGCGGAGAGAGTGTCCAGAATGTTTCGCTCGATGATGCGGCACGTGCAGCAGGGAGTGATCAAGAACAATCATCGCAGGACTTCGGCGAAGCTTGCTTCAATCCTAACGCATTGGCGCACGTGCTGGCGCGCGCGCAGTTCAGGGCGCGCGCCCCACGTGCGCAAATGTGTCAGGATCGAGGCGGGATTCCCCGAAGTAGGACACATGACTGTCCAGAGAGCGCCTCGTGGGTCATGCCGTTCGTCCAGCAGTGGAGGGACCTCGAGAATGCGGAGCCAACGAGCAATCAATAGGCATTACCTTAGATGGGCGATGGGGGGAAAGAGGATCAATGAGGGTGGGCCCTATGGGCCCAGGATGCCTCCCAATCCCTGGGGCCATGGAACCACCCTCACTGAACCGACTTTGTCATATCGCCCATGTGGTAGCCTGTTGAGGAGAAGTCGTACGAATACAAGATCGACCTGGTCAATAAGGACAGCGGGTGCAACCCGACTCGGATGGATTCGGCCTCTTGAGGCCGTCTACCGCCTGGACGCGAGCAAGTCCAACCCCGCTCCACAGTACAGCCTGCCGCTCGTGGATACAGGAGACGCTCCTGGCCACCATGAGGTCGTCGCAAAGTTCAAGGACGGCACGGAGCACGCGATCCCTGGGCTCACCTACGAGCGCATGCGTGGCTGGGCGGACAACAGCGACCTCAGGCAGAGGAAGGGGAGCGGCATCTTGTTGGAGATCGAGCGCAAGAACGACAAGCTGCAGCTCAGCAAGTGGTCCAGGAACAACACGATCATAAAGTACGGTGGGTGTGGCTCGATCGCCCGGAACGACACAGGACCATACTCCACCACCTCCTCAGAAGGGAAGCGAATGTCCTGCGGGGGGTGGGTCCAACTCACGGGGGGGACACCACGAAGCCAGAAACAGGGTGACTGTTCATGCTGGGTGGCTGCTTGTCCAGTCAAACTGCTAGATCTACCAAACTCACGTCCAAAATTCGGACTCCATGTCCAAATACGGTGGTAAAAAAAAGGTTTCCTGCAAGCATCAAAGCCGAGAGACAAGGTAACCACAGTCGGCCATCCTGACCCGTAGCCACTGACCCCTGATACGACCGCATTCAGAAAACTGAACTGCTCAAACTCACAATCCTTTTCTAACTTACGGCGCCCACGGCGAGCAACAAACATGTCCCCGCCCCTTGACTCCAAACCACCACATCAAAGTGCTCTGAAGCCGGGTGCGAAAGTTTAGCAGAGATATCGTCGATTAGCTCGTCAAGCACCTCTGTAAAATCAGCATCGCGGGCTTCAAAACCTTGATCACTACTAACCTGCAGGAGCCTGCACGTGTAATCACCAGCTGAAGTGTGACGCGTCCAAGCATAGGCATGAGTGGGGTCCAACCTGCATCAAACAACACCACGATCATGGCACTGACAGGTCCCGTGACTCTACCCCCTCTGGTTTTCGGCACGTGCAGCCTGGGACGGAGAAGCGACCAGGCGCGAACCACCCGAGGGTGCAGGGACAGAGTCGATCGCCACACCAACAGCAACTCGAAAACCATTTGCCGCCTCAATTCTAAAGCAGGCTCCTTGCGACCCATGTGAACGGCAGGAAGAGGATTGGGAGGCGGCGGTGGAGGAGGGGGAGGGTCGAAGAGACCTCGGGCTGCGGCGCGCCGTCTGCGTCGTCCCTCAGCAGCATCGCGACCTCCGGCGCGAGGATCCCCTCCAGGCCGCCTCCCGCCGAGGCGCTGCCAGGCGCCGCGCATCCTCCACCGCTGCCCGCAGGGCCGCCTCCCGGGCGAGCCAACTCTGCGCCCGCGCCTCCGCCGCCAGCGGCGGGGTCCGCCCTCCGGAACAGGGGCGGCAGCCAGCTCGTCGCCAGCGCCAGCAGAGAGCGCGCAGAGGACTGCCCTGTGGAACCCCGCCTCTGGGGGCTCCTGCAGACCCCCCATCACGCCCCCAATCCCGCTTCACGACCACCATCACCACCACCACGTCCTTCTCCACCCTCTCCTCCTCCTCCTCCTCCTCCTCCAACTCATCCTGCTCCTTCTTCGTGGCCCACTCCTCTGACCCCTCTCCCACATATATCTCTTCTCCTCTTCCTCGTTTTCCCCTGTCCCTTCCCCGTCTCCTCCTCCACACCCTCGCCTCCACCCCTGACCCTTCCATTCTTCCTCGGCACTCCCTCATCTGCCACCACCGTCCCCGGGTCACGTGTCTGGCATTGCGCTAGATGCTGTGTCGACACCCTTACACGGCCGCCCTTGCAAACAAGAAATTCAACGCCGTGGCCATGTCGCATGGACGGGGCTGCAACCAAGTTATCGTGGTGCGATTCGGACTCTGCGTTGTGCGCGTGGAGTCCGTCGACCAGGCGGCGCGCAAACCATGCTGAAACTCAGCGTCTCAGACGACGAAATGGGCAATACCTAATCCGTCTTGAGGTAATTCGAGGAGGTCCTGCTCGTTGCCGAACAATGCCTCAGCGTTGGGACGCAAGGCGACATGCGAAGAGGTGCGGCGCGCCTGAGTCGCCAGGGAGCTTGAGCTCTCGAGATGCTGGGTCAAAATTCGCATGTGCATGGCGCACCCGGATCCCGCATTTGTTCACGAGGTACTTGCCGTCCTCGGGAAGCTGATGAAGGCTCAAGACAATATGCGCAAGGTATACGCGAATTCACGGTACGGTGGACTTGGAGCCGAGCCCCCGGCCAAGATGTCATTGGAGGGTCTGCGCACCCAGGTCCATAAGATCCAGAGCAGCCAGTTGACTACCATCACGGGTGGGCAGCTGGTTGAGAAGGTGCGCCAGCTGAAGGATCGTTTGGACGAGACCCAGAATAACTGGAACGCAGGTTGCTTCACAACGACGGTGCGCAACTCAATGCCAGGAACGACATCTCGGGCTTGAATCAGCACGCACATGTGAAAGAGTTGTCCCGAGGGGAGATCAGGCCCTAATCCAAGGACCCTGGAGCCGTGCGAGTACCGCATTTCCCCCACGGAACTACAAACGTGTCGGCACTCCTCCCATCGGTCCAGAGACTAGCATCTCCTCATAGTCGTCCCACTTTTCTGGGTACACGTCACCGTCGGGTGTCAGCCACAAGCGCTTGTGCCACAGGCCCTTGGCCTGGTCGGACAAGACCCAGAAACTCTGCCACGCGATGGGCCTCACCGCCATCACTGATTGTTAGGGGGACCCGTGGTTCGTTGACCTTGGCGTAGCAGCGGTGTGTGTACAGGCTGCTTCGAGCGAAGACGAAGCAGCCAGCCCGCGACCGCCACACAACAGAGAACAGCAACGGCGACCGGTTGCAAGAACGAACTATTCTCTCAGAAACGGCAATTGCAACCGCAGGCGAGTGCCGCCGGCACCGCTGGGTGCAACCAGTTGCTATATAGAAAACACAAAATGCCAACAAACACCAGACAATTGGGCGACGATCAAAAACGGGTCCTACGCGAGATGGCACAGCGACCTTACGACGCGGCTTCAGCGGGCCGCCAGCGCGGCACGCTGCATTGGAGACGAGGGCGCTCATGCGCGACCTTACGCGGGCAACTCACGCGCGTCGGCGAAGACGTCCCCTTTTTTTTAGCGTCGCTGGAAATGACAGTTTCCGTGAGTATTCCTCCGGCCGAAGATTCTTGCGATAAAAACAACCGACATCAAGGCATCACAGTCACGTGCACGCATTACCAGCAGATTCACGGATAGAGGGCGCGTGCTCAAAATGCGGTCCTCGCCTTAGCACCGCGCGAATTCTTCTGCAACGTATTGACGAATGGAGGGCGGGTGATTTTCAAAATATGGTTTTCGCTTCAGCGCCGCGCACATTCGCTCAATCCTGTTGAGAGTGTTGCTCGCGCCGTGGCGCCGCGCGCATGCGCCCCAACGTTTAGAACATTTTCAAGGATGGAGGCTAGTTCCTTTTTCAAAATGTGGCTCTCGCCTTGGTACCGCGCGCGCTCGTCTTGAGAACTTGCAACGGTTTGGACGGTTCGCATGGTTGATGTCCCAGGAATGGTCTTCTGGCACGATGTGGGAATGTCAGGACGCAACAATTACGTACGTTGATTCGCAGCGTCGAAGTCCTAGGAATGGTGTTCTGGCACGATCTAGGACCGTCAGGGCGCAACAACCATGTTGATTCGCGGTGGTGAAGTTCTGCCACGCGTGGGGATTCTCAGACGGCTGCCTTCCAATCAAGCACTTCCCGCAGTGAAAATCCGCCGACCCTGTCGGCGCGTGGAAGCGGCTGTCCCGTTTGACCGGTCGTCGCCGTCGTCGTCGCCGTCGTCGTCGCCGCTCCCCCCTCCTTCCCGAAAGGGGCTGTTGAGGCTGTTCCGTTTGACTCGTCGTTCGCGGCTCTTCCCCCGTTTTTCCTCGGCCCTCCTCCTCAAGCGCGCCTACCAAAGCGAAGTTGAACGTGGCAATTGATTCGCCAGATTCAAACAGGCCCCCCAGGGGCCAAACGATTGGTCCAAAGCGTTTTGACGGCCTCCAGACGGCCCCACAAGCATGCAAGAGAGCCCCAAGAGGTAACATTCATTGATGTTCAAATTATTTTTTGTTTGAGATTTCGGCGCTCTCGCCTCGACACCCATCGAAACTGCATCATTTCCGTGTTTCCGCTCGTTCCGAATCGTGTTCCCGCTGCAGCGCTGGCCTCATTTCCGCGTTTCCGCTCGTTTCGGCTCGTGTTCCCGCTGCAGCGCTGGCGTCATTTCCCGTACCATGCCACGGCATGCAAAGCAATGCTAGATTCATACTACGCTTTGCGGTGCTCATCTACGCCATGCCATGCCGTGCTCTACAATGCATCGCGCACCCTTTTGGAAGCATTGCCCTGTTCGACATCCGACTGAGCGAATAGAGAGGGGATCTGCGCCATGGTAAGGGATGGGAGGGAAACGTAGGATATCGCACCAGCTCCCCTCCTCCCCCTCCCTCTCCCCCCTCCTCCTCCTCCCTCCTCTCCTCCTCCTCCTCCTCCTCCTCCTCCTCCTCCTCCTCCTCCTCCTCCTCCTCCTCCTCCTCCTCCTGTTGGCTCCTGTTGGCTCCATAGCAGTCTGTTACCGCTGGCCAAGCCTGCAATAAAGCTGCGAAAAACAGTGCTGGAAAGAAGAAGGAAAAAGAGGTGGGGGGGGTCGGGGAAGGGTCACGCCGCCTAGGACGCCCAGCACGACCCATCCCAGACCAGGGGAACCGACCTCCCAACAAACTTCTTAGAGCTGGGGTCGATCCCCCTCTCGAGCATCTTAAGAGAATCCTCTGCGTGCCGATTGCGCGGACCCCCGTGGCATTCCTGGAGGAGGTACGGGCGGGCCCGAGCGCTTCCGAACGCAGCGCAACGCACACACCAGGCAACCCGCCCCCCCATCAGCCACAGACGATGGCTCTTGTGGCAGGTCCGCGCAATTTTCGGCGGCCCTCCGCAGGGAAACACACAGACCGCGGCGCGAGTCTTCCCTCGCTCGCCGCAGTGAAGACACAAATATGAACCCTTCACTATACATTCGACCGCATGGCCTCTCGGGTCCGGGACCAGCTCCAGGAGAGACGGCTTGGCCCGACGGGGCCCGCGGATTTTGGAGACATCAGGAAATCCCCGGCCCGATAAATCGTCCATAATTTCCGCAATCAGCCAAGCCGACTGCCGAATCAGCGGCGCCAAACCTTTAAACTGTTCACGCGTCCAAGGGTTGTGGGGTTGGGCCTCGGCCCCACGACGGGCCAGCTCGTCAGCCTTCTTATTGCCCCACCATTTCCAATCCTCTACAGCAGACCTACGGGCCTGGGCCAGGGAGAGGTGAGACCTGATCTTAGTCACAGAAATCCTATCGGGGCCTATCTCAGCGGCGAGTCTGAAAATGTCCTCCCAGAGCTCCGAGAACGCGACCTTTTCCAGATCCTGAGTCGGCCCTTTCTTCCAGGTGTCCAGGACGGCCTGGCAGTCTGTGACAATCTCCATGGCCTCAGGCCCCGCGAGCCTCAAAGCCATGACCAGCGCATACACTTCCCCGCAGCCACTGGTCTGGACTGCGTGGGGCAACGGTCCGAACGCGGACCCAGTAACATATCCTCCCCAAGAATCCAAAGACATGGAAACGACCGCCCATCCAGCTCTCGTGAACTGAGGTAACATGGGGTCCAATCCAGACCCATCCAGGCAAATTCTCGGCCCCAGGTGTCCCCCAGGCGGAAACACGTCCCACTTGTGACCAGCTACGGTGTGCGGCGCTGGCCACTGCCACTCTGGACTCGGGGCGAGCGCACGTGTGGCCAGCAGCTGGTTGGCTGGCGTGCGCTCCAGGGTGAGAAGTTCGCCCACATCTAGGTCACGCCGAACAGCGGCATGAGCGGGGCAGCAGCGGAAACGATGACTGGGTGTGCCCAGCCCTTCTCCACAAAGCTGGCAAAGGGGGTCCACGACACGACGATCGTCATACAGAACCTGTTGGGTAGGGTATCCTCCAGAGACGATCCCAGCGAGTCCCGTGGCTGCAGTGAACCTTTCCTCTCTCCGAAGCTTCTGAAGGACCTCGATGACGGGCTCGAGCATAGGCCCTCCTGACAGGCCTGGGACCCTGACACCATCTCCCAAACTCCTCAGTAACGTATCCCGAACGGCCTGGTGAAGAACAGCCTTGAGCGACCTGTGTCCCAAGAAGCTCACATCAACTTCAACACCCCGAACCGTCACAAACTTACACCAGCTTTTAACCTGCCAACCCAGCCTTTCGATCGTGAGGACCACTGCACCCGCGGGTCCGCGGACATCTTGCCACCCACGAGCAGGTCGGCGGTAAAACGAGTTGAAACACTCCTCCATGACACGCTGCTCTGCCCAGCTCAAGCGAGCGGCTTGTCCCCAGGTGAGGATGGGCAGCGCATGCACGTCGTATGATGGATCCGCCTTGGGCTCCACCGAGAGGAGAAACTCCAACGTCCTGCACCTCCCTTTTGGAGTCCCAAAGAGCGCACTTCCCAGACTGGCCCGAAGCTGGCCAAGAGCGGAAGTGGACATGCCATTGACACGGCAACCGTAAGTGGCCGAGGGAAGGCCTCCCGTCCGAGCAACCTTGAACAACCCCTTCTTGGCACTGCTGAGCCCTCGGAGCCTGCGCCTTCGAAGCCTGATTTTATGCAACCGTTTTTGGAGGACCTTGGATCCCTTGGCTCCTTTCTGCATCATCTGGTCGCATCCCAGGTTCCGCCCAGAGCTGGCGCCAGTAAAATTCCACTTCTGAAGCCTAGACACAATGGTCGCCCTCGCCGCCGAATGACTGCAAAGGACGAGGCCCTTCGACCTCGAGATCACCAGCAGCAGCTTCTCGAGCTGCAGGCACAGAAAGTACACCGCTCGGGGCAGGACACTCTCGACATGCTTCCTACTGCCCGAAGCCTGCGCCGTGATGTCGTCTACTACATTGAACAACTGCACGCTACAGTAAAGCTCCCTGGTGCGGTCCATGGGGTCCATGAGCATCACACGTAAAAGCGTAGTCGCAAACCCACAGCCTGCCAGGATCCCTTGGAACGCCTGCACGGGTTTTCCAACCACTCCACACACATTGATGATTCTTCTCGCGCGGTAGAGCGACAACAAAAGGCGCAGCTTCACCAGACTAAACTTATGCTTGACGGCCGCGACGGCCAGCAGATAGTGGCAGACCTTCTCGTAGGCCTTTGTGAGGTCCACGAGGCACGAGCCTGAACAGCCACCTACACTAACATGCTGCTCGACCGTCAAGCTCTGCTCCCAAACCGCCCGTTCGCAGCTCTTGCCGTGCACACCGTACAGATAGGCACGATTATTATCACGCTCCCAACGCTTTATCTCGCCCCGCGACAGCTTAGAGAAAACGCGCGTTGGGGTGGGCAGCAGAGCTATCGGGCGAAAACCTCCTTCGGGCTTCCCCAGCATGGCAAGGATGGTGGTGAGGAGGATGGTGGGGTAGGTGCCCAAGAGCTCCATCTTAGGCCACAGCGCACCTAATACCTCCAGAAGGCCATCCGAGGCCTTGTCCAGATCCCGAGGCCGAAGCGCATCCACTCCAGCCGCCGTCCTTTTCGGAAACTTCCTGATGGCAACCCTGATGTCCCCCACGGACCGCTCCTCCGAACAAAGCTCCTGGACCGAGACCCCCTGCTCGTCAGCCTGGGACTGGATCTGGTGCGTCAGGAACTGGATGGGATCGGGGAACCTCGAGGCCTCTGGGAGGGGCTCCCAGATGTCGCACCAGAACTTGGTAAGCCCATCAACCGTCTCTTGAGGCCCCAGCGGGACCGAGAAAACTCCTGCCTTGACCGTGCTGGACTCAGGGGGAACCCAGCCGATCGGGCCCTGCGAATACTTGTGCGCCTGGCCAGCGCCTGCGGATACAGCCTCCTGCACCCACTCTCGCCAACGCTTGCCACGCTCCGCGGTAAACTTGCGTTCGTACACTTTGGCGAAGCCTTCAGCCTCAACGCCCCAGGCCTGCAACTGCTCGAGGGAGGCGTGAAACATACTTCCAAAAGACGGGACCCACTGCTGCCAGGACTCGTCTTTGCGCAACTGCTTGGGTCCCCACTCGACCGCCTTCAGAAGCCCCATAGACTCGCCCTCACCCCACCTGAGTCCCCGTCTCTCGATGTAAACCAGCTCCGAGAAAAGCTTGGATACACGACGCCACCCTCGACTCTCAGGACATCCGACGGGATACCGACCTCCAGACGTCCTGACAGCTGATACTTTCACAATGGTAGGCTCCTCCGCCCTACCAAAATACTGCTTCTGCCCCAAAACTCCGTGATAGGTCCCAAGCTCACGCTCCAGCGACTCGACGAACAACCGATAGCACGCATCCAACGACTCACGATCCCCAACCGATCGAGCAGAGTCCAGGAGCTCCCGATAATCGAGTGGTTCTGGCATGGGTCCTATCACACTGTCCTGCGGGAACGCCCTCGGCTGGCGGAGCGACTGGACCAGCACGCTCAAGGGCTCGCTGCGAAACTTGACCACGACAGGCCAGTGCGGCTTCGTGGACGCCTTCCTACTGATGGCACAAGAATGGACGCTGGCCGCCAGACCTGCAGACATCACAAAATAATCGATAGTCTTCCAGACCTTGGCGGTGGACCTACACGTGTACGTGTCTGGCTTCACAATCTGTCCCCCAAGACGACCAGCCCACCCCAGCTCCTGGAGTCTATCTGGTGAAACGTTCCAGTCACCTCCAAGGACAAATGGTAGGCCCCAAGAATGTAACTGCTCTCCGACTGTACTCAAAATTTGGCTCCCCGTGGGCCCCAATGGGTCCTGGTCGGGCAAGTAGATGGACCCAACGATGAGCCCCCCTGGCACATACGCGTTGACCCAC
>CAUYUJ010016145.1:189617-222117 GCA_963575745.1 Prorocentrum cordatum | reverse complement strand
AACAACACGAGATGCCACCAAGACTGCCCAAGAAGCAGCCTCGTGACCGCCCAAGAGAACTCGAAACAGCCCCGAGATGGCCCAAGAAGGCCCCAGACGACCCCAACAAGACCGCGAAGCGGATAGCATCACAGAAGCAACACTCGACTCCTAAAGGTTTCGGGACACCTCTGGGCATCCACGCCTTTCGATTCAAGCTTGTTGTGCTCCCGAGAGGCCCCAAGAATGCTCCCACACTGCTCGCAGACGCGCCGAAGTTGCCCCAGGATCGGCCACGATTGCGAGGCCCCAGTGCGACCCTACCTTTGGAGGCTGCCTGCGAGCAGCCCAGAGCCACGCCCGAGACGCCCCGGCACGTATCGCCCCGGCACGTATCGCCCAAGACGGCCTGACAGGGCCCCAGGATGGCCAGGCTGGCGGGAGGGGAAGCTCCTCCCTCTGGCTGGCGGGCATGCCGGCGGAGGTGGCGGCCCGAAGCACGCGGGGCGGGTGCGTCTCGAGCTTTGGCGGCTTGAGCCCTCACTGCAGACCGCACCTTCGCGCGGAGGACCAGGAGCGGGAGTGGGAGTCAAGTTGGCCAGAGGTGAGCGAGCCCTGAACGTGCCAGCGGGCCTCGCCCACGCCCGCTTCCACTCCCATGCCGTCAAAATATCAGTGCCGACACACATGGCAATCGGCCTGGGCGTGTGCGAATGAAGGCGCCCGCGCGCGTGCGGCCCCCCCCCTTCCGACTTGGCGCGGGGAAAATTCAGCGCCGCGCCACAGCGCTGGGGCAGAACTTGGGATCCGAAAGAACAGCAGCATTTCAACTCGGTGGCGCGCGCCCCAGTGTCTACACGGCTTGGCCATCGAAAGCCGTGCGCCGCATGTGAGCGAGGGATCGCAGCTTGCAAGAACAACGAGCACGGCGCTGCGGCGAGAACAACGTCTCGCCCTGTTGCGAGCGATATGCGCAGCGTCCCACTACTGCAACCCGGCAGATGCCTCTTCCCCTGAGGACGAGGCCGTCTGGGGCAACGGACCCCTGGAGGGGCGAGTGGCAAAAGGAGGAGAAGTAGGCAGATGAGGAGGAACTGAGTTCGAATACATATATATATATATATATATGTTTTCGGTGTGCAATTGACGTGAGGCCCGTCCTTCTGCCTTCCCCCCTCTGTCAATTAAAGCTGTGCGCGGCCCGCTTAGCTTTGACCGGAAGAGGTGCGCTCTCGACCCGCGGATCAAACATGTTTTCGGTATGTGGGATCTGTGCAGGCGTTGTGCGATCCCAGGGGCTTCCGTGGACCTCTGGAGACCTCCGGAGGTGGATTGGGAATGGCAAGAAGAAGACGATGACGATGATAATCCGGGATGGAATATGACAAGGCCAAGAAGATGAAAAGGGAGATGCATGAAACGGGTCTGGACCAAACCCACTGGAACCCGGCTAATTTAGGTTACAACCGCAGGGGCTGGGTGTACAGTTAATAAGTGCCATCCCCGAAGCGCCGATCTTGCACTACCTCAGGGGCAGTGCATATCGGAGGAGAGGGGTGAAGGGTTGAAGGAAGAGAAGGAGGAGCAGGAAGAGGAGGAGGAGGAGGAAGAAGAGGAGGAGGAGGAGGAGGAGGGGGAGGAGGAGGAGGAGGAGGAGGAGGAGGAGGAGGAGGAACACACGCCTCCGGGGGGGAAGTCTTCAGTGGGTTCGCCTAGGCCGCACTGCTCTTGCCGCCCGCGGCCGCCGCGGGGCCACCACCCAGTTGTGGTCGGGCATGTCGACCTGCGCCTCTCCATGTTGGATGTCATTAAAGCCGACGCTCGACGAAGCGTTGACGGCGACGGCGGAGCCGTCAGGGAGTACAAGAGAAACAACACACGCCAGATCCTGCACGTAGTTGCCGAACGCGCGGTATCCTCCGCAGCAGCAGCCTCCGAGAACCGTGAGTCATGGGCCTCAGTACTGTCCAGCAGTTCTGCATGCATATCCATCGTATCTAGAATGGAGGCGCCCTCGCCATCTCCAGTCAGAACCATCTGCATGCACTGGTTGAACTGTCCATAGAGGATGGCTCGCAAGGCACCGCCCCCGACGAGTTCGGGAACGGCGGGGAGAGGGGTGGCACACCACGTTTAGGACGACCAGATGCTTCATCTTGCCGATCTTGATGCGAGCCTTGAGCAACGCCACGCTCAGAAAGCAGTGCGGGACCAGCAGTGGCCGCGTCATCACAGAGAGGACGTAAAGGGTCGCCGAGTGCACCGCCGTTGTAGCGTGGTACCCGTCGATCCATCTTGGCTACCCCTCCCCCGCTTCCTGCTGGGCCCTCCTCCTCCTGGGGGGGGCTGGCCAAACCCGCTCCCTCAGGGACCGCCCTCGGGGCCGCCGCCGTTTCCGGCGCGCCGCCCGGCTCCGTCGGCTTTCGCGGCTCCTTCGGCCTGTGATTTTTTGCGGCTCCGCCGCCTTCAACTCGCTCTCCCCGTCGCTCCTTTACGCACTCCCTCGTCGGTCCACACTTGCTTACCCGCTCTCCCCGCTTTCCAGTCCTAGTTGGTTCATGTCACCTTCCATCCTCAACGTAGTTTCATCTACTCATCGCCCATCCCCGCCATCCAGGCCCGGATGGTCATGGCTGCTGCCGGCTGCGAGACCCTAGGCGGTGTATGAGAGCTCGGCCGGGCGTAGACGCGCGCTTTTCACTGCTTGCATCGACTTTTTACGCCCCGTCGCCGCGCGTGGGGCCGCGACGCCAACAAAAAATGGCTAAAAAACTTGAGTGTGGGTGCGCGCGCTTTTTTGCTTGGCACGGCACAGCTGCCCGGTGCACGCGCCCGGACCAGTTTTCGTCCTCGCCGGTGCGCCCTTACCAGTCGGGCTGCATCGGCTCCGTTTGCACCCCGCCCGCTGCAGTGGGCTCGTCTTGAACGCCACGCTCTTGCCGCACGGCGCCTCCTTTAGCCTTTTCTCGTGCTCCGGTTCGCCTGGTTGCGTTTGGCCAAAACCTGCATTTGCGTTGCCGCATCGCCATCTTCCACGTGCAAGCGGTAAGCGAGTCCCCGCGTTTTTTCTCTGCAAGCGACTGCCACCATCCAGTCCACCCATCTTCTGCGCCAGGTGAAAATTTGCCTCAGCGTTTGCCGGGCTAGCGCTTCGCGACGGTGTCGTCACCTCGCCGCTGCAGGGAACGTACGTTTTTTGGCTGTTTGTTGTTTTGCGAGTGTTGTGTCTTTCTTCGCGACGCACGGCTGCAGTCAACACGCAGTGTAAGGAAGAGCGACTTTACAAGGTTACCCTTGCATCCTTCCCCTTCGGCCCATCCGTGGCCGCTTTCGCTGGTCGCGCCCCGCTCGCAAAGTGCCGACAGGGCCTTCCGGGGCCCTTGCATCCTTATCGTGCGTCTGGGCGCCGGCAGGTTAGTTATCGTGCGTCCGGTGCGTCCGTGCATCCTTCTCTCGGGCCGGGCGAAAAAGGGGGATAGCAAAGGGGGGGCTTGAGAATCAGCTCGCGTAGCTGATTTTCCCGGCGCCTCCCGGCGCCGGAGGCGGCTGTGTATCGAGGACTGGGCCCCTCGGTGGGGCCGAAACCTGCTGCATGCAGCAGATTTCAAACCCCGCCCTTTTCCTATCCCCCCCTTTCGTCCCGCCCGAATGAAACAGGAAGCGGGAGGGCTTCTGAGAAGCCCCGCCGCCTTCTGAGAAGGCCTTCTCCTTCTCGCCCCCCTGGGCCAGTTGAGGGAGGGGCTGGCGCAGATCGGGGGACGCCGGCGATCCGCCTCGACTATCCCGGCCAGGCCCGCCCGGGGCCCGGGCCCAGGCCCCCCCTTTTCCTGTCCCCCCCTTCCGTTCGGCCCGATTCTCGCGCCTCCTTCTCGTGCTTCCTTTCTTGCACGGGCTGGCTGCATCACGGGCGGCAGGGCGCGCGCGGGCGGCTGCGCCTGCGGTCCCCGCGGGGGCGGCGGCATCACCGCGGCGGCGCTGTGGGCACCGCCGGCTCCTCGCCGCTCCTGCGCCGCTCTGCCTCTCCCGCCCGCCTCCCTGCTCCTGCCGGTGCTCCTGCTGTCTCCCCCCCCCGCCCCAGTCTCAGGCCTCCTCCTTCTCGCTTCCCCCCTTCGCTCGCCGCCGACCCTCTCCTCTCCCCTTCGGGCGTTCCCAGAAGTGATCCTGACCCAGGGTGTCCACAGCTTTTCGCGCCACTTGACGCCACGGGAGCCCTCTGGGCCGCGTGAGAGGTGCGCCAGAGGCCGTCTGGGCCCCCCTGGGAATACTGGGGGCGCTTTGATCCAGGGACGCCTCTAGCAACACCCGACGTGTTATCTCCTCTCTCCTCTCGTCGTCGTCCTCCTTATCATCCTCCTCCTGCTGCTGTACCTTTGCTTGTTCCTTGCGCACGGCACTTCCCATGTCACGTCTGAGCACGCGTGGAGCAGAAACACGAAAGCGCCACCATCACAACGAACGAAAGCTAATACTGACCTTCCCACATCACACGTGCACCCACGTGGCTACCATGAGTGCCCAGAACATCATGAGCTACATGGGATCGAACACATTTGCAGACGCGGCACCGCAACTCAATTAAGCAAACACGATGTCCCTGAGCTTGCGGCATGAAGCGTGCGACCGCACGTGTTTGAACATTTGTGTCGAACACGCGAGCAAGAGGTAGAAGGGGGTAACGGGCTAGTGTCTATGGGCTGCCAAAGCGCAGCATTGAAACGCGCCGTTAGGGGATCACTGCTGCTGATCATCCTTCTCCTCCTCCCCTCCCCCTTAAAGAGAGACGAGGGAGAAGGAAGGCGGTATAGGGAGCATGCAACACAGGCGGAGGGATGAGTAGGAGGGGGAAGGGAGGGGGGGAGGGAGGAGGAGGAGGAGGGAGGAGGAGGGAGGTGGGTGAGGTCGCAAGAGGGGAGAGCTGGAGTGGGAAGGAAGACGAGGACGATGAGGAGGACGATGAGGAGGAAGACGACGACGAATCTGAACACGAAGAAGGTAATGATGCTGCTGATGATGCTGATGCTGATTGATGATGATGCTGCTGCTGCTGATGATGATGATGATGATGGTGGTGATGATGATGCTGCTGACGATGCTGATGCTGATGCTGATGCTGCTGCTGATGTTGTTGTTGATGATGATGCTGCTGCTGATGATGATGATGACGATGCTGATGCTGATGATTGCCAGGATGAGAATGATGATGAGTGTGGAGCGATGATGATGATTATGAGGAGGAGAAGTCCGCCGATCCCTTGGGGGCACGACGTGTGAGCCCAAACCCCTCCCCCGGGGGCCTGGCCCGGCCGGTTTGGAGGGGGGGTGGGGGGGTGGGGGGCAAAGGTGTCGGCCGAACACTTGGAGCCTCAGGAGGCCCTAAAGCGGGCCAAAAAGGTTCAAAAGGGTCCCGGATCGGTCCAGCAGAGCTACGAGTCGACGAGAGATCGTTCCCAAACGCCGAAGATTGCCTCCAGACGGCCCCATCAGTCCCCAAGACTCTTGAAAAGTACTACGAGGCGCCTCGCGAAAGCCCTCCAGCAGCAAAAATCGTCCCATTCCCTAGGGAAAACGTGCATTTTCAACACGTTCGCCTTTTGGGCTTCCACGCGGCCCACAACGGCCCAAGAAGCCTCCAAGATCGACCCTCCGCAGCCCAAAAGGCTTCCAAAAAGACTCCACGACGGCTTCCGGGCGATCCGCGAAGGCCCCAGAAACCATAGCAACGGCCCGGGAGAGCCGCAGGATAGTCTTAAGAGGGCTCCAAAACGGGTCAACAGGGTCCCCAGAGGCTGCCCAGACGGTCCATGCGGGGGACGATTCGGTCCGAACCGCCCAAGATTGCCTCCAGATGGCCCCATGAGCCCCCAAGACGTTTGAAAACGCGTCCACGAGGCGCTCCAAGAGGGCCACCAGAAGCAAAAACCGTTCCACTCCCGGAGGGAAACATACATTTTCAGTACGTTCGCCTCTTGGGCTTACACGAGGCCTACAACGGCCCAGTACACCTCCAACTTCGACGCCCGACACCCCAAGAAACTCCCAAAAAGGCTCCACGACGGCTTCCGGACGCACCGCGAAGGCCTCAGAAACCACAGCAACGGCCCGAGACAGTCGCAGGACGGTCCCACGAGAGCCCCACAACGGGCTAAGAGGGTCCCCAAAGGCCTTCTGGACGGCCCACGAGGGGGACGATTCGGTCCAAACCGGCCTAGTTTGCCTGCAGACGACCCCCCATAGGCTCCCGAGACGTTTGAAAAAGCTACTGCGAGGCGCTCCACAAGGCCTCCAGAAACAAAAATCGTCCCACTCCCTAGGGAAAATACATTTTCAGCACATTCGCCTCCTTGGGCTTCCACGAGGCCTACAACGGCCCAAGAAGCATCCAACATCGACCCCCTGCAGCCCCAGAGGCTTTCATCAAGAGGGTTCCAAGACGGCCCCCGGGCGCCCAACGAAGGCCCCAGAAACCATAGCAACGGCCCTGGAAAGCCGTAGGACGGCCTCGAGAAGGCGCCAAAATGGGCCAAGAGGGTCCCCAAAGGCCTCCTGGACGGCCCACGAGGGTTACGAGTCGTCGAAAGATCGCTCCAAGACGATCCGGCGGTCCTACAGGCCCCCAACACGGCCCAAGAAACCACCCGGAGACGTCCCAACAGGCTTTCCAACAGCAAAAAGCATTTCTATGGACAACATACGTTTCCAGCACGTTCGCCTCTTCGGCTGTCACGAGGCCCACAACAGCCCCAGAAGCCTTCCAGATCGACTCAATACGACCAGAAAAAGCTCCCAGAAGGACTCCAAGATTGCCCCTCTTGGCCCCAAAAACAACCAAACCGACCCAGGACAGCCCCAAGACGGCCCCCCAAAAATCCCCAAATGGGTCCCGCGAGGCTCCCCCGACGGCTCCAGAGCGCGAGTTACGACTCGTGAGGAAATCGCTCCCAGACGTCCGCCACTGCCTCCAGCTGACCCCTGAGGCCCCCTGGACGCCCCAACGCGCCACCAGGCCGTGTCCCAAGAGGCCCGGCAGAACCGAACCTCGGCCCCTTCACGAAGGGAAACGTCTAAGTTTAACACGTTCGCTTCTTTAGCCTTCACGAGCCCCACAGCAGGCCAAAAAAAGCCAAAATCAACCCAAAAACCCCCGCGTGCCCACAAGAAGGCTCCCAGACGGCACAAACGGCCCCCATCGGGGCCCCCGAAGCCACGGGGGAGAGCCCCAGGACGGCCCCAAGAGGAGGGTAAGAGGGGAAACCCGAATGGAGAATTCGAGCAGTTCGCCCCGAGAAAACACAAAAGGGCGCCTACATGCACCCAGGAAGCCCTGACCGGGACCCAATGCCCCCGATGAGAGTTCTCATGGCCCCGGGGCCCGGAGGCGGCCCTTCGACGACGAAAACCACGAAAAGACTGAAGGGACTAAGACTCTGCAGCAAAATTCTCTCTTTTCCCCACGCAGAAATTGTTCACCATGGGCCCCCGGACCCTTCCTGGAATCCAATCGCCATCGTATTCCCAAATGCATCCAACCGCGGCGACAAAGGAAGGGCCCGGACCCCACCCAACCGCAACAAACCTCCCGAGTCCGACGGGCTACTCCGCACAAGCTCGTTCTCCGAACCTCTCCCGGGGTTGAAATTTCTCGCCCCAGGTCCGTCCGGTTTTGAAAATCCTGGGGCCCAGCAACGGCCCCCGGAGACCGAAACCTATCAAAAAGAAAAGCTGTTCGAACAAAAACCAGTGGATAGGCGGCCGGAACTGCCGCGGGCATCTACCTTGATCGAGAAGAAGAAGAGGAGAAGGACGAGGAGGAAGAAGAGGAGGAAAAGGAACACAATAAAGAAGATTCCATCGTCGCCGCCGATGTCTCGCAGATTTGCTTGGTCTTTCGACCACCCGAAACATCTTCTCGAATTCAGCCTCCATGAACCGTTTTCGGCGCCCGGGACCACCACCGAGGGTCCAGGATGATCGTCGACCTCCCTGGCCGGTGCCACCCCTTCGCAAAGGAAGGAACACGGGGTGGATCGAGGCTCGAGGCATGAGACTCCTAGTTCTTTTGCGCTCTCCGCCCTCTCTGAGCCTTCAGGAAGCTCCTCGTCGACACAGCTGGGTCCACTCTCGAACTTCTGGCCGGACGCACCCCCAGCTGGGTCCCTACGATCCCCGAGCCTATCCAAGGGGTGGAAAAGGAGGCCTGGGACAGGCCCCGTGAAGGCCCCAAGAAACCCACAGAAGACCACGAAAAACTTCAAAATAATCCCCTACAAAGCCCCCCTTGAACCCCACACCCCACGCAGGACAGGCTGAACCCCCAAGATTGCCCAGCGATCGCGCGCGTTCCGCGAACTCCGTCTTTCACTCCTGCTGCCGCACCACGGGGTCGGCGGTGCGGCGTAAGCCAATGAATCATAGGGGAGGAGGGAGGATTGGGGACGATGAGGAGGCGGAGGACGAAGAGGTGGTGGTGGTGGTGGTGGTGCGGCGGTCGGCAAAGAAACCGACCTACACACATGCCAAATATGCTCAATACTGTGCGATCTGCCGTGCGGGTCTGACGCTACTGATGCAAATGCGACCCCTCTGCGAGTGGAGCCCTGGTTGGTCCCCTTCCTCGCTCCGTTCTCTCCGTTCTCCGCCAGCCCTCGGTCGCCCGAGCCGAGGGATGGCTGGCCGCGCGCGGAGGGAGGAGGAGGGATCCAACTCGTGTGTCTGGGAGACACAGGAAGAAATGCAGTCGGGGCGTTGACCTAAGGAACCCCAAATAAGGAACGAGGCCCCTCTGTCCCGTAAGTTAAACTTTGATTTCGCATGGGAAACCTTAGGACCCCCCAGGGCAAACTGCAAAACAATCAAGGAACACCGAGCCCCTCCCCAACGGAAAAGGTTCCTTCTTCAGCGCCCCAAACGTCGCTCCACAGATGGCCGATTCCAGAAGCTCCGAACCCAAAAATGTCGACGACTCGCTCGGCGGACCCGCCGGCGATTTTTGCTTCCGCTGGTCTTCCCCTCCGGCCACCGTCGAGGGCAAGATGCGCCCCGAGGCGGGGTCCTCTCTGAACGCCATAGGTGTGGTGCTGCAGTGTCCGAGAAGCCCGGCCACCTACAGCGCCGCAGGAAGAGGAGGAGAAGGCGGAGGAGGCGGAGGAGGCGGGGAGAGGACGAACGAGGGTGACGATGAGGAGGACGAGGGAGGATGACGATTATGGGAGGAGGGGGAAGGGACGAACCTGGGCAGGATGATGATGCTGCTGCTGATGATGATGATGATGATGGTGATGATGCTGATGATGCTGATGATGCTGCTGCTGCTGCTGCTGCTGCTGATGATGATGATGATGATGATGATGATGATGATGATGATGATGATGATGATGATGATGATGATGATGATGATATGATGATGCTGATGATGATGCTGATCCTGATCCAGATCCTGATGCTGATGCTGATGCTGATGATGATGATGATGATGATGATGATGATGATGGTGATGATATGATGATGATGCTGATGATGATGGCGACGATGACGATGACGATGATTGTGATGAATATCATGACGAATCTGAAAATTAGGAGGAGGAGGACGAGGAAGAGGAGGACAAGGTATGATTTCTGAAATTAGGGGGCAGACGGGGTGCCAGGCTGGAGAACGCCTCCGAAACCTGAAACAATTGTGATTCGCGTTAGTAAGCCGTACTCATGGGAACCCTGAGAGCCACGGTGCTTGGGTGTCCCAGGAGGGAGTGAGGGGAGACTTTCCTGTAGAGGAAGAGAGGGCAACCAAGTATCAGGGCCGTCCCAGCGGGGCGCATCCTGTCCAGAGGTAACATCTTCCGATTCGGGCCCGCTGATGTCCAGCTGGCGGCAGCGACCAATACGGTGCAACAGCAAATTGGGCAGGACCAAAGGGTAGGCCCGCATTTAGGCCCTCGAATTCAAGACCCTGGGGAAAGATGAGGTTGATCGAATCCGAAAGGTAGAAGGCCAGAATGGCCGCGTTGCCCGGCTCTTTTTTTCCGCGCTCTGCTGTCCCATCCCGTCCTGGTACTGTCCAAGTGCATCCACTGCTCAACATTTTTGCCCATGCAAGCTGTACCACCATAACAACATGTTGTGAACCCGCCTTTGTCCCAACGCGCAGGTCATATGCCGTGAGAGAAAATTTGGTTTGTGATCGGCACGGCCACATCCTCTTTCGAACCCAATGCGCTTGGACACGGTATGCGAACGTTCTCCATTCCGGGCCGTGGACAGGCGAGCTGGCGGCAGCCTGTCCCATTAGTAGAAGCGAAATGGCCCACCAATTACCAAGAAGCATGACAGTGCATACATACTTGCCTTTACCAGATACAAGCGGCGGCAGATCATCATGGAATGGAGGTCATGCTGTGGCGGTGGCCTTCACAAGTTAATCTGACATGCCTCTCTCATCACTTCGGCGCGTAAATTTCCCTCACTTGTATGTCGCTCCGCTCGTCGAGCTAAACACTGAATAAAAGTTGAGCGTGGCAACGGGTCAACCTGGGAAACATTCGGCGAAGAACGGCTGCTCCGATAATGACAATGAAACAACTCGCGCCCCACCAATTGGCGCGGGGGGCAACAATGATACAATGTCGCTGAATTCGGCTGTTCGTTGCATGCTCGACCTGCTCATAGATGTAGAACTCATAAAACATATGTTCCAAATCAAACACCACCACAAACAACAACTTCGACATGTTCCGTGTCAACGGTTCACGCTACTGGTTCATGGGCCGACTGGTTGCGATTGCGATTCGCTGCACTTTGGTTACCATGCATTGACTGAAGCAGGGCATGGGCTTCCGCGCCAGGTGTCATGCTAAGAACTACATAAAGCTGTTCACGCTTGACGACCGAAAATGGCAATACTGCCGTACAAAATGCATGTACTTCCCTTTTGGCCGAAATTGATACCTGGCTCTGACCGCGTTTAGGATCAGTGTACACGCTGCTCCCCATCTGGCACAGTACCACCTGTTTGAACGCTTTAAGGAAATTCGAGTTCTTCTGGCTGAAACTTACGCTATACTCATATCGGTCGCCACGCCGCGAGCACACCACGGAACCATCCGCATCACAGAACCCAGCAGCATACGCATGGAGCTGCGAATGTAGCGGGCATTGTCGCTTGAACAGTGCGATGTACGTGTCTGTGTCTACTGCGCCATCTCGAACTGCGTAAAGCTCCCGCCGAAGCAACAACCTTGCTGTCTTGACGTCCCCACTGAGTACGCGTCCTCTGCCATTATTAGACCGACCGGGAAACAGATCCCGACGCATGCGGAGCAGATCCGCTTGAGGCCTCTTGATGCACAGCCCACACGTAAGCAAATCATCCAACGCTGGGAACATCGTGCTTCCCTCCAGCACCCAATGATATACTGGACGCCAATTCGGATGTCTCTCTGAACAATGGTGATGTTCATACGTGTTTCCCCCATACTTGTGCTGAAACGCGCTGATCGCCCTGTATGTGTGCTTGGAAATCGATGCTGTAATGGACATCCTGGGGGCTACGCCGTTATTCTGAACTCTTAAATGAATACTGCCGTCGCCATCGAAATATCCCCCACGCCAATGCGCATGACTGGCAGGCAGCTCGCAGGCAGACAGCGCTCGGCCTTGATGTCTGAGAGAGCGAAGCATGAACGCACGAAGCCTCTACGACATCGCCTATCAGACATGCTGAGCTCTAGCGCTTCGGGCCATGACCACGGTGGCTTGAATGCAAAATGAACTGAACCAAAAGGCCTTTAGCTGGAACTGCTTGAACCAAACTGGCTTGAGCCAAAATGGCTACGGACCGCGTTGCCTGGCTCTTGTAAGCCTCGACTTTTCATTGAAGTAGATCTAGGAATCTTTCGAGCTTTCTCTTAAGCGCTGACCTTCTCAGAGAAGCAAGTTTCTAATCAGCGGGAACTTGGGAGTTCGGTTTTGGGGATATCAGGGATTTGGTAGGGAGACGGAGAAGCGCTGCACCTGTCTGTCAATAGACCGGCGAGGCCAACACTCTCGAGCCTGGGCTCTCTTGGGGGCCGCGGATCCCGATCTCTGACGACTCCAGCAAAAGCAAAGCGCACGCTTCCCCAACTCTCGGCCTCCTGGGGGTTGCCGTCTGGGCCCCTGGGGGCCACCAGAAACAGATCCTGGGAACCCGTGTTTCGTTCTTGAATTTTCAAGTTCGGCGTTTTTGGTTCCGTTTCGAAATGTATTGCTTTTCCCGTTTTAGGATTCTCATTCGCGCCGATTCCGGTCCGGCTCCGTTGTGTGATGCTTTTATGTTTTGGGCTGCCGCGTATTTTTCCCTTTGGGCTGGCCAGGCGCTGAAAGGCTGAAAAAGGGGGGCAGGGACGTCCCCCAGCGCTTCAGCGTCAGCGAAGTGACTGGTCCCTGCGGAGGCGAGTCGAAGAGCCCCGAGGCCCGCAGCATCCGAGGCAGCGCCCCAGGATCGGGCCGGGCGAAAGGGGGGGATAGCAAAGGGGGGGTTTGAGAATCAGCTCACATAGCTGATTTTCCCGGCGCCTCCTGGCGCCGGATGGAGCTATGTATCGAGGAATGGGCCCCTCGGTGAGGCCTAAACCAGCTGCATGCAGCAAATTTCGTAACCCCCCCTTTCCCAATCCCCCCCTTTCGCCCGACCCGACAGGAGGCCTGGGAGCAGAGTGGGCCACCTCTCGCCGAGGGGCCGCACGCCCGCCCGGCTCCCGCGCAGCGCCGCCCCGGCGAGCCTCCGCTGCGAAGCCTCTCTCGTGGGAGCCTCCGCGGGGGCCCCCCGGGAGGGCCCCCCCGGCGGGAGGACCCCCGGGCACGGGCCGGCCCCCCGCAAGGCCGGGAGGACCCCCAGACGTCGAGAAACCACGTGCAACATATTTCTCTCGCCGAAGCCCCTGGAGGTCCTCCTCCTCCTCCTCCTCCTCCTCCTCCTCCTCCTCCTCCTCCCCCTCCTCCCCCTCCTCCCCCTCCTCCAAAAAGAAAATTGGGAGTATATGAAAAGCTTGGGTCCCGTCACCTCCGATCGGGGGGAACCAACGGACAGCCCCTCCCGATCGAAAGGGAGTCCCCCCCCCTCTCCCCTAAAACATTAGGCCGGGTGTCTTTTCCACAGTGTGGCCCTCCAGAGGTCTGGACCTTTTCCTGGGAACAACGACTTGCCTTTTCATTTTTTGGCTGTAACAACACATTGGGCACGTGGGAGCCGTTTCTGGGCCCCGGGGCCCCTCACAGGTGGTTCCAGGGTGCAAAATTAGCCCTGGAGAAGAGGTCGGCAGCTTTGGCGCCGCGCATTGAAGACATCATTGGCGGATGTAGAGGCCTCCCAGATGGGTTCGGAGTAGATGGAGTCGGAAGGTCGCGCCGTATCGTCGATGCATCACCGATGCATCGGCGACGCCGGCGATGTATCGGAGACGTCGGCGTGGCGAACATCGGGCTCCACATCGAACCGCATCGCCGATGCGGCGCGATCCTCCGACCCCATCTGCTCGGACCCCATCTGGGAGGCCTCAAACTTCATAGAGGAACAGACAATGACATAAACATTAACTTTCGGAGGTCCGCGCGGATTTCTCGGATCGGCGCTCCGCTCGCCAGGAAGGAAGGGGGCCCCAGCGCCGATCCGAGAAATCGGCGAGGACCTCCTCTAACAACAAAAAACGATTTTCGCCGGCCGAACGGGCCAGAGGCGTGCTAAAATCTCCGGTAACTGGTTAACAATATTTCTAGTTCGCGCGCGCGGAGCGGCCCCTGGGGGCCCCCCGACGAAAAGTACCCCGGCCAGGTCCCGGTCAGGTCCCCCGCAGAGCACTCCGGGGGAGGGCCATTTTTCGACACCCCTCACGAGGATCGTGGCCTCCGAGGGGGGAGCCGCAATTGACTGCCCCCCCTCCCGCCCCAAGAGGCCCCGAAGAGCCCCCCAAGAGGCCCTGGGGGCCCCCAAGACGCCGCCAAAGAGCCCCAAGAGACTCCCAAGAGGTCCCCAAGAGGCCCCCAAGAGGACCTAAAGAGGGCTCCAGGGCCGGCGGAATGAGCGAAGCGATTCATAAACATACATTTTTGGAGCTCTGCGAGGATTTCTTGGGCCGGCGCTGGGCCCCCCCTGCTGGCGCCTCCGGCGCCGCCCCTGGCGTGCTCTGCGCGCCAGGGAGGGGGGTCTAGCGCCGATCCATGAAATCCGCACGGAGCTCCAACAGTTCATGTTTATGAAGTTTTCTCGTCTTCGACCTCCGAAATGTCTGTTCTGCCAATTGTCCATCCCTCGATGTCAGGTCCCCTGACACCCGCTGATCTGATTCTCCATGCCGCGGCCCCAGAGATCCCGACCCCTTCCCCGGGGGTGTTTTTTCGTCCGGGACTTCTTTTTGCTGGTCCGGCGGCCCGATAACGGCCCCCAGGGGCCGAAATCCACGGAAAACCGCCGGACAGAAAAAAACGGATCCGGGTCCTGATTCCTGGGAATATGTCGAACACCCCCCCCTCTGAGTCGACTGGACGTAAAGAGTGACCTTTCGCAGGAGCGACCCTTATGGTGCGGGCACAGATGGGCCCCCAGAATGGCTGAAGAAGCGACGCAGTCGCAGCTGGCTGCGCGCCCAGATCTGGGCCCCCCGCGGCCCCCAGAAAAAGCCGCGCGCCAGAGGTCATCAGAGGTCGCCCCACCCCGCCGAGCCACTCCTGCGCACCGCCGAGCCTCTCCCGCCGGGAGCCCGCCGGCGCCCCGGGAGCCCGCCCGCGCCCCGCGCGCGGGGCCCCGCGCGCCCCGCGCGCGGTGGCCGCGCGCGGCTCGCGGCAGGCGTGCGGAGGAGGGGGGGCGCGTGGCGTGCGGCGGGGGGGGGGGGGCAGCAGCGCCTCCTCCTCCTCCTCCTCCTCCTCCTCCTCCTCCTCCTCCTCCTCCGCTTCCTCCTCCTCCGCCTCCGGCAGGCGAGAAGTCGCGGTGGGCGCCAGGCAGCGGGGGCGCGCAGGCCTGGAGTCACTGGGCGAGCCGTGGGGTCTGCTACGCGCGGTCGCCCGGCCCGCGGATCGGGGGAGGTGCCCTCTCCGAAGTGCGGCCGCGGCCGGTGCCGCCTCGCTCGGCGGCGGAGATGCGCGATGTCCAGCGGAAGCGGGACCCGTCGCTGGTCCACGGCCCCTTGGGTCTATGTCTGCGATCGCCTGGGGGGAGGCTCCGATGTGCGGGCGGGTCCTCAGAGCTAGGTCGGGGAGCCCATTCGTGGCCGAGGCTCGCCGTGGCCTCGGAGGCCCCCTGCGCGCCCTACCCAGCAGCCCTGATGGCAGCACAATGACTGTAGCGGCAGACCTCGCCATCGCTCGGACGTCCATTCCCTGTGTTCTTTTTCGGTTTCGTGCGTGGTTTTTTTGCAGGAAGATCCAGGATGCTCCTTAATAATCCCAGCCGGGAAAAAGTGCACACGTCCGAACGATACCAAGAGACGGGGTGCTTGCGGGATCCCCCCAGACCCCGCACTCGGCAGCTGAAAGCGCGGCGAGTGCGAAATCACTGCGCCGATCTCGCGTGTCGTTCCCAGGGTGCGGGTGGCGTCGCAACGGTGGCGTGCAGCGCCGACCTCCGAAGATCACGCCATCCCCCAAAGGAGGCTTCCTTCGCGCACGCTACCCCTGGGGGCCCCCCCCCCCCTGCGATGGATCCCTCTGTGCACGCTGCCCCCCCCCCCCCAGCCAGGGCTTCCTCCGTGCACGCTGTCCCCAAGGTCGGGGGGTAGCATGTAACAAGGGGGCCGGCGGCGGCACGTCGCACGCCATCTTTGCAGCAACCACCGTAGGATCCTCCTCCTCCTCCTCCTCCTCCTCCATCCTCCTCCTCCTCCTCCTCCTCCTCCTCCTCCTCCTCCTTTCCCTCCTCCTTCTCCTCCTCGACCCCTTCCAACAAACACTCCGATTCCGGCTCATGCCGAAGAGGCTTGACACACAGTCCCCAATCGAAACACCTGTTGTGACCCGCCAGCCGGGGCGCCGAAGCGTGCCGTGCAACCCTGTGAAGGGTCGGTGCTGGGATCGGCGGTGGTTTGGCGACTTGCCAACCCAAGCAGCGATCAGCAGCAGGAGGAGGATGAAGAGGGTGGAGTGGGAGGGATGGGGCCGAAGGGGAAGAAGGCAGGGAATACGAGGGTTCGCCTCCCAAGCGAACCTGGATGTCATCGCCTGGCAGACGTTCCTCAAATACTGAAGAAGCGCTTGCCCGTCACACCAAGACGCGCTGACGGAACAGCGCTGGAAATCTTGGGCGCAGCAAGCACTTCATCTTCGTGGAAGACCAGCACCACCTTCTTTTGCAGCAGGCGCCACTGCAGCTGCTAAGTCCACTCGCCAAGGCTCGAGTCAGTTTGCTGCTACAAAATGAGAGGCAACGTTCGGGGGTGACCGGCCCATGGAGGGGAAACTGGAGCTGGAATCGGCGATACATCGCCGATACATGCGCGATGGGCTCCCGATAGCGAATCCGCACGGGCGGGGTGGGCTATGGGCCCCCATCGGCGATCAATGGGCGCTTGGGGGTCGATGCGTCGCCCCCTGAGCCCTATCCCCCCCTCAAGTTGCCACTGACGAAGATCGATTGTGATCTTTGGTCCGCAAGGGCCGTCGTCTGACCCTCGCCCTGCCCTTTGTCCCATCACCTCCCCTTCTCTCCCCTCTCTTTCCCTTCCCCCTCCCTTCGTGTTTTCTTTGGGACGCCTCGAGCCACACCGCGACAGGCCTCTATGCAGACGTTACACGTTGCGCTGAACTCTGCCCTCCCTTGCTCCTTGCGTCCCTTTGCCCCCCCCTGCCTTCCCACTCCCCGCTCCCCCGTCATCCCTCCCTCCCCCCCTCCCCGCCCCTCCCTCCCTCCCTACCCCCCCCCGCTCCCTCTCCGCTCCCCTTCCTCTCTCCCTCTCTCTCGTTTCGGTTCCAGGTGGGCAAATCTCGGATCGTGCCCAGTGGCTCCACGTAGCGCTTGGGGCGCGTGTCCTGCCGCTGGGGCTTTCCATTTTCTTCTTCTTCTTCTTCTTCTTCTTCTTCTTTTTCTTCTGAAGCATTGGCAGTATCAAAGCAAAACGTGCTACATTTGTATCGTTTCGACTTGATAGCGCCTGGGGGATACCCCACCAGGTCTTACGGCCCTCGCATTCCTGCTGTTCATGGCCGCGTTGACATCGCGCAATTCTGCGACAAGTGAAATAGCCAAGGGCTGCGGAGGTTGGGGCATGTTTGAATTCATTTTTGACTTATCCGGGCCCACAATATGTGAAGCCAATGATGTGTGGCCTTTCGTGTCACTGCTTGGTGTCAATCGCCACTTGTGTTTGGCAATGCCTTCGCTGTTTTGGCATGTTTTCGAAAGGTGGTGTGCGCATGCAATTCTGCGGTGCGGGATGAACGATACCGTGCTTCTTGGGTTGCGCGGCGGCCTACCTCGACAAGCGATGCTCACGTTGATGTCTCGCTCGCGTGCTCTTTGGCCCGTGGTGTGCATTGTCCAGGTTCTGTGGGGCGAGAAGGTAATCCAGCAAGCAACGCTACCGCTTCAGGGATGTATCGGTGCTCGGCCTTTCTCTCGTGGTCTCCAAGAAAATCAGAGGGTGGCGATTGTCCATACTTGATCTGGCTACGTCAAGGCATCATATTCCCGAAATCCGACTCTTTCCATTGCCTTCGTTTCTCCTCCTCGGCCTCCATGTCGTGCCCTACGCCGCCAAGTGGCGTTTGAGGGGCACCTGCCAGCTTCGCAACAGGCTCGGTGGTGCAAATTGGTAACCGTGTGGCGACTTGATGTGCGTCATGTTCTGTTACATCGACGTGCTTTACCGCATGCCCTGGTAAATTGCCTATGAGGTGCTCTCGCGGTCTCGCGGCACCGATTTAAATTGTGCCTATGAGGTGCTCTCGCGGTCTCGCGGCACCGATTTGAATGCTTAGCTCAGGACGTGGTGCAAAGCTGTGGCGGAAGTGCAAATTTGTGGTGTAGTCGCGCTTCGGATGTTATAAGACAGGGGCGGGGGTCTGATTTGTTTTGGGTCTGGCTCGAGCTGTGTATGGCAGTCTTAGGCGGGGTCAGGGCGCTGATTGCCACGGTGGCCCTGCCCGGACACGGGGGTGAGAGCGTGCTACGCATGCAACGGATTCAGTTCAACAGTAATAAGCTGGCTTGAGGCGGCCACGATGACCACCACCAAGACTGCCATGGTGCGGATCTGGCCAAGGGCGCGCTGATGAGAGGGCCGAGCTCGCACACCCGTGGCGGTCCTGCTTCCGAGCGCGAGCCCTCCTGCTGGTCGCGTGCTGTGTGCGAAGTGCCTGCCCGGACCCCGACGTCATGACTTCTTCAGAACCTGGCCCCGCGGAGGCCTCGACCCCTCCCTTGGGCTCAATGTCTCATCCAGGGCTCTTTTTCATGCCCCAAGGCTCGGCGAGGGCCCCGAAGAACCGAAGATAGTAAAACAACACCCGTCGCGTTCTTGAGACATCGCTGCTGTTTTTTTTGCCACCCTGGTTTCTTCCTTCCCCTCTCATTCCCCCCCTCCTATTCCCTATCCCCCTCGCGGGCCGCCGCGTCGTGCCCAGCCGCCGCTATCGGAGGCCTCCGCCCCCGCAACCAGCCCCTCTGCCCGGCGCTGGGTGGCCTCGCTGGACCTTCGCGCAGAGCCGTGCCTGCCTGGTGTGGAACGGCCTGGCCTGGCACCCCGCGCGCAGCCCGGCCGCCTCGGCGGCCATTCTGGTTGCCCCCGCAGCACCGGCGCTGCGCGGCCCAGCCTGGCGCCATGCTGCTGCTCCAGTGTTGGACATTTCGGCACGGCTCTCGTAGGGAATCGTTCCACGACCTGGAGGTTTCCCCCCACTTGTGGCCACGCTCATGTTGTGCCGTGCTCATGTCCCTGGTCTTCGGTACGTCGCGCACGCACCGTCACTATGTTGACTGCCTGGCTCGATCTCGTCTGTCCTTTTGCTGGCTCCAGCCCCTGGCATCGACCCTGGCCGCCATTCGGCGCGACTCATGTGACTGTAACGACGTGGTGTCTTTGGATGCTGGTTTTGTTCCGTTCCATGGATTGCATTGTGGTGGCAAGTCTTGTCCTTCCCTGGATCTTTGTACGCATCTGAACACGACACTTCGTCCTCACCCTGGTTTGCTGTACTGGCCTATTGTCGCACAAGCAGCGACGAGTACGTGAGCCTGCCTCCAGCACGACCCGAAAAACTTCACGCTCTGATGCCCCCCTGGCCGCGCGCGGTCGTCTGCTTTTTTCCTCTTCCCTCCCCCCTCTCTTGTGTGCCTCAATTTGCTTCGCCTTCGTCCAAGCGTAGCCCGCCCGCATCCCAGATCCGACATGCCGCCGACCAACCAGCTTTTTTCCACGACGCGAGTGGTCAGGGCTTGATAGCCCTTCAAGGTCCCACCGTGTCGCTCACAGGGTCTTCGCGTCCCCCTAGAATGGCAGGACGGGCGAGCGGTCCGCCTCCCACCCCCACCCGCGCTGAACGGCCTACGCGGGGCTCGTGGGGATCTGTCTGCCAGTGGTGCGCGCCATGTCCGTGAGCCATTGCGGCCCCGCTTGCCATGCGTCCCTACCTGGTGATGACCACGAACCCCCGCGCACATTTTACGAAATCTTCTCGCACTTCAACGCCGAATGCCTCTTCCAAAAATCGCGATGGCCACGGTTTCCCTCGGCGCGCTTTTCCGGATCATCGGGATAGTGACGGCTTCCCAGCAGACGAACTCCAGAGAAGCAGCCCAGCACAACCGTTCCTGTCCTGGCCCCACCTCCAGGCGCGACGGTCCCCAGGGGAGGGCTGCGGCCGCTGCCGCCGCCCCTTCGCGGCAACGCGCCCCTCCAGGGATGTCAAAGCTAGACGACAAGAGCCCGCCCCGAAGAACGTCCAGCCACCAGGACAGAACATGCATCGAAAGGTGTGGGAGAGGACAGGCGCCGAAACTGATCAAGGTGCCAAGCTGGCAACAGGCACACCAAACCTCGCTCAGCTTCGGACCCTTGATCTTCCCAGGCGGTGGGTCCACTGAAATGTAAGATTTTGTTGAAGACTGGCGAATGTGAATGTGCAGGCCTATGGTTTCCTTCTTCCCAGGAGAACCTGTCTGGTGGTCTGACGGCCCATCTGGTACTTGACCCGTCAATTTGGGGGAGAATGCTACGCATATGGCGCTTCCATTAGCAATGAGACCGAACTGGCTGGCCATGGTCAGGCAAACTTGGTGCTCACCTCCAAGAGTGCTTTGGCGCGGATCTGGCTAAGGAGCGCGCTGGTGAAGAGGATGAGTACGAAAGCTTGTAACGGTCTTTCTTCCCCAAACGCGCATTCATGACGGTCTGTTATTGGGTGGGACGTGCCTATGATGGCCCCTCTGTGCCCGCCTCGTCGGGGTCTGCTAATCTGAGCTCGGAGCCTGGCTTCGGCGAGGTCCTGAAGGGGGGTCTACCGATCCGTTCGTCGCGGCGGCCGTCGGGAGGGGGGTCTGGATCGCGCCCTCTGGGCACGGCCAAGGGGAGACGGGCTCTAAAACGGTTGGGCAAGCACTCAGGAGTGCAGCGCTC
Organism: Prorocentrum cordatum; assembly: GCA_963575745.1. NCBI lineage: Eukaryota > Dinophyceae > Prorocentrales > Prorocentraceae > Prorocentrum > Prorocentrum cordatum. The sequence continues at coordinate 201,566 of CAUYUJ010016145.1, read as the reverse complement.
ATGGCCACCTCGACGCGGCCACCGCGGGCGCAGCAGCACCCCCGTGGCACCCCACCCGTGCTGGCAGCGCCTGCGTCACACCGCGCCGCCCTGCGCGGCCAAGGGCCTCCAGTGAATGAGTGGACGCATGAATGACTGAAAGAATGAGCATGCGCAAAAACAAATCACTTGAGGAAACGTAGAAGAGGGATTAGGCCGCCTGGCCTGCCTCATTGGCCCTGACGCGCCCCAGGAGCCACCCATGGCGGGATAGCGCAGGGGCGCCGAGGCAGCCCCAGCGCTTCCGCTGCACCGTCGTCCGCCTCAGCCACAGCCCGCGGCGGCGCTCGTGGCCGCGAACGCGCCGACTGGCACAGGCCGTGCTGACTGGGGGGCCGAACTGGGAGCGTGCGGCCTGCTCCTTCCGTCCGCGTTTCTCCCTGGTGTGCTGGCATGCTCGCGCGCGTCCCCCTCCCCCCCCCTCCTCCACCTCGTTTACCCCACCCCCCCCCTTCCCCGCTGCCCTCCTCCCCTCTCCTCCCCTCCCCTCCCCGCTGCCCCCCCCCTCTCCCCTTTGCTCTCTCCGCATGTCGGGCCACGCCGGCCTCACCTGGTGGGCCCTCCCGCCAGAGCCGCTCTGGCTGGGGTCCTCTGAGTGACCCCCCCTCCCGTCATGGCCACGCTGGGTAGGGTCCTTTTAGATGTCCAGTGTGTGTGTGTGTGTGTGTGTGCATATCTGTATGTATGTATGCCTGTATGCATGCATGCATGCATGCATGTATGTATGCGTATGTATACATATACACATACATACATATGTATAACTACTAGAACCATCGCGCGCGCTTCGCGCACGCTCAAGTTCTAGCTGGGCTTGACATGCTAACTCATTCCTATACGACCACCCTTCGGGTGATAAGGAGATTCGGGGGGGGGAGAAACCAACGTCTCACTCGATCGGTCTCACTATCGGTCTCGCTCGACCGATCTCCCTCGATCGATCTCACAATCGATCTCACTCGATCTATTTCATTCGATCGATCTCACAATCGATCTGACTATCGATCTCAGTATCGATCTCACTATCGATCTCACAATCGATCTCACATTCAGTCTAACTATCGATCCCACTATCGATATCACAATCGATATCACAATCAACGTCATCATCATCAGCATAATCATTGTCATCAACGTCATCAACATCATCATCAGCATCATCGGGGCACCATCATCATCGTCACCTAATCACCATCACCATCAACATCATCATCATCACCATCATCATCACCATCGGGACACCATCATCGTCACCATCATCATCATCAACACCATCATCATCGGGACATCATCATCATCATCATCATCATCGGGACACCACCAGCATCATCATCATCATCTCATCATCATGATGATGGACCACCTCAGCAACATCACCATAATCATCGGGACACCATCATCATCATTAGCAAAATCATCATCATTACCATCATCATCATCATCATCATCATCATCATCATCATCATCGGAACACCATCATCATCATCACCATCATCATCATCATCACCATCATCAACATCATCGGGACACCATCATCATCATCATCAACATCATCATCACCATCATTGCGCCACCATCATCAAAAACATCATCATCACCTCATGATCGTCCTCATCATCATCATCACCATCATCGTCATCATCATCATTGCCAACATCATCGAGACACCATCATCATCATCACCATCATCATCAACAGCATCATCATCAACATCATCATCATCATCATCAGCATCGGGACACCATCGTCATCATCAGCATCAGCATCAGCATCAGCATCAGCATCAGCATCAGCATCAGCATCAGCATCATCATCATCATCATCATCATCATCATCATCATCATCATCATCATCATCATCATCATCATCATCATCATCATCGGGACACCGACGGGACACCGGCGGGACACCAGCGGGACACCGGCGGGACACCGCGGGGCACTGGTTGCCGGAACGGAGACTTTTGGTCCGGCCGCGCCTCAGCTACAGGAGACTTATTTCTCGCCCGCCCACGCAGCTTCGCCTCGCCCGCACGCACGGCACGCACGAATACGAAACCGAAACCGATTTCCTGGTAGGGGGGCTCTCCGTTCCACTTCGATCTCACCCCCTCACCTCCGATAATCTTATTTTGGTCGCTTCTTGCGTCCAGGGACTCCCTTGGAGGCCCTGCGCAAGCCTCGGAATCGTATAGAAGGGAAGTGCGGAAACGCAGAAACCATTCATCTCCTTTAGGTATTCAACGATTTGGGGCCCTTAAAGGCTTCCTGGGTTCTTTTTTGGGAGGTGAGGGGGGTCTGAATTGTGGTCTGTTGTGCAAGAGTAGACCAGGGCCAAACTTGAAATAAAAACAGGACTTGAGGGATTTCCATTTTTTCCAGTTCCTCGGCGCTGTTCGGCGCTGTTTTTTGTCTGTGCCTCACGGGTTTTGTTAGCCGGGCCCTTCAGGGGTGTGGGATCTTCCGGACCCCCTCCCTGGGGTTCTGGAGGCCTCCTGGAGGCCTGGCGAGCCGTCGGAAGGGTGTCTCGGGCTGCGCCAGAGCGTGTTGGGCCGTTCTTTACTTTCTGGGACCATTGGAAATCAACGATTTTACCTTCTTTGGGCTCTCTCGGGACGGCTCTCGCAACTTTCTTGGGCTGTTCTTGGAGCCTCGTCGGGGTCTTTTTGGGGCCTCCGAAGGATCGTGTGTGTGTTGGGGGTCTCTGGGGGGTCCCGGAGGCCTCTCGGAGGTCTCTGGAAGCCTCCTGCTCCCGCTATTAGGCCCATCTTGGGCCTGTTCTGGGGTGGTCTGGGGCTGTCCTGGGCGCCTCTTCGGAAATCTTGGAGCCTTCTTGGCCCGTCTTGGGGCTGTCCTGAGGGTCTCGTGGGTGGTCTTGGGGCGGTCTTGGGAGCCTCTTCGGCGCTCTTGGACCATTGGAAGCTCGAAAACGCGAGAAGCCAAAAACATTGAAGGGACCAATGAAAATCTATGATTTTGGCTTCTTCGGGCCGTCCTGGGACGCCTCTCGGACCTCTCTTGGGGTCTCTTGGAGGCCACCAGGGAGCCTCGAGAGCCGTCGGAAGGCTGACTTGGGCTGCTTGGGAGCGTCTTGGACCATCCTTTCGCATTCTGGGGACTCCTGGGAGGCGTATTGGGCCCTCCTGGGCCGCTGTGGAGGCTCCCTGGAAAGGCTGGCGGAGGGTACCGGGAGCGTCCCCGAGATGTCACGGGGAGGTGTGGGACCCGGGGTCGGGGGGGGGCGGCAGTATTTATCTATATTATATGTGCGGGTACATGTATTTATATCACTATGCAGATGCATTTATATAAAGCTATATAGTTCGATACATACATCCACACTTACACACATCTATATGCATATGTATGTATGTATGTATGCATGTATGCAAATGTATGTCTTTGTGTGTATATACACAGATGCATCTATACACATATGTGTATATATGTGTACATATATCTATATATGTATTTTCCAACCCGTGCTTGCACTTAGGGGTTCTTACATGTTCTAAGGAACTGCGACGTGTCGTCGGTCTGGCGGCTATGTAGTCAACGTCGCCGTCCCGTCGCCGCTCGTCGTCTGGGCCGTGTTGTCGGTCTGGCGGCGTGTATTCGCCGTCGCCTCCCTGTCGCCGCCCATCGTCTGAAGCATGTTTTGCATTGTAATCCAATCGGTTGCGATGCAATCGATTTCAATCCGATCGACTGCTCACATCACATAGATGAGTACGTTAGCTCGTAGCACATCGATTGCACCATACCGCTTGTACCACGCAGCTCAAACCACGCAGATGAGTATGTTATCTCTTACCGCATACTTGCACCACGTAGCTTGCACGACATGGCTCACACCACACAGATGATTACGCTAGCTCCTGCCACATATATTGCACCACATAGCTTACACGGCGTAGCTCACACCACATACAAGAGGACGCTAGCTGCTCTTACATCCGATGTATTACGTTGCTCCCACGACATAGTTCACACCATATAGACGAACACGCTAGCTCCGACTGTATTCATTGCATCACGTAGCTTCCACCACATCGCTCGCACCACACATATATGATGAGTGCGTTAGCTCCTGCCGCGTATGTTGCACCATATAGCTTAAACCACGTAGCTTGCCCCACAAAAAAGAATACGCGAGAGTGCGAGCTCTTACGACATGTATTACACCTGGGAGCTTGTACCACATAACTAACGCCAGATAGATGAGTACGTAAGTTCCTACACATATACACACGTACGTTGGCTGCTGTGTGTATCTACGTATATCCCAAACAGTGCTTGCAGATAGGGGTTCTTGCTCCTTCAAAAAAAACTGGACCTGGGTGGCGGTCTGGCGGCTCCGTGCTCGCCGTCGCCGCCCTGTCGCCGCGTCTCCGCCCGTCGTCTGGACCTTGGTGGCGGTCTGGCAGCTCCGTGCTCGCCGTCGCCGCCCCGTCGCCGCCTCGTCGCCGCCCTTCGTCTGAGCCTGGGTGGCGGTCTGGCGGCCCGTGCTCGCCGTCGCCGCTCCGTCGCCGCCTCGTCGCCGCCCAAAACCGCACAAATATCTTCTCCACGGTTTTTGACTTTCTCGCCTTTTCGGCTTGCCGGCGCTCCAAGGCGGCCCAAGAGGCTTCCAAGACCGCCCCAAGACGGTCCACGAAGCCTCCAAGAGGGCCCCAAGACGGCCCAATATGGCCCCAGGACAGCCCAAGAGGCGCCCAAGATGCGCCCAAGATGGCCCAAGAGAGGCCCAAAACAGCCCCAAGAGGGGCCCAAAAAGGAAACCAGGAACCGAAAAGTCCAGCCTTCAGCCCCAAGAGGCCCCCAGGAGGCCCCAAGAGGCCCCCAAGAGATGCCCCAAGGGGCCCCCAAAAGGCACCCCAAGAAGCCCCAAGAGGCGCCCCAAGAGGCCCCAACACGCCCCCCAAGAGGCTTCAAAACTACCTCCCAAAGGCCCCTGGGGGGCCAACCGCGAGAACCCAACCAACATCCGTGAGGCCTCTGACCCGCCAACCGCCGCCTCCGAAAATTGGCAGCCGCCCAACCGCACCGCATTGACAACAACACCCCGAAAAATGACACCGGCGAGGCGAAAAGGGGCCAGCAAAATGAGCGAAACGATTAAACACATTCTCCTGCCTAAGAATAAAAGGATCTACCCCTCCCGTACATATGATGCCCGGTCGTCCATTGTAAATATGAGTCCGTACCATCCCAAGAAGGCCGGTATCGCTCCCCCTGCATCTTCTGCAAAAAACTCTGCGCGCGCACTCGTTTATCGAAAATCACCAACTCCCCCCCCAAAAAATCGCAACATATGAAAAGAAGTGCACGCGCGCGTCGTCGCACGCGCATGCCGGAATCCTTCCCGAACCCTGGGTTTCGCAAAGATTTCAAAATCGAATGCCCCGAAAACAAATAAAGAACACGTGGTTTTCCTACCCGAATTTCCCCCAAAAGCCTGCTCACGCCCTCTTGCGAAATCTTAAAAAACCAGTTTTCAAAATTTCATTAAATTCGGCCAAACGGGCCTCTCGCGCCGCATGTCGAAAACATTCGGACGCCCTTGCGTGCGTGCTGGAGAGGGCACGGGCCGTGTTGAATAATACCATGCGGGCCACTCTCGCGCGTCGGCCGCGCGCGCATGTCGAACTCCCTCCAACAACCTTCATCACCACCGCGAAGACGCCGTCACTGTCGTCGTCGTGATCAGCATCGGCGCCGTCACTGGCCTTACCGTTGTCACTGTCATCATCGTCGCGAGCATCGTTGCCATCAACATCGTGACTACCGTTGTCGACGTTGCCATGATACCGCGCCCGCCCACGTCGTCGACTCGCACTGAAATGCCCGCTGGGAAATGCCCAGCGGTCAGCGCCACCGCGGCCGCGTCGGTCGCGCCACACTAGCTGGCCGCTGCGCGCGCGAGCGCGCGCGGGCTAGCGCGGCTGCAGAGATTCACCAGCCAACACCAAACACTCATCGCAATCGCCGCCGCGTGGGTTTTGCAAACCAAGTTGCGGGTGGGAGGGTGGGATGCTTGCGCGAACTGTGGTGTTGAGAACTCACTGCGAACAGAAATTAATTTCACCACGCAGACTGCATCACATATACTGCACAACATATATTGCACAACGCAGGTTGCGCCACATATATTGCAGAACATACATGGCTCCTCCGATGGTGCACCGTATATATATATATATATATATATATATATATATATATATATATGTTGCACTGCGCAACATATATTGCACAACGTCAATTCTCCTTTATTAGACTGTACCCCCCGCTCCCCCGGACTTATCCGCTCCCCCTGGGATACGATAATTTCATATACATTCTGCACACTCGTCCATCCTAAATATGAAATCATACCATCCCAGGCAGTCCGGTTTTGCCCCCCCTGAGGGTCCCTTGTAAAAACACTATGCTGTGACATTTTTTGTTCTAACATAGCACTTTTTCGCGAATCCTTTGCAAAAAAAGAGACGAAGTGCACACGCGCGCGTCGTCGCGCGCGCACGCCAAAATCCTTCAAAAACCCTCGGCGCCGGAAGGATTTCGTAATCGAGTTTCCAAAAAACATACAAACACACATGGTTTGGCAACACTGATTTGCTAAAAAAGCTTCCGCGCGAGTTCTTGCGAAATCCCAAGAAAACCATAGGTTTTCCAAGATTTTGACAAAATGCTACCAAACGGGCTTCGCGCGCGCATGTCGAAATTTGTCGAAAGCCCTTGCGCGTGTGCCGTCGCGGGAATCCTCTGCAAAAAACGGGACGAAGTGCAGACGCGCGCGTGGTCGCGCGCGTACGCCGAAATCCTTCAAAACCCATGGGTTTCGGAAGGATTTCGAAATCGCGCGTCCAAAAAACCTACAAAAGCCCAAGGTTTCGCAACACGGATTTTCAACAAAAGCGTGCGCGCGCGCTCTTGCGTCGTCGTCGTCGTCGTCGTCGCCGTCCTCCCTCCTCCCGCGTCGTTGTCGTCGTCGTCGTCGCCTACGTCGTCCTCTGTCTTTCCTCGTGTTCGTCGTCGTCGTCCTCTTTGGCGTCGTGGTCGTTTCCGTCGTCGTTGTCGCCGTGGTCGTCCTTCCTCCTCCTCCCTCGTCGTCGTCGTCGTCCGTCGTCGGCGTCTCGTCGTCGTCCCTCCTATTTCGTCGCCGTCGTCGTCGTCGTCGTCGTTGTCGTCGTCGTCTTCCCTCCTCCCTCGTCGTTGCCGTCGTCGGCGTCGCCGTCCTGCCTCCTTCTTCGTCGTTCGCGTCGTCGCCGTCCTCCCTCCTCCCTCGTCGTTGTCGTCGTTGTCGCCGTTGTTGGCGTCAGCGTCCTCCCTCCTCCCTCGTCGTCGTCTTCGTTTGCGACGTCGTCGTCGTCTTCGTCGTCGTCGTCGGAGTCGGCGTCGTCGTCGTCTTCGTCGTCGTTGTCGGCGTCGTCGTCGTCGCCGCCGTCGTCGTCGTCGTCGTCGTCGTCGTCGTCGGCGTCGTTGACGTCGTCGTCGTCGTCGTCGTCGTCGTCGGCGTCGTCGTTGTCGGTCGGCGTCGTCATCGTCGTCGTCGTCGTTGTCATCGTCGTCGTCGTCGCCGGCGTCGGCGTCGTCGTCGTCGTCGGTGTCGTCGTCGTCGTCGTCGTCGTCGTCGTCGTCGTCGTCGTCGTCGTTGTCGGCGTCGTCGCAGTCGTTGGAGACGTCGCTGGTGTCGTCGTAGTCGTTGTCGGCGGCGTCGTCGTCGTCGTTGTCGCTGTCGTCGTCGGCGTCGCTGTCGTTGGCAAGTGCCATTTGGTACCCACTGTCACGGTCTTAAGAGATTTTGCAAAACAAGTTGCGGGTGGGTGGGTGGGATGTTTGCGCGAGCAGTGGAGTGGTCAAGCGCGGTGCAGGGTAGTCAGTTGCACCACGTAGATTGCACCACATAGGTTGCCCCGCACATATTGCATAACACATGTGGCTACAAACACTCGGTTTGGTATCCACGCTGGCCAACATACATTTGAATACATCGGTGTGTGTGCGTATGCACATATAACATAGATATATGATTACGGTCGGACCTTGAACATGATAACGTCCTTCAAGAACATGAGATTCTGCGCCTGCCAAAACACCCCGCACCATAAGATCACTCGAAGATGCCCTCCCCCAATATACACAAGGGCATACAACACATACGAAGAACACTGGGGTACCCTCCCCAAACTGGCCTCGACCCTATACCTCGGCCCGACCGTGCACGTATACGTTTTGTCCCTGTCCGCTTCCCCCCCCTCCCCCTCCCCCTTCTCTGCCCCTCCCTCTGTCGGCCGCGCCGGACGCCCGCGCTGGCCAGGGCGGCGGCCCAGAGTGCAGAGTGGGCAGGCGGCCTCTAGCGGGCGTTGCGTGCCATCAGAGCATCTTGGGGGGGGGGAGGAGCAGGAGGAGCGGCGACAACTCCGACCTTCGACGACGAACGAGCGCCTCCTCCTCGCACTCCAAACTCCTTCTCCTCTCTAATATATTTAGGCTCTTCCTTTTCCTCTTCTTCTGCCTCCCCCTCCTCACCAATCCTCCCCTTCCCGCTATCCATCCTCCCGCTACTGCTGCTCTTCGTCGTCACTCCTCCCCCTCCCCCGCCTCCTCGCCCTCCTCCTCCTCCTCCTCCTTCTCCTCTTCCTCCTCCTCCTCCACCTTATCCTCCTCCTCCTCCTCGTCCTCCTTCCTCCTCCCTCTCCTCCTCCTCCTCCTCCTCCTCCTCCTCCTCGTCCTCCTTCCTCCTCCCTCTCCTCCTCCTTCTCCTCCTCCTCCCTCTTTCTCCTCCTCCTTCTCTTTTCCTCCGCCCTCCCCCTCCGTCCTCCCCCCCCCCTTTCCCTCCTCTTCCTCCTCGTTCTCCTCCTCTTCCTCTGCCTACTCTTCCTCCTCTACCTCCCCCTCCTCATTCCCCCTCCTTGCCCCAAGCGGGGCAAAGATGATGGAAGATGGGGGATGGAGGAGGAGGAGGAGGAGGAGTAGTATGAGGAGGAGGAGGAGGAGGAAGAGGAGGATGAGGAGGAGAAGACACTGTCTGCGTGCCGGGACATGGCACGTCTGGGGTTCATACACAAGGCGGTATTGGGTAGAGGGCCGCAAGGCAATACTTCACGTTGAATAGCGAGGCTGGGAGGGCGCCCAACGGGCGACACTGATTGCAATTGGGAGTACCAGGACGGGCACTGGACCGACTTCGCTTTTCCGCCGCTTTTCCGCATTCTCGCCCAGCCAGCTATATCCAGCATTCTGTATTGGGATTGGTTTCGATTTGCAATCGCCTGCCAGAGAGAATCGTCGAAGAGTCCAGCAACGCATCCATGTTTCAACGGGGACTGCAAGATCTTCTCCGTCATAGCGCCAGCAGTGGGGACCCAGACTGGGCGAGACTATTCAGCCCGCGCGTCCCCTGGCACAAGCACCCTTTGAGCAAATATGCAATGTGACGGGGATCATATCGCAAACGAACAAGCCAGCATCTGCGAGGGCAACCTCGCGGCCAGCCGGAAGTCCGAACCGCCGTGCCACGGCGCCCGGAGGCCCCTCCACAGAAGCGTAGCCAGCGAGACGCTGCTGGGCAGGGACTCGCGAAATCGGTCTCATTTTTCTGTTTGTTCTTGCTCAGATCATGACGAATATGCTGCTACTTCTAATCATCGTGTCATCACTACACCACTACTACCACCACTACTACTACTACTGCTACTCCTACTACTACTACTACTACAAATTCTCCTACTACCACTACTACTACTACTACTACTGCTGCTACTACTACCACTACTACTACTACTACTACTACTACTACTACTACTACTACTACTACTACTACTACTACTACTACTACTACTACTACTACTACTACTACTACTACTACTACTACTACTACTACTACTACTACTACTACTACTACTACTACTACTACTACTACTACTACTACTACTACTACTACTACTACTACTACTACTACTACTACTACTACTACTACTACTACTACTACTACTACTACTACTACTACTACTACTACTACTACTACTACTACTACTACTACTACTACTACGACTACTACTACTACTACTACTACTACTACTACTACTACTACTACTACTACTACTACTACTACTACTACTACTACTACTACTACTACGTACTACTACTACTACTACTACTACTACTACTACTACTACTACGACTACTACGACTACTACTACGACTACTACTACGCTACGACTTCTTACGACTACTACGACTTACTACGACTATACTACTACTTACTACTACTACTACTAATACTACACTACTACTACTATTACTACTTCTACTACTACTATACTTCTACTACTATTACTACTACTACTATTACTACTATTTTTTTCCCCACCATCCTGTGGTCTTGGGTCTTCGTTTTGAAGAGACGGTGCCCGCGTTCCTCTTCTCTCCTCTCCCCCCCTCCCTCCCCCTCCATCATCATCATTCATCATCTCATCATCTTCATCATCATCATCTCATCATCATCATCATCATCATCATCATCATCATCATCATCATCATGCCACCACACCACCGATCGGCAACCCTCACACGTTTCTCATCACCAAACCCCCCACCACCACCCATTCGGACACCCCTCACACGCTTCGTGGCCCCATAGGGAGCTCCACCGAAGGCCCCACGGCTGCGTCCGAATGCGTCCCACCACCCATTTCGGCACAACCCTCACACGTTTCGTGGCCCCAAGGGAGCTCCACCGAAGGCCCCAGTGCTGCGTCCGCATGCTCCACGCCACCCATTTCGGCACACCCCTCACACGTTTCGTGGCCCCATAGGGAGCTCCACCGAAGGCCCCAGTGGCTGCGTTCGCATGCCTCCCCACCAACCCATTTCGGCACACCCCTCACACGTTTCGTGGCCCCATAGGGAGCTCCACCGAAGGCCCCAGTGGCAGGGTCCGCATGCCTCCCCACCACCCATTTCGGCACACCCCTCACACGTTTCGTGGCCCCATAGGGAGCTCCAGTGGCAGGGTTCGCATTGCCTCCCCACCCCGATTTGGCACACCCTCAACGTTTTCGTGGCCCCAAATGACTCCCCACCACCCATTTAGGGCACACCCCTCACACGTTTCGTGGCCCCATAGGGAGCTCCACCGAAGGCCCCAGTGGCTGCGTTCGCATGCCTCCCCCACCCATTTCGGCACACCCCTCACACGTTTCGTGGCCCCATAGGGAGCTCCACCGAAGGCCCCAGTGGCTGCGTCCGCATGGCGGCGCCCACCCATTTCGGCACACCCCTCACACGTTTCGTGGCCCCATAGGGAGCTCCACCGAAGGCCCCAGTGGCTGGGTCGCATGCCTCCCCACCACCCATTTCGGCACACCCCTCACACGTTTCGTGGCCCCATAGGGAGCTCCACCGAAGGCCCCAGTGGCAGGGTCCGCATGCCTCCCCACCACCCATTTCGGCACACCCCTCACACGTTTCGTGGCCCCATAGGGAGCTCCACCGAAGGCCCCAGTGGCAGGGTCCGCATGCCTCCCCACCACCCATTTCGGCACACCCCTCACACGTTTCGTGGCCCCATAGGGAGCTCCACCGAAGGCCCCAGTGGCCTGGTTCGTATGCCTCCCCAACACCCATTTCGGCACATCCCTCACACGTTTCGTGGCCCCATGGGGATTTCCACTGAAGGCCCCAGTGACTGGGTTCGCATGCGCCCCCACACCCATTTCGGCACACCCCTCACACGTTTCGTGGCACCATAGGGAGCTCCACCGAAGGCCCCAGTGGCTGCGTTCGCATGCCGCCCCCACACCAATTTCGGCACACCCTCACACGTTTCGTGGCCCCACAGGGAGCTCCACCGAAGGCCCCAGTGGCTGCGTTCGCATGCCGCCCCCACACCAACTTCGGTGCA
>CAUYUJ010016145.1:129617-184617 GCA_963575745.1 Prorocentrum cordatum | reverse complement strand
AAACGCCGGCCCTGGTTGAACAGGGCTGCCCAAGAATACAGGCGCTCGCTAAAATGGCAGTCGTTGATCATTGAAAAAGGAACTGCGCCCCTGCGTGCGCAGTTACCAATCGCGCATTCGCGCATTCTGCCGCGGGGCTGATCTTTGGGCTGAGCGCAGGTTGTCGTCCTCTCAAGTGGGCAACTCCATAAGGGTGGCTCTTCGCTGTCGGCAGGAACAATTTTGACGTGCTGGAGTTCTCGCGCAGATCCCTGCATTGCGATAGGATTCATCACCCCTGTCTCAGTTTTGATGGTGCCCATCCAATTTGGACCCTCTGGACACCTCTAAAGCCTATGTTGTCAAAATTCGTGCTCCATCATCATCCTCATCATCACCATCATCATAACCGTCATCAGCACCATTATCATCGCCATCACCACCCACGTCATCATCACCCTCGTCATTACCATCATCATTATCGTTATTATTACCAGCGAAAAGCCATCACTGTCCTGATCAGGATCATCATCATGATTACCAACATCGTCACAACTATGACTATCATTGTCGTCATTATGATTATCTTCATGGTCACTATCCATCATCGTCATCATCACCGCGGTCGTCATCATCATAATCACCAGCGACATCGCCAACATCATTATCCTCATTAGGGTAGAAGTGGAGCGGCCCTGCCACAAACCACCCTCGAGAAATGTATCGACAGAGAGAGAGAGAGAGAGAGAGAGAGTGAGAGAGAAAGATAGAGGGGGAACTATCTATCTCTCTCTATATATATATGTCGATACGCAAAAACCACACATAAACAGAGATACTGGGATTATATATATGTACATATATATGTATATATATATATATATTCATATATGCATGTAGTTAGTTGTTTATATATAGATGCATAGGTACATGCGTATATGTGTATTCTCCAATCAGGCTTGCCCTATAGGAGTTCTAACTCAAATCTTGCTAACTGATCCGTTGACCCCCCTAATTTTTATGCCCACTCTAATTCCTATGGCTATGCCTATGCCCATGCCTCCCCCTAACTCCTATGACTTCGCCTATGCCTATGCCTATGCACCACCTCTAAGCGCTTGCTTGCTTGCTTGCTTGCTTGCTTGCTAGCGCACTTGTGCGCTTGCTTGCTTGCGCGCTTGCTTGCCTGTTGAGTTGCGGATTCCAGGCATGTTCGATTCCTCTGATTCCTTGATTTGAGTCGATTTGGAGTCAACGCTGGTTGATATCTACATATTTATACACATACATGTTCTGTATATACAGAGAGAGGGAGAGAGATAGAGAGAGAGAGGGAGAGAGCGACAGAGAGCGAGAGAACCAAAGAGAGATAGAGAGAGAGAGAGAGGGAGAGAAAGAGAGAGAGAGAGAGAGAGAGAGAGAGAAGGGAGGACGAGAGGGCGAGAGAGAGAGGTAGGGTTAGAGAGAAGCGTAGGGTTGAAGGAAGAGGAAGCGGACGATGACGATGGGGCATGTGAGGATACAGGGACATAGGAGTAGTAGGAGGGTAACGTGGGAACGCGACGAGAAGAGGAGAAAACATAAGCGGATGGAACTCTTGTCCTGGCGTGTCCCCCGCGAAGCGGTGTGTATCAGTGTGTCATTGTACAGACTCCTTCGTAGCCTGTCGCCGAATACCCGAATCGTCGGGATGTAAGCTCAGCGAGTAGTCGATAGTTTCGCATGCCACTACGAGCCACAAGTGCGAAGTTCAGCGCAACTGCTACCCAGACGCAGAATGAAAAAGAAACGGGGGATGACGACGAAAGACATTCTTTCGCGTTCCACGCGACCTCTTTGGAGCTGCTGGGAGCAAATCTTCCCTGCGTGTTTCCAGTCTCAAGAAATCCAGACTCCGCACCTTACCACAATCAGTAGGAGCTGAGCCAAGCAACCTGGTGCTCGCTATGTATCGGCAATAATCTCAACACCAAGCTCTAAAAACCGAAGGCTCTGTGCAGACCAGATGGGTGCACGGGCCGACGTGGCCATGGGCGCATGTTTGTTCTGGTGAACCGCCAATGGTGGGCGGAAAGAGTGGGACCAGCGAGCAAATCGTGCCTGCGGTGAGGAGCCCGCGTCTTGACGGGTCGCCTCGAACGCGGTGTCGGGCAGAGGTTGCCATCCGACTCGGCGGATGCTCAAGAAGGGGCGGGAGTGGGTGGAGGAATGGGCTGCTGCCGAGCCAGAAGACGTCTATCTTGCTCGTCGGCGCCACGCTGATGCTGACTTGTGGGGCCAGCTCCAAGGCGGGACACGCCCAGGAGGGGAGGACGAGCGTGGCGACGGGGTGAGAAAACCCAGCGTTGATTACCCCCCTCGGTAATTTGACCCTCGTGGCCTTAACCTCTTGATGCCTGGCTGACACGCTGTACGGCTCGCGCGCGTGAATGCCGCAGCCTCTTGTTCATCCAGACGACGATCTGGAGTCCGAAGCGCGCCGCCATCAGAAAAGTGGTTCATGTCGAGAATGCACCGAGACGAGGTGCGCGGCTGAAGGGGGGCGTGGGGGGGGGGGCCAAACCCCCTCAAGCGCGCCGGCCGCTGCTTGCGCATCAGCGATCGGGGGGCCCCAGTGGGCTCGGGCCGAGGGCCACTCGGGCGAAGGGTCACCCTGACGCATGGCCGAGACAGGGAGAGAGGAGGAAGGGCCAAGGAAGCCCTCTCGGCTTCCTGGCCCGCGCCGCGCCGAGGTGCTCTCGGCGCCCGCGAGCGGCCAACGGGAACGAGCCGTGGGCGACTCGGCCCCGCGTGCGGCGGAAGAGCCGGGCAGGGGCAGGCCGGTGCAGGGGGCGACGGCAGCGACCACGCCGGCGGCGGCGGCGAGCGGCGGCGGCGGCGGGGACGGCGGGGCCAGTTCCCATGACGATGACGGCGGCGGCAGAAGCGGCGGCGAGCACGCGGGGCTCCTCCTGCAGGAAGAGGAAGTACACGGCCGCCACCAGGGCGGTTCCTGACGTCAGTACCTTCCCGCTGGGTCTGCGCTCAGAGGGTCAGCTGCAGGAGAGAGGCGGAGGGTGAGGGGGGAGGAGGAGGAGGAGGACAAGGACACGGCGCCAGGGGCTCTTGGGCCACGCCTGGTGACTTGAAGCGGCCCCTGCGGGGAGAGTACGGAGGCAGGGACCTTTATCGTTTCCCAAGATGCAGGGCTGCCTGCGGCGCACCGCAGGTCCCCATTGCGGCGCACTGCAGGTCCCCATCGGCGTGAGGGAGGAACCAGGAAGAGGGGCAGAACGTGCCGAGATGAACTGACGACGTTCGGAAGCCATTCCACCGCACTCCAATACCAGAGAATCCGCCGATCCGGCGTGTGAGTTTCAAGGAGTCTCAGCTACAGCCTCGAGGCTGAGCTTCAGCCTCTGGGGGGGTCGCCGGGGTGGCTCTGCCGGGGAAGGGGGGGTGGGGGGGGGGGGGGGGGGTGCGAGTTTCCGGCGAACCCCGGGGCCGCTCCGGGGGAGTGGAAGATAGGGGGGGGGGGGGCGCCATGCTCCGCTTTTTCCGGCGCTTTGGAGGAGGGGGGGGGCCCAAGAGACCCCCAAGGGGTTCCAAGAGGGCCCCGAGTCGCCGAAAAATCGCTCCAAGACGCCCGAGATGGCCTCCAGACGGCCCAAGGTGTCTCCAAGACGCCCCAAGAAGCTTCCAAGAGGCCTCCCAAGAGGGCCCCAAGAGGCCAGAATCGTTGATTTTCATTGGTTTTCTCAGGGTTTTTAGCGTTCTTGCCTTTTCGGGCGTCCGACGCTCGAAGACGGCCCAAGAGGCCCCCAAGTCCGTCCCAAGACGGCCCACGATGCTTCCAACACGGCCCAAGAGAGCCCCAAGACGGCCCAAGAGGGCCCCAAGACGGCCCAAGAGGGCCTCTGGACAGCCCAAGAAGGCCCCAAGAGAGCCCCAAGAGGGGCCCAAGAGGGGGACCACGAACCGAAAGAACCGAGCTTTCCGCCCCAAGAGGCCCCCAGGAGGCCCCAAGAGACCCCCAAGGGGCCCCAAGAAGCCCACAAGAGGCCCAAAAGAGGTTCCAAGAGGCCCCAAAACAGCTCCCCAGAGGCCTCCAGACTGCCTCCGG
This sequence comes from Prorocentrum cordatum, assembly GCA_963575745.1. Lineage (NCBI taxonomy): Eukaryota > Dinophyceae > Prorocentrales > Prorocentraceae > Prorocentrum > Prorocentrum cordatum. Next base: position 180,536 of record CAUYUJ010016145.1, on the reverse strand, counting down.
CAGGCCCCCGGTTTCTTCCGCGGCACCGCCCAGGGCGCCACCGGCAGGATGTCCTCCGTCTCATCGTTTTCCTTCAAGTTATCGCCTCTTCCTCATTCTCCTCCTCCTCCTCTGCGACCTCACTCCTATCCCTCAACGATCGCGTCACCGAGTGCCTCTTCTTTGAAACATCCTCGCTCTTCAAACGCACATCCATACACACATGCATACATACCTACATTTAAACACATTTGCATACATAGAAAAACAATCTTCCAGACATACATACTTACATTCACACACATACACACATATTATCATACACACATACAAACATACATACAAACTAAATACATACATACGCGCACAAGCATACATACATACATACGTACCTACACACAGGCACACATGATCAATGCATGCATACATGCATGCACGCGTACATACACACACATATATCGTGAAACTCACCGCGTGCTCGAAACTTGAGAGAGACCGCGGGAAGTCGAGAGAAGCCGCGGAACGAGGCCTCTACTACTACTACCACTACTACCACAACCACTACTACTACTACTACTACCTACTACTACTACTACTACTACTACTACTACTGCTACTACTACTACTACTACTACTACTACTAATACTACTACTAGTACTACAGGAGCGTTTCCCAACTAGTATGTGTGTGTGGGTGATGCTGTGTGCGCATGTCTGCGGCGCAGGTTAAGTGGTGTGACTGTGTGTGTGCGTTTGAGTGTGCGCCCATAATTTCTGCGTCTGGAGAATAACCCCGAGCGACCCGGATCGGCGGCACTGGCCGAAGGCCACTACAATATAGAAACTTCGCCTCGGACTCCAACTGCGCGGACAACCTCCTCATCTTTGAATCGGCTTCAGCTGCGTGCAAACAACTGTGCCAATCGTGAGATTGAGAATGTATGTTTCCTAGAAGGTTCGCAATACTATCAACATACGTGACGCCGGGCCCCAAATTGGCTTCCCAGATCTCGCGTAGCAGCGGCACAGTTTGCAGCCGCTGCTTCACAGAGGACCCACTACCACTTACTGCTTGCTTTCTGCACCCGCGCTGATCCCAGCGCTGCAGCTACTGAGGAGTAGCTCCGCCTTAGCCTTCCGCGTCTCGCCAAGCAGCGGATCTCCTTTAGCCTGCGACGCCAGCGACTGAGCCTGCTGCCGCTCCCAGCGCGCGTGGACCCCAGCGTGGTAGCTACCGACGGCGGGCTGAAAGGGAAGGTCCTCATCCAGCTGAGCAGCAACAGGCAGACTGCTACTGCCCGCCTCTTCTGCCCGCGCTGATCCTAACAACACAACTGACTACTGAAGTGGCTGAAATACAACCGACTGGGAGAGATCCCTCATACTGGTGCTGAGACTGACGGTGCTCCACCTCAGCCCGCGGCGACTCCAAGAACACATATACCGCATGCTGCCACTTCTTCTCGTCCCGACACGCTCAGATGGCCCTTTAGCTACGCTGCTGTAGCTGGTGTCATTTCGACCAGCCTCTGCTGCTTAATCACACTGGACAGAAGCATCGCCTGCTGCCGAATATGTCTTGCCTCTCTCACATGCTCTACTCGCGGCAATGTAGATACGGCGACGTCGGGTTCCAACTCCGCCGCCCACGTCTGGCCGACCAGCCGCATGTCGTGCTGCGGCTACTCGCCTTTCTCGCACGTGCTGATCCCAACTCAGCACTGTAGCCGATGAAGTCGGCCTCCAAATTCACCTGCCGCATCTCCCTGAGCAGCTACAGAACCCGCTGCCACTGCTCGCCTCTGTCGCACGCGCTGATCCCAACGCTGTAGCTGACGGCATTGGGCTGCTCCTTCACCACCCACATCTTGCTGACCAGCTGCAGAGCCCGCTGCCTCTGCTCGTGGCTCTCGCATGCGCTGATCCCAGTGCTGTAGCTGAAAACATTGGGCTATAACTTCGCCTGCCGTATCTCGCTGAGCAACGACATCGCCTGCTGCTCGCCTGTCTCGCACGCGCTGATCCCGGCGCCGTAGCTGACCAATGCTGACCCGTTGACCGCGTCCACGGCAAGCGGCACGATCTGATTATACTCGATATCTCCCCGGCGGCTACGAAAGCCTGTTCGCATGCAAGGGCGAGGCTTGCTTGCTTGCTTGCTCGACCTCCTGCCTGCAATACTTCCACTGAAGTTGCTGACCTGGTGGCCTGCAACTCTTGGCCTGATCGCCAGACTTCTTTATTCCTTGTTTCTGGGGCAGTGCAAAGGGGGGTCACCACTAGGGGGGTCGCCACTTCCTCGAGGAAACGCCACTTCCTCGAGACTTCCTCGAGGAACTGGGCCCCCCAGAGCCCCGAAAACGCAAAGGAACGTCCAAGAACATCCTCGACCCCTCGACTCTCCATCCTGGAGCCTCGATTCCCAGGAGAAGCTGGCGCCCCCCTGGTGGTGACCCCCCTTGGCACCGCCGGAGTTTCGGTGATCGCTCGCCCGCTCGCTGCAGCCGGCTGCCCGGGGCCGTCTTGAAGCCATATAGTCCGGGGGGGCGTCGTCGAGGCGCGTCGGGCCACGCCGAGGCCGCGAGAAGCCCTGCCAGTGCGGAAGGTGCCAGGGGCCACGAGAAAAAGGAGCGAGGAGAAGCGTGGGGATGAAAAGCGACGACCACATGAATCTCCCACTTGCCTCGACGCGCGCGTGGCCGAGCTCTTGGTCTCCTCGCGGGTTGCGCATGTGGCCGTTCTAGAACCAGTTCGGGGCATTCTCGGGGCCTTTTCTGGGGTTCCCATGGGGCCCTCTCAGGCCTCCTGGAGACGTCTGGGCGGTACTTGGGGCAACAAGGAGCTATCTTTTCCCCAACCATCCTGTGGTGTCGCTTTGGAGAGACAGCGTCCCGCGTTCCTCACTCCTTCCTCCTCCCCCTCCTCCCTCCTCCAACATCATCATCATCATCATCATCATCATCATCATCATCATCATCATCATCATCATCATCATCATCATCATCATCATCATCATCATCATCATTATCATCACCACCACCATCATCATCATCATCATCATAATCATACTCATCATCATCAGCAGCAACCACCATCATCATCATCATGATCATCATCATCATCATCATGATCATCACCGTCATTATCATCATCACCACCATCATCACCACCATCATCACCACCACCACCACCACCATCATCATCCTCATTATCCTCAACATCCTCGTCATCCTCATCCGAATCCTCCTCCTCCTCCTCCTCATCATCATCGTCATCGTCATCGTCATCGTCATCATCACCATCATCACCATCACCATCATCATCATAATCATCATCATCATGACCACCATCACCGTCATCATCATCATCATCATCATCATCATCATCATCATCATCATCATCATCATCATCACCGTCATCATCATCATCATCATCATCATCATCATCATCATCATCATCATCATCATCATAATCATACTCATCATCATCAGCAGCAACCACCATCATCATCATCATCATCATCATCATCATCATCATCATCATCATCATCATCATCATCATCATCATCATCATCATCATCATCATCATCATCATCATCATTGTCATTGTCATCGTCATCGTCATCGCCATCGACATCGACATCGCCATCATCAGTGGGGGTGCCCGCATGCGTCCGGCACAACCCAGCACGCGTTTCGTGGTCCCACAAGGAGCTCCACCTGCGGCCCCAGTGGGGTGGCCACATGCGTCCGCCACACTCAGTACAGCGTTTCGTGGCCCCGCAAAGGGCTCCACGTGAGGCCCCAATGGGGGTGGCCACATGCGTCCGCTACGCCCAGCACAGCGTTCCGTGTCCTTATAGGGAGCTCCACCGAAGGCCCCAGTGGGGGTGTCCGCATGCGTCCGCCGCAGCACTCAGTACAGCGTCCCGTGGCCACATAGGGAGCTACACCGACGGCCCCAGTGGGGGTGTCCGCATGCGTCCGCCACATCCACTATAGCGCGTTGTGGCCCCATAGGGAGCTCCACCGAAGGCCCCAGTGGGGGTGGCCACATGCGTCCGCCACACCCAGTACAGCGTTTCGTGGCCCCATCAGGAGTTGCTCCAGCGAAAGCCCAATGGGGGTGGCCGCATGCGTCCGCCACTCCCAGTACAGCGGTCCGTGGTCCCATAGGGAGCTCCACCCAAGGCCCCACTAGGGATGGCCACGTGCGTCCGGCACACCCAGTACAGCGTTTCGTGGCCCCATAGGGAGCTCCACTTAAGGCCCCAATGGGGATGGCCACATGCGTCCGCCACGCCCAGCACAGCGTTCCGTGTCCTTATAGGGAGCTCCACCGAAGGCCCCAGTGGGGGTGTACGCATGCGTCCGCCGCACTCAGTACAGCGTTCCGTGGCCCCATAGGGAGCTTCACCGAAGGCCCCAGTGGGGGTGCCCGCATGCGTCCGCCACACCCAGTACAGCGTTTCGTGGCCCCATAGGGAGCTCCACCGAAGGCTCCAGTGGGGGTGCTCGCATGCGTCCCCCACACCCATGTGGGCACACCCCTCACACGTTTCTTTGCCTTATAGGGAGCTCCACCTAAGGCACAAGTGGGGGTGGCCACATGCGTCCACCACACCCAGTAAAGCGTTCCGTGGCCCCATAGGGAGCTCCACCCATGGCTCCAGTGGGGGTGGCCACATGCGTCCGCCACACCCAGTACAGCGTTCCGTGCCCCCATAAGGAGCTCCACCTAAGGACCCAGTGGGAGTGGCCACATGCGTTCGCCACGCCCAGCACAGCGGTCCGTGGCCTTATAGGGAGCTCTACGTAAGGCCCCAATGGGGGTGGCCACATGCGTCCGCCACGCCCAGCACAGAGTTTCGTTGCCCCATATGGAGCTCCACCTAAGGCCCCAGTGAGGGTGGCCACATGCGTCCGCCACACGCAATACAGCGTTTCGTTGCCCCCCATACTGGCTCCACCGAAGGTCCCGGTGGGACCGCCCGCGCGCGCCTGCCACAACCAGTATAGCGTTTCGTGGACCCATGGGGGGCTCCACCGAAGGCTCCAGGTGGACTGCCTGCATGCGTCCGCCACACCCAGTACAGCGCGTCGTGGCCCCCTAGGGAGCTCCAGCGAAGGTCCCAGTGGAACCGCTGGTATGCGTCCCCCCCACCCAGTACAGCGTTTCGTGTCCCCATATGGGGGCTCCACCGGAGGCCCCAGTGGCACCGCCCGCATGCGCCTCCACAATCCACTACAGCGCGTCGTGGCCCTATAAGGAGCTCCACCGAAGGCCCCAATGGGGGTGCCCGCATGCGTTCCCCCACCCATTAAGGCACGCCCCATCACGCGTTGCGTGGCCCACCGGAAGCGGCACCCACAACGCGTTACTCACAACTACATATGGGCCCTTCGCCAGGACAACTTTTGAAGGGGGGGGGCGGGGACGTTCGGGGGGTGGGCCATCAAGGAAGGTTCCCGGGTCGCCTCGAGCCCGCCTGGGGGCGAATCTTGGAAGCCTCTCGGACCATCTTGGGAGTCATTTTTTTGGGGAGCCGCGCGCGATCGACAAACTTGTGGTTGTCACACCAATCCAAATGGGACTGCGTGTAAGCCCAGGAGCACGGGTTGGGAATGCGAGCCGCCATCACGTGAATGATGTGAACTATGGAGCGATGGAAGGAGGAGGAAGAGGATGAGAAAGAGGAGGAGCAGGAGGAGGAGGAGGAGGAGGAGGAGGAGGAACAGGAGGGGAGGGAGGAGGAGGGCGAGTAGGAGTAGGAGGAGGATGATCAAGTTCGCCAAGTCGAGCGAACCAGAGGGCCCCGCCTATTCCAACCCATCCCCCCACAATCTACAACCTGATATTGGAATTGAGACGCGGTGCCACCTAGCGAACGGAAGGCTCTCGCGTGCGGTCTCGCTGCCGACGAGTCTGTGAAGGGAAAACTGCGCGGGCCGAGCAGGGGCGGGACTGGCACAACTTTTGACGAGCGCGGCGAAGACGAAGCATGCACCGCGCCAACACAGCAGTGCCACATTCACTCACGAGCTGCGCGGCGCCTGGGGGAGGTGGGCATTTCGCCACCTCTCTCTTGTGCGGCCCTGCTGCCGCTGTTGCTCTCGTGCGACTCAGAGAACGAACCGTGCGCCGCGCCCGCGCGGGAACGCCACTTCCGAACGACGTGCGCACGGAGCTTGGGCGAGAAGTCTCCCGCTCGCGCCCCCCCTCCCGAATTGAAGTGACAAACATGCGAGGATGAGGAGGACGACGAGGAGGAGGAGAGAGGAGGAGGAGGACGACGAGGAGGAAGAGGAGGAGAGATGATGATGATGAGGAGGAGGAGGAGGAGGAGGAGGAGGAGGAGGAGGAGGAGGAGGAGGAGGAGGAGGAGGAGGAGATGAGGATGATGATGGATGATGAGATGATGATGAGATGATGATGATGATGATGATGATGATGATGATGATGATGATGATGATGATGATGATGATGATGATGATGATGATGATGATGATGATGATGATGATGATGATGATGATGCTGATGATGAGGAGGAGAGAGGAGGAGGAGGAGGAGGAGAGGTGGAGGACAAGGAGGAGGAGGAGGAGGACGACAGAGGAGGAGGAGGAGGAGAGAGGAGGAGGAGGAGGAGGAGGAGGAGGAGGAGGAGGAGGAGGAGGAGGAGGAGGAGGAGGAGGAGGAGGAGGAGGAGGAGGAGGAGGAGGAGGAGGAGGAGGAGGAGAGAGGAGGAGGAGGAGGAGGAGGAGGAGGAGGAGGAGGAGAGGAGGAGGAGGAGGAGGAGGAGGAGGAGGAGGAGGAGGAGAGGAGGAGGAGGAGAGGAGGAGGAGGAGGAGGAGGAGGAGGAGGAGGAGGAGGGAGGAGGCGCGAGCGCCACTCTCGGGCGAAACCCTGCGCGGCGCCAGTGCGAGGGCGACACTCTCTTCCTGCTCGCGCGTCGACGAGGTGGCGCCGCGAAGCCTGCGCGCGCCGCGCCTCCGCGAGAGCTCGACTCTCTGGGAAAGACGGGCGCGGCGCCGAGGCGAGAGCGACATTCTGGCCTCTCGCGCAAGGTGTGGGGCCCGTCCCGCTTCGGCGACGCGTCTTGCGAACGTGGCGACGCAGTGTCCATGCCAAACGCCAACATGTAGATTTCGCATATGCTAGCCGGCGTGGAGCCCCCAAACCGTGATTTCACGCAGTCCATGCGATGCAAACTAGGTGGTGTACGTAGTCTAGGTGGTGCAATCCATACGGTGCAACCTGCATGCGCGGTGCAAAGCAACGCAAACCAATGCAGCGTACTGCACAGAAACGCGCCGCAACGCACACTATCGTAAACCAAACCAAATCGTTGCACAGCGATTGCGACGCAATGCGAATCACTGCAAATCAATGCAATGCAACGCAACGCAACGCAAAGCGATGTAACGCAATGCAGGCCAATGCAAAACAATGCAATGTCATGCACAGCAATTGAAAGCAACACCACGTACTGCCAAGGAATGATAAGGAATGCAAAGCCATGCAAAGACATGCAATGCGATGCAATGCAATGCAATCCAATGCACAGCAGCGCAAAACAATGCAACTCAGTGCAACCAACGCAACGCAAACCCGTGCAATGAGATGCAAAGAAATGCACGCCGATGCGCAGCAATCAAAAACAACAAAGCTCTACAACGCAACGCAACGCAACTCGCACCGCAACGCACAAAACACAAAGCAATGCAAACGGACGCAATGCAAACCAATGCAACGCAATGAAACTCAGTGCAAAGAAAACAGCAACCCAACGCACTGCAATCTATATAAACCAGAAACAGGCAAGGCAATGCAAAGCAACGACATTCAGTCCAGAGCAGCGCAACAGATGCAACACAACGCAACTCAGTGCAACTAAATCAAGCACAATGCAAGGCAATGCAAGCCAATGCTAAGCCAAGCAGGGCAATGCAAAGCAATGAGAAGCCATGCGAAGCGGGCGGCGACGGGCGGCGACGAGGCGGCGACGAGGCGGCGACATGGCGGCGACGTGGCGGCCAGAGCGGCGCGCAGGCCCAGGCGACGGGCGGCGCCGAGGCGGCGGATGGCGCAACTGCTCGCTCGGAGGACGCAGCTTGGTTGACCGTTGTTTGCAACTGTGGCAAATGAAGGTGCCCCAGGACACACAAATAAATACACACAAATAAAATGATTCTCCATATTTTCCCATATTTTCTGGGTTTCTGTCTTCCCCCCCACTTCCTATATTTTCCCATATTTTCCTGGGGGTCGACGATTAATTGTGTCTGTGTGTTTTTTTCCCTCCTGAGCAAAGAGAGCTGCGGGCATTCCAGCAAGTGACGCGACGACGGCCCGCGCTCGCGTCGCGATCCTCGGGCTCCTGCGGGACCCGGCAGGTGCCGGGGGTGCCGCCGCGCCTGAGCCTGGTCGAACGTGGCGTGGAAAGGCGCCTGGAGCTCATGCTTCGGACTGCCGGTGCGCTCGACAAGGTCAAGATCCCATTTGACTTTGAATGGTTCGTCTTGGGCACCAGCGATGACCTCGCAGCATGGCGCCGAGTCGCACGATACCCAGTACTGAGCTGAGCACGTCGCCTGCGCCGCGTGTGCTGCTGGTGCTTCGCGGCCAGGATTCGATGTAGTTTCTTCGCCTGGTCTTCTCCTATGGGCATTCTTGCAATCTCGTCGGTCGACGCGACCATGTTGCGCTGTGCTCTCTCTGTGGGCACACGTTCGGGTTCGCGCCATCCAGATGGAGCGCGAAGATACCGAATCAGTTGAATAACGCTGGTGGATGCCTCGACCTTGCTCCCGAGGACTTGCAATGACAATTTGCGCGCGGCGGCGTCTCCGATGAGCTCGATCTAAGCTGGAATTATCTATGCGTCTTGAAGCCAACCTGCGAGAGGCCGGTGCACAACAGCAGGAGCACACGGCTCAACCAACTCCATGAAAACATGTGTGGGTCGAACCTACGGCCCCCAACAATTGGCAAGGTCGGACATGCTGAACGGGGTCTGCGCTTCTGTGTGTGCCAGCGCCGATTGCATCTCATGAGTGCTGCTCCACATCTTTGTAGTATCCTGTTCAACGCGATCTTGCCTTTGCCGAGTGTCATGAAGCTCACGGGTGTGTTTGTCAATCCCCTGAGGAGTATGAGCCTGCTCTGTGTTGAACTGTCTGCGAAAATCTGTAGGACCTTTGTCAAACTGTGCAGCCGCAGCTGTGTCAACCGCTTGACTGATAGCCGCCGGAATGCTTTAGAAAAAATCACCCAAGGATTCGCGAAACCGTGTCTCCATAACCGCTATCTCGGGGTTGTGAGCCCAGGGGCCATCTGCTTGTAAAGGGTCTTCATCAGCACGAGGAATGGGGGGACCAGCTACAGGTGTGCCAGGATCGCCTGCACTAGTGACTCCCTCCATCTGACAGCAGCCAGCACCAGGACCAGCAGGGTCATGCATAATGTTGCCTCCCTGTGCAGCAGCGTTGGGGCGCCTGCGAATTTCATCATCAGGGAAGGTCGACACATCGTCATACCCGCGAGCGCAGCACAGCAAACAGATCATCATCATCTCTCCGTGCCTCGCGTGCACCAGGTTTGTCCCTGTCACATCTGGAAGCTGTGTCACATCTGCGTCCACCATCTTCGCGGCGGTCTAGATACAATACTTCATCCCGACGAACTCTTCCAGCGGTAGATCAATCGGCTTCTCGGCGTGCTCGCCTCCTCTGATTGTCACTGCGGCTGCCGACATCATCGCTGTCGGACATGCCAAATTCATTGCCACGATGTTGGACCTACTGCCTACCACCGTGAGCGTTGCGCCACCTGAGACCACTCTGGCAATCGGGAACTGGAACTTGGAATCTAGAAGCGCATGCTGTAATGTATGAGCGTGTGGCCTGTAGCTGGCAAGCAACAGAAGTTGGTGCGGGGTCCAGTTCCCACAGGGAAGGCCGACAATGAACGCCAGGCTGAACAGCCTTGCCTGCCTCGGAACAGAGGTCTCCACTTGGTTCCATGTGGAAGACATCATCTTCAACAAGGATGGCGACGGAGGAGGAGGAGGAGGAGGCGGAGGAAGAGGAGGAGGAGGATGAGGAAGAGGAGAAGCAGGTGGGGGATGGTGGGGGGATGCCGCCACCCCGACCCCCTCTCGCGACGGGGCGCCGGGATGCGCCGACTGGTCGTTGCAGACGGGCGTTTTAAAAGTGAGCGCAGCGCAGCAGGCAGGAGGACGGCGATCCCGACGCCGTCGCTACACGGAAGGCTGGGAGGTCCGCTGGGGAACACGGCAGTACTGGAAGCGGAAGGAGGCAAATCCTCGGGGAGCTCCCCCCTCCCTCTTTTTGCTCTCAAGACATGGGGGGAGCTGCACTGCGACTGACAGAGCAGCGTAGGGGGAGAAGGAGAAGAGCAGGAGCAAGACAGCGAGGACGACGAGGCTCGACGCTCCCCTTGTTCCTCCAGCTCCTACTTCACAAGCCGAGCGATCCCAAACTATAGGGGCAGAAAGCGGCGTAAGCGTAAACTTCCGGAGTCCGCGCGGATTTTCTTGCGTCGGCGCTGTGCCCCCCCCCCTCCCCCACCCCCAGCGCGAGGAGCGCGCCCCTGGCGGCGCCCGAAGGGTCGCCAGGGGGGACACAGCGCCGACCCAAGAATCCGCGCGGACCTCCGAAGATTGATCTTCGTTTTTTGTTGTGATTCGCCCTCCCGCCTGCACCTCCCCCCCCACTCCTGCCTCCCCCCCATCCCCCCCTCTGCTCAGCTCCCTTGACCCTGCCACCTCTTTGCGCTACAGCGCGCTACAACGGGTACAGACACCACCCGCGCGACGAGTGGTCCGTTTTCGCCCAGGTCCTCCTCCTCCTCCTCCTCCTCCTCCTCCTCCTCCTCCTCCTGGGCGAGTCCTCAGGAGATGCGTGTTCTGCTCAGCCCAAGGCCTCCTCTGGAAGCCGCCGGCCGAACAGGGAGGAGAAGCCGGGGCCCCTCGAACCTCAGAGGGATGGGGACGGCCGGGGCGCAGGAGGGGCTCGGGGGGGCGGGAGAATGGGGCAGAGATCCCCGGCGGTCCACTGGCTGCCGGCTGCGCGCTGCACGCGCGCCGGCTCTTTCCCTCCGTCCTCCTCTTCCTCCTGCTCCTCCTTTTCCTCCTTCTCCTTCCCCTCTTTCCCTCCTCCTCCTCTTCCTCCTCATCCTCCTCCTCCTCCTCCTCCTCCCTCCTCCTCTCCTCCCTCCTCCCCCCTTCTGCTCCTGCTCCTCCCCCTCCTCCCTCCCCTTCCTTCTCCCGCCTCCTCCGCCATCCCTCTGCTCCCGCCTCCTCTCGACTCCTCCGTCCTCCTCCTCCTCCTCCTCCTCCTCCTTCTCCTCCTCCTCCTCCTCCTCCTCCTCCTCCTCCTCCTCTTCGTCCTCCTCCTCTTCCTTCTCTTTAGCCGCCCCCTCCTCCATCCTCCGTCCTTCTCCTCTGTCCTCCTCCCACGCCGCGCTGCCCAGGGTCACCGCGATGCAGCCCATCGCCGCCCAGCGTGGGGCGCGGGGATCGCGGAAGAGGGCGTCCACCTCGTCCCAGACGTGGACCCTCCACCAGGGCAAGGGGATCTTCACATCCTACACACCCTTCCTCCGCGCCCTCCCCATCCCCCTCTCGTTCTTCCATCCCTCCGTTCCTCCATTCTTCCATCCCTCTTCTTACTCTTCCTCCTCCTCCTCCTCCTCCTCCTCCACAACAACAATCAGACTACCTGGTGCGGGGGGCCACCTCTCTCGCGTAGGCTTGCTTTTGGCACGCGCGCAAGATTTCAAACATTGTATATTATGCTGCTTTGTCGATCAGAACGGTCTCGTTCCTACGAGCGTATGCTCCCGCGGCAACCTTGGCCACATTCCAGGATCGGCGCTTTGCTCCCGTCGTTCAGATATGCGCTCCCACTCCAGCGCGGGCCACATTTCTGGATCCAGCCAGTTGCGCAACCCCCGCCGTGGCCGATGGCTCTGTAGAGATCGGCGTGGCCATGGACCCCCCGCTGGTCGCGGACGCCGCGGCGCTTGAAAACAACGGGCAACTCTTCACATTCGTGTGTTCGCCAGTCCGGCGCGCGTCTCGATCGTGGTGCCGTGGCGGCTGTGTGCGCTGGATGGCGCGGGCGCGGACGTGTACAGTGCGGATGTGAGCTTCGAGGCGGCCGCTTCTGCTAAGGATCTTGCTCGGGCCATGGGTCCATGGTCGGACTGGATCGAAGAAGTTGATCGTCGAGAGAACTCGCAACAGGAAGGGCCAGCTGGTGACGAGGGAGGAGATCTGGGACGAGCACCTTGCCGTATAACCAAAGGTTTTGGTTTTGCCGGTGGCTTCGCCCGTCCTGTCGATCAGTTCGCGGCAATCTTGGGGAGCGCCTAAAGCAAAACGCCGATTATTGTGGCACGTCCAGCTTTCTTGTGGCTCGTCCAGCCGCAACAGACGGCATCGGAACCGGCAAAGGGAGGATACTCAAGATAAGAAGAACCCGTCCTGGTTGGGCGACAGCAGCGAGCTCGCGCACAGGAGAAAGGGCAGGAGGGGGTGGAGGATGGCCAAATCTCCCAGTCAGGAACTCACGGCACAGGAGGGGGAGAAGGAGGTGGAGGTGGAGGTGGAGGTGGTGGAGGAGGAGGAGGAGGAGGAGGGGGAGGAAGGGAAGGTAGAGGAGGAGGAGCAGGAGGAGGAGGAGGAGGAGGAGGAGGAGGAGGAGGAGGAGGGAGACGAGGAGGAGAGGGGGTCAGGAGGTGGTGGTGGAGGTGGGCCTGCCCTTCCCACTTCCGCCAAAGGCTGGAGCCACCCTCGCACCGGGCGGAGGTGCGGCTCCTTGGGCTCCCAGTGCCTGCGGCGCCCCCGCGGGCTGGGCGGGGGAGGGCGCGTCGCGCACGGAGCTTGGGGGGGGGGGGGTGCGAGGGTGGGCAGCGGGGGCGTCGAGGAGGACGAGGGGGGCAGGAGTGGGAGCAGGGACGCGAGGGGGCGGTGGAGGGGGAAGGAGGGGGACAGAGAGGACGGGGAGGAGAAGGAGGAGGAGGAGCAGGAAAACCGAGGTCGAGGAGGAAGAGAGGGAGCCACGCCCGGAGGAGGAATGAGGGAGGAGATGGGGGCGGGGGCGAGGGCAATGGGGGATGGGAGCGAAGGAGCGAACGGACCCCAGAGCCGCACGCGTTCCGCTGGGGAGACGCTAGTGCGTCGTTGGGCATGGCGTGGAGGCTGTAGCCCCAAGTCGTGTGCCTGTTGAAGGCGTGGACGAGGCAGCACACGAACTGGTATAGGATACCGATTTGACCAACCTTCGGAAGATAATGAGGTTTAGGAAGGAGGCGGGGATGGGTGCAGCTTTCGGTTTGCGATTGCCGTTGGATCGGGTTCGCGCTCTATCTATCTAGCGAGATTCCTTAAACAGTGCTTGCACCTAGGGGGTCTTACTTCTTTTCTGACGAAGTGGTCCTGCGGGCAACGCCATGTAGCAGCCGTCGCCGCCTTGTCGCCGTCCGTCGCCTGGGCCTGCGGGCCGTTCTGGCCGCCATCGTCGCCGCCTCGTCGCCGCCCGCCACCTCGTCGCCGCCCGCTTTGCATTTCTTGGCATTGCTTAGCATTGCTTTGCAGTGCTTGACGTTGCTTTGCGCTATGGCATTTAATCGCACCGCTTTGAAATCGCATTGCGCTGTGCTGCTTTAAATCGATTTGCAATGCTTTGCATTGCTATACCGTGCTTTGCATTGCTCTGCAGTGCTTTGCGTTTCTTTGCATTGCTTGGCGTTGTTTGGCGCGGCTTTTAAATTGCTGCGCTGCATACTTCCCCTTTCACAAAAAGGTTGAAGTTCTTCCTCCCCTTCAGGAATTATCGGTACCCCCTGGGGGTGTGCAAATTATGCTGCCCCATCGTTCTCTCTGAATCTGAATTCGGACTATCTCAGTCAAGCTGGGTGTGACACCCTTCCTCATCCAACTCAGCAGTTTCCAATAATCCCTGGCAAAAGAAACCACTAAGCGAAGCGCACACGCGCGCGTCGTCGTGCGCGCATGCCGAAAGCCTTACAGAACCTTTGGTTTCGTAGAGATTTCAATGCCGAGGCCCCGGGCAACATGTAATCACATGGTATAATCCGCCGACCCTGTCTGCATGTGCGAAGGGTTTGCCTGTTCGAGTCGTCGCCTCCGTCAGTCGTCGTCTGCGTCGCCCTCTTTCCCAGCACCCTCCTCAAGCCTGTCAGCGAGAGAATAATCTCGTAATGTCGTAACCGAATCGAAGGGAAGTCTTCCTTTTGATTCCTTCCCCGCGCCAGGGGGTGGGGGGGCGGGTCGGGGGCGGGGGTCGCCATCCAAACACGCTTTCCCCCCGCTCGATTCCGAAACCCTCGCGCGGTCCCCGCGCGGTCCCGGACCCCTCGCGCGGTGCGGGAAGCCCAAAGAAGTCCCCAGGAATTCTTCACGAGACCTCCAAGAGGCCCCTGGACTTCCAAGACTCTTCCACAGGCACTCCCGAGAGGGCCCCAAGAGGCGAAGCTTTTTTTGTTGGTTTGTTTTTATTGCTGCTTTGCTTTCTGTTATTTTGTTTCTCTCTTCTTTTTTCCAAGACGGCCGAAGGGGCCCTCAAATCGCCCCAACACGGCCCAAGAGGCTTCCAAAAGCCTCCGAAACATCCCAAGAGAACCCCAAGACAGCCCAAAATGCCTACAAGACGGCCCAAGAGGCCCCCTAGACGCCTCCAAGAGCGTGCCTTGACGGGGAATCCGAACGGACATTTCGAGCCGTCGGCCCCGAGAAGCTCCCTAGAGGCCCCAAGAAGTTCCCAAGAGGCCCCAAGAAACTCACAAGAGGCCTCCAGGACACCCGACAAGGCTCCGAAGGGGCCCCCAAGAGGCTCCCAGGAGACCTCACAATTCCTCCCCAGAGGCCACCTAGAGCCTTCCCACGAGACCCCAAGAAGCATCCCTGAGGACTCGGGCCCACCTTAGCGTCGTCGTCGTCGCCGCCGCCACCGTCGCCGTCGTCGTCGACGTCCCCCTTCAGGGTCGGCGGCACCAGCCGTAAGGCCTTCGCAACACCATGGTTTGACAACATGGTTTTTCAAAGAAAATCTGCGCGCGCGTTCCTGCGAATTCTGAAACAAACCATAGGTTTCAATCTTGCCATCAAATGAGCCCCAAACAGGCCTCTCGCGCGCATGTCGACATCATTCGACCGCCCTTGCGCGCGTACTCGGGGGGGAATGGGGGGTTGGGCACGGTCCTTGCCAAATAATACTATGCGGGCCATTCGGGCCCGTCGGCCGCGCGCGCAAGTCGAAATCATTCCGAAACCTTCATCGCCGACACGTGGGCATCTTCATCTTCATTGGCGTGATCAGCATCGGCGCCGTCATTGGCCTCGCCGTCGTCATCGTCATCGTCGTCACCAGAATCGCTACTATCATCATCGTGTCTGCCATTGTCGGCGTCGCCATGGGACCGCGCTCGCCCGAGTCACCGACTCGCCCTGAAATGCCCTCGCGTGACGGCGGCCCACGAGACGAACTGGGAAGTCCCTGGCGGTCAGCGCCACCGCGGCCGCTTCGGTCGCGCCAGACTAGCTGGCCGCTGTGCGCGCGAGCTTGCGCGCGCTAGCGCGGCCGCACCGATCTGCCAGCCAGCGCCAGGCAGTCGTGGCAAGCACCACCGCATGGGTTTTGCAAAACAAGTCGCCAGCAAGTGGCTGGGATGATTGCGCGAGCGGTAGAAGTGGCAACTCGCTGCGCACAACAATGAACTGCACAACGCAGATCGCACCACGTAGTATGCTAGAACGCACTGTTTGGAGTCCAAGTCGGCTAACACAGACGCACACCGATCTCGACATCGATCCAACGATATCCCTGTACAGCCATCGTGGCAAGCACAGAACAACCAGGGGGGAACCGCGGGACCACCTGGGACCCGCCTCCCACCGCCACCGACAGGGAGCAACAGACGACGACACCCTGCTCCGAGAAAGGCCCAGGCCTCTCTCGCCCTCGCACAGCCTCGCCTCGCCCGCACGCGCGCCAACGCACGACACGGCACGACACCGACACCGATACGACCTTCGCACTTCGATCCACTCCGACTCTCGCCACCACTCCGCTCCACTTCGACCTCGCCGCCACACCTCCGATCACTGTTCGGCTCTCCGCCTCGCCCTGTGGAGGGGCCGAGGAGCAGAGGGGTGAAGGGGGATGGCCGAGGTCTCCTTCACCCCGGCCGCCTCGCCCTCGGCACGCCCGCTCTCCTCCTCGTCCTCCCAGGCGCCCGCCCGGAGCTCCCCAGAAGCGAAACGCTGAGTGCATCTGAGCTGCCACCGAGCCGCCGAGGGCATCCAACAGCTCCGCCTCCTCCATCTTCTCGCCGCTCGCCTCCACCTCTTCTCCACCTTCTGGCCTCTGCCTCCTCCCCTCCCCTCGACGCGAGTTGCCACAGGCAGCGGGATCAGCTGGTGCGGACGGCTCACGGTGAGGCATCGGAGGTATAGCGCGTGAGGAAGCGTGGCTTCGTCATCGTGGCGTGAGGAAGCGTGGCGTCGTCATCGTGGAAACGTCGTTGCCATCGTCGTCGTCGTGCCGAGGAGGAGGGTGAGGGGGAGGAGGACGACGCTGACGAGCTCTTCCTCCTTCTCCCCCTCCTCCTCCTCGTCGTCCGACGACGACGACGGCGGCAGGGACGAACGAAGACGGCGGCAGCGACATCGACGACAACGACAACTCCCGCGCCGCTTCCTGGGCCACTGGAGGCCGCCAAAGGCCGCCGATGGCCTTCGAGGGCCGCCCAAGAGAGCGCGCGCAGCGCGCGCGCGCAGGGCGTTGGGCGCGCAGCGCCCAAATGCCGACTCGGAGGCGGCGCCCCTGGGGAGCTGCGCCTGGTTGGGCCGCCGAAAGAGCGCGCGGGTCCGCGCGTGGTCGTCGTCCTCGTCGTCGTCGTCGTCGTCGTCCTCGTCGTCGTCGTCGTCGTCGTCGTCGTCGTCGTCGTCGTCGTCCTCGTCGTCGTCGTCCTCGTCGTCCTCGTCGCCGTCGTCATCGTCGCCGCCGCCGTCGTCTGCGACGTCGTCTGCGTCGCCGTCGTCGTCGCCCTGCTGCTTGTTCTCGCCCTGGTCGTCGCCATGCCCTGGCAGCCCTGGGCGTCGCTAACAAAAATGCGACGTACATTGTCGCCTCGACTCGGGCACCGGGGCCCCTCACGGGCCGATCCGCCCCGAGAACAGATCCCGCACAGAGATCGGGTCGGGAGCTCCAGTCAGTAATTTTCTTTCACGGCGTCGTGATGTCACAGTCGGCGCGTCACATGAGACTAGAACCACGCGCGCGCTTCGCGCGCGCTTAGGTTCTGGTGCATCGGACCTGGACATCGGACATCGGGCATCGACATCGTGCGCTTAGGTTCTAGTGCAGTCCAAGCCAACCTCACGATATCGGATGAGGACGGGCATCGCCCAGCAAGGTTCCCCACATCGGAGCGTACTTCCGGATGGACGCTTCAGGAGTCGCTGATTAAGGCTCCAGGAAGTCGCGCAAGGCAGACACGAGGAGGATCCAGGGCAGCCTAAGGAGGGATGCCCGAGAGCCCTTAAGAGCCTGTCAAAACAATGCTGGGAGTCTCTTTGGACGCCTCTGGGGGACTTTCTTGGAGGGCACTTGGGGGGTTTCTGGGGGGTTGGGGCCTCTCCAGTTTTTATTGGGGTCTCCAAGTGACCTCTCGGGACTTTTCTGGGGCGCCTCGGGGGCGTCCCTGGGGCTCTTTGCGTCTGGGCTCGAGGTGTCGGTTTGGATCCCCGCTCTCGTACTTGTCTTGGGGCCGTCGTGAGAGCCTCTTGGGCCGTCATTGGCGGCCTCTCGGGCCGTCTTGGCGCTCTCTTGGGTCGTACCCAGGTCGTCGCGGAGACCTCTTGGGCTGTCTTGGCGCTGTCTTGGGGACCTCTTGGGCCGTCTTGGAGCGTTGGAGAGCCGAAAAAGCATGAGGGAGGCGGAGAGAGGAAAGCGTTAAGGATAGACGCGGAGGGAAGAGGGAAAATGAGGCAGCGGAGGAGGGAGGAGGAGAGGAAAGAGAAGGATGCGGAACAGGAGACGGGGAAGAACCACGAGCAAGAGAGAGAAAGAGAGAGAGAGAGAGAGAGACCAGGGAGCACGGACAGCGAGGGATGGGAAAAACTGAAACGCACTCTGGGGCAGCCAACGCCTGGGACAAGAGGGAACGGATAAGGGGTGGGGGGTCGAGCTTGAAAAAAAAAGGACACGGAACGGGAGACGCACGATAACCACGAGCAAGAAAGGGATCAGGATAACGAACAGCGAGGAGTGGAGGAGAGGGAAACGCATGAGGGAGGCGACGAGAGGAAGGCGTGAAGGAGAGACGAGGAAGAGGGAGGAGGGAACATGAGGCAGCGGGGAGGAAGGAGGAGGGAAAGGTCGGGGTGTGGAACGGGAGACGGAGGATAATCAAGAACAAGACAGAGATATCAAAGAGAACGGACAACGATGGACGGGGAAACCAGAATCGCACTAAGGGGCACGCCAAAACCTGAGAAAGGAGGAAACGGAAGGGGGTAGAACTTGAAACACACTGATTTGAGGGACTTCCTTTTTTAAAGCTGGGCCTCTCGCCACATAGTGGAGCAGGATGCTGGGTGAGGAAGGCGGAGGGAAGGAGTGAAGGAGAGATGAGGTTGAGGGATGTGTGGGAGACGAAAGCGCATGAAGGAAGCGGAGCGAGGAAGGCGTGAAGGAGAGACGGGAAGAGGCCGCAGCGGGGAGGAGGGAGGAGGAGAAGACGGAGAAAGATGTGGAACTGGAGACGGGGAAGGAGCAATAACAATACATACATATATATATATATATATACCTATACGACCACCCTTCGGGTGATAAGGAGGTTCGGGGGGGAGGAACCAACGTCTCACTCGATCGGTCTCACTACCGATCTCACTATCGATCTCACGATCGACCTCACAATCGATCCCACGATCGATCCCACTATCGCTCTCACAATCAATCTCACATTCGGTCTCACTATCGATCTCACTATCGATATCACAATCGATCTCACAATCAACGTCAGCACCATCATCATCATCATTATCATCATCGACAGCATCGTCATCAACGTCATCAACATCATCATCGACATCGGGACACCATCGTCATCATCACATCACCATCATCATCATCGGGACATCATCATCGTCACCACCATCAGCAACATCATCATCATCGGGACACCATCATCATCATCGGAACACCACCAGCATCATCATCTCATCATCACAATCATGAACAACATCATCACCATCAGCATCACCAGGACACCGTCATCATCCTCAGCAACATCATCATCATCAACATCATCATCATCGGGACACCATCATCATCGTTACCATCATTATCACCATCAGCACCATCATCATCGGGACACCATCATCATCATCAACATCAGCATCTTCATCATCACCATCATCGGGCCGCCTTCATCGAAATCCGCATCATCACCTCATCATCATGCTCATCATCAACATCATCATCATCGGGGCACCATCATCGTCATCACCATCATCATCAACATCATCATCATCGGGACACCAACACAATCATCATCAACAACAGCATCATCATCAACCTCATCATCATCATCATAAACATCATCGGGACACCATCATCATTATCATCATCATCATCATCTTCATCATCACCATCATCATCTCATCATCATCGGGGCACCATCATCGTCATCACCATCATCATGAACATCATCATCATCATCGGGACACCATAATCATCAACATCATCATCATCAACATCATTATTGCCGGGACACCATTTCCATCAACATCATCATCACCAACATCATCGGATCATCATCATCATCATCATCATCATCGGGACACCATCATCGTCATCATCATCAACATAATCATCATGAGCATCATCATCCTCATCATCGGGACACTATCATCATCATCGACACCATCATCAACATCATCATCTTCATCGGGACACCATCATCATCATCATCATCATCATCATCATCATCATCATCATCATCATCATCATCATCATCATCATCATCATCATCATCATCATCATCATCATCATCATCTCATCATCATCATCATCATCATCATCATCATCATCATCATCATCATCATCATCATCATCATCATGCGGGACACCGCGGGACACCGGCGGGACACCGCGGGACACCGCGGGACACCGCGGGACCGCGGGACACCAGCGGGACACCGCGGGCCCCCGGCCGCCCGGAAGGGAGTCATTTGGTCCGGCCGCGCCTCAGCCACACGGGACACCAGCGGGACACCGGCGGGACACCGCGCGCCACCGGCCGCCCGGAAGGGATCATTTGGTCCGGCCGCGCCTCAGCCACAGGAGACTTTCTCTCGCCCGCCCACGCAGCTTCGCCTCGCCCGCACGGCACGCACGAACACGAAACCGAAATCGATTTCCCGGTAGGGGGGCTCTCCGTTCCACTTCGATCTCACCCCCTCACCTCCGATATATATATATATAGAGAGAGAGAGAGAGAGAGAGAGAGAACAACAAAAAAAGAGAACACAGAGAACGGACAACGAGGGCTGGGGAAAACGGAAACGAACTCCAGGGCACGCCAAAGCCTGGGACAGGAGGGAACTGCTGGGGGGGTCGAGCTTGAAAAAAAGGATCTGAGGGGACTCCCTTTTTTCAAGTCGGCGCTGGAGGCCCCCAAGAGCATCCAAGATCGCCCCAATAGGCCTCCAAGAGTCCCCCAAGAGCTCCGGTGAAGCCTTCGAATGGTTAGCATTATTGAAAAGCCAGGCGTGAAGGATAAACGGGGAGGATGGAAGAGGGAAGAAGACGTAGCGGGGAGGGGGAGGGAGAGAGGAAGGAGAAGGACGTGGAACGCGAGACGCAGGATAACCAAGAGCAAGGAAGGGATCAGGCGGGCTCTCTTGGGGGCTTCTAGGGCTGTTTTGGGGCGGTGTAGGCGGCGTCTGGGCTGTCTGGGGGCCTCCTTTGGACTCCCCTGGGGCTTGCAGGGGCCTTCCTGGGCCGTCTTGGGCCTTCTTGGGGCCCTCGTGGGCAGTCCTCGGGCTCTCTTGGGGGCTTCTTGGGCTGTTTTAGTTTGTTCGTTTGCTTGTTTTTTTGGGGGGCGCACGAGCGAAGAACGGTATAACATACTTTTCCGTCGCCATAGCAACGTAGTGGTAGTCGTAGTGGTCGAAATAGTCGTACCACCGTGCCAGCGTGACTGGTAAATGAGGGCCGTCAGTTCGCGCGTGCAACTTACAGCATCAGCTTGGTGCTGCTGAGCAACGGTGGCGGCGTGCCGGCGACGCGCCCGAACAGATGCCTGGGCAATGCCATCGGGGCAGAACGGATGAAACACGAGGAAGGGGACCAGGAGGTGGTGGACGACGAGGAGGACAGCGACGAAAAGCAGGATTTGTCTCTCGGTTCCCCTCAGGGGCAAACTGCACTTTTGAAAGAAGAGCGGGTGCGCAGGCGCACGCCAGCCGTGCAGCAAGCGGGCGAGAGGAGGCAGCAGCAGGAGAGGAAGGGCAGATGATGGGAAGGAAGAGGAGGCCAGATGGAGGAGGGAGGATGCGAAGGACATGGACAGCGATGTGCCACTTCGACGACCGTCGGCTCATTGAACCCGCATCGCCGCGGAACAACCCAGTCCTATCATCAACAACGGCAGAAGGGTCCAAACAGCAAAATGGCAGTGTCATCCGAGTGACTGCTCGAGAACGAGAAGAAATGTGCGCATCTCTAACATGTAGAAAGCCCCTCGCAACTGCGAATAAAATATATACATACTTACATACAAACAAATGCACATATACATACTAGAACCACTCGCGCGCTTCGCGCGCGCTTAGGTTCTAGTCAGCCCCAGCCCTTGGCAAGTTCACATAGCCACTACATTAGTTACCCATACATAGGTGGATCATGGGGTACCGCATCTATAACGCGGGCAGAACGGATACGAATTGCCGACAAGGACCTGTCCATCATGGTATTCAATGCGAAGATATGCACACCATTGACAGCAATGGTGACCAAAACGGCAACGCAGTGCAATGCATTGGAATACAATCAAATCAGATGCGGGTCCAATGCGGCCCGAAGCGTCACAAACACAATCCCACCAGCCCTCTGGGCGTCGGTGGCTTAGGGAGTTTCCTCTTCCACCCCTCCTTCCTCCCCTTCGGGGAGGGGTTTACCCCTCCCCCCCCTCCCCATGGACCTGGACATGGGGGTTTCGCGAGATGTCGGAGCGACTAAGATGGCCCAAGCTGGCTCCAAGAGGGCCTCAGGGAGCCTGGGGCGCTTTGGGCGCCTCTTGGGCCAGCTTGGGAGCCTCTGGGGGGTGCCCAGGGCCCCTTCTGAACTTTCTTGCAGCCCTTAATGCCCCCTGGCCCCCCATGCGAACCAGAGGTCGCAGTTCTGCCCCCCCCGGCCTATACATATATATATATATATATATAATATATATATTATATATATATATATATGTACGTATGTAGACACATATATATATAGACGTATATATGTACGTATGTGTATATATATATATATATATATATATGTATATATAGACATATATATATATATATATATATATATATATGTATACACCCATATCTACATACACATATATATATATATATATATATACACATGGTCGCCCCCTGGTCTCATACCATTCGCCGTTCTGTGAACGGCGACTGCGAACGGCGAGTGGTATGATACCAGAGAGCGGGGGAGAGGAGTAGGGGGGAGAGGAGTAGGCGGAGGAGACGGAGGGGAGTTTTTTTTTATTTGTTCCCCTTCCCCGCCCTCGGAGGCGGAGTTTTCCCCCTTTTTCCATGTGTAAGCACATTTTTGGTGTTATATCTATATATATATAGATATATATAGTTTTTGTTGTTTTTTGTTCCCCCCCCCCCCGCGGGCCCTCCCTGGGGCGGCGGGGATACCCCGAGGGGCCGAACGGGAGAGCGAAACACATTTTTAAAAATGACACATAGGAAAAGCCTGTGTTTCCACAAGGAAAACAAGGAAAACAACTCCGCCTCCGAGAGCTGGGAGGAAGAACGCAAGGAAAAAAAACACCCTCCTCCGTCTCCTCCGCCTACCCCTCTCCCCCCTTCTCCTCCCCCGTCTCCCCAAATGGGGGAAAACAAACAAGGGCAGGGCGTTTTTTCCTTTTTCCCCCTCCCCGCCCTCTGAGGCGTTTTTTTTTTTTTTTTTTTTTTTTGTTGTTGTTTTGTTTTGTTTTTTTTTGTTTGTTCTCCATCTCTCTCCATGTGAACGCATTTTTTTGTTTTGTTTTCTCATTTTTTGGGGAAAGGGGAGGAGGAGGCGAGTTCCTCTTGTTGCCCCCTCCCCGCATTCGGAGGCTGAGTTTTTGTTTTGTTGCTCCCCATCGGGGTGGGGGGAGGAGGAGACGATGAGCGTTGGTTTTAAATTGCCTCTGCGATGGTAAGCTGCATGCTGGGATGAACTCGTCGCACAACAAGCGCAATTGGACAACTAAACAGCACGGCGTGGTAGAACGAACGCGAACGAACTTATGACAACCTGCGCGGCCTCCAGCCGCGAACGCTGAGTGGGTGGCTGAGTGGCTGTCCGCCATCGCTATACTGGCTGAGTGGCTGTCCGCCATCGCTCATGATGTGTAAACGGGCGCGATGCAGAAGACCGCGCAGGATGGCTGGAGAGCGCAACGTCTGCCCCAAATGCCTGCGAGGTGGCGCGCGCCCGCCGCGTGGCGCTGCGCGCGGGCGTCTGGGGACGAGAGGGGGCGATGGCAACGCCGGTGCATCTTTTACCTCTGGCTGGCTGGCTACGGCGGCGGCCAGCAACGGCCGCGATGTCATGCGAAGCAGGATGGCCGGGCCTCGCGATGCGCGCGTTGCTGTTCTGCGCGGTGCGATCACACATTCTAGCCGCCGCGCGCACGGTGCGAGGCGGCATGCTTTCCTGGCGGCCTCCCGCCACGAACGCGCACGTTGCGTATCTATGTATAACGCAGAACAAATTCAACCCTCATGTCACTACGCCCTCGCTGGCGCACCTCGTTAAATCGCAAACCATTGCGCCCATGGCAGCCCAGAGATCCTGACCGCGATGCCAGTATTCCCACTGGGCGGAGCGGACGCGGGCGGCAAGTGCTCTGCTGTGCGGCTTGTGCGCCCGAGGGCCAATGTGGTTCATGACGTGCTTCCAGGCCCTATCGATGATCAGCGTGCCCGACTTGACCTTCAGCGCGTTGCCGCTCGGGAGCTTGTGCTTGGCGATCTTCGAGCACACGGGCTGGATCCGCGCCCGCTCCCCCCCCCGCTTCGCGCGCTTCTTGCGGTGGATCGCTGCGTCGTGGAGCAAGCCTGGCGCCTTCATCTTGTAGCTCCTTGCACCGTCTCAATGCAAGGCCACTTTGCGATCCTTGAGGCGGCCCAGGAGGAACGGCTTCCAGTTGCTCTTCTTGATTGCTCCTGGGCCGGGTGCGTTCTTGGCGGTGCGGTCGGACTCCGTCTTGAACAGCGCGAGCGTGGCTGGCTTGCCCCGCTGCGCGACCCCCGCCCACTGTTCCCACTCCTTCGCCTGCTGGTCCTCCGTGAGCGCCGTGGCAAAGACTGACTCGTCAGCTTCCACGTCCACCCACTTCTTGCCGTCGCCGTACACGATGTCCTTCTCGTACTTCTCCACGTACTGCCTGCGAGCCAGGTCGAGGTTGTGGGTCATGTCCTCGATCATCTTGTGGTTCTTGACGTAGTGCAGGTAAATCTGCGCGGTCGCCATTCCCGTGGGGATGCCGAAAAGCACCCTGGCCTTGTCCTCAGCGTCGAGGTTTCTTTCCCCCAGCCTTCAGCAAAGATTGGGTGGCAGTGGGTGGGGCGCACCTGCTTGCCGCAATTCCTGCCTGCTGCGCGGCTTTTTGATCCACCGCTCGAACGAAGCCTTGCGCTTCCGATCGCGCGTCGCGATCGCCTGCCGCCGGCGCGCGGCGGCAGATGATGCAGGCGTGGCACTGGTCGTCAAAGTTTGAGCGAGACCCGTCATCTCCTCCTCTTGTCCCCCGCAGGGGGCCTCCAGGGCCTCTCCCCCAGGGCCTCCACCCGCCGCCCATTCGCTCTCCCCCAGGGCCTCCAGCAGCAGGAGGGGGGAGGAGGGAGGGGGGATGACTGGTAGTAGAGTCCTGCATATGGATTTCTTTTGTGGAGGGGCCTCCGCATATTGATTCGTCTTGTGGGAGTTTCGTGGGAGGCCCCCAAGATCGATGGAGAATAGAAGGAGCGACGAGGATATGCAGAGAAGTCGGATCAGCGATAAACGAGTAGAAGGAACGACAATGATAATGAAGAGTAGGAGGGGCAATAAAGAGTAGAAGGAACGAGGGCGGTAAGGAAGCTTGCGAAGGGGTGGAATATGACGAGGCCCTGCAACGGAGAAGGGTGGGACGAAGGAGGAGGGACGAGGGGTGAGGGAGGAGGGGGGATCGGGAGGATAACGAACATCATCAAAAGGAGAAGGAACGAATCATAGAAAGAAATGCCGGGAAGGAACGACGCCGATGCGGACGGAGAGTGGGCAGCATACGAGGGGGGGGGCTGACAAAGACAGAAGTGGGAAGTATCGAGAACAAGGAAAATGATATGATACCAGGGGGCGAGCTATATATATATATATATATATATATCGATATATCTGTTTATGTATGTATGTATGCATGTATGTGTGTATGTGTGTATGTATGTATGTATGTATGCATACATGTATGTATGTATGTATGTATGTGTGTGTGCGTGTATGTATGTATGCATGCATGCATGCATGCATGTATGTATGTATGTGTGGGGCAGGCGGGGGGTGAGCGATAGCTCATCGAATTAAGGAGAAATGTCTTTCCCTCTTCAATCGGCCAAAGCTGTTGACAGAGCTTAAACTCCCATGGACACTATATTTATATTTACAGAGGCCTCTGCACGGAGCTCGAAAGGTCTACTCTCTTTTGCACGGACCGACCCCCCACGCCAGAGCACAGACCGCGCCCCGAGGCCAGGGCTGGATTCGCAGACCACCATCCGAAGACTGGGGTCGGCCACCATCACGGGAGACTGGGGCCAGAACGCTCCACGGCCTCGGGGGCCAGGGGAGGCTCGACGGCCTTGGGGGGGCCCAGCAAAGAGAACCCCCTGAGAGCCCAGCAGGACCGTGCCCAAGAAGCTCGAGCTCTCGCGAGACTCAATGCATTCGCCACTTAGGGCGGTACGTGGGTGGGCCAGAACAGCTGCCATGCATGCGAGTGCGGCCGATGTGACACGCACCCCCCCTGACGCCCACACATCTACCGTAAACGTATACATGTGTAGGGCAGGCGGGGGGTGAGCGATAGCTCATCGAATTAAGGGGAAATGTCTTGCCCTCTTCAATCGGCCAAAGCTGTTGACAGAGCTTAAACTCCCATGGGCACTATATTTATATTTGCAGAGGCCTCTGCACGGAGCTCGAAAGGTCTACTCTCTTTTGCACGGACCGACCCCCCACGCCAGAGCACAGACCGCACCCCGAGGCCAGAGCTGGATTCGCAGACCACCATCCGCAGACTGGGGTCGGCCACCATCACGGGAGACTGGGGCCAGAACGCTCCACGGCCTCGGGGGCCAGGGGAGGCTCGACGGCCTTGGGGGGGCCCAGCAAAGAGAACCCCCTGAGAGCCCAGCAGGACCGTGCCCAAGAAGCTCGCCAACTCTCGAAAAAGACACCAAGCTCCCCATTCTGTGTTTTTCCTCTGGCCGTAGGCCGAAGAAATGTCAAGCCTGGCGACGGCAGCGCGGGCAGCAGCTCGCACCAGACATCACAAATTATTGCAGCAGGTCACGGGCTGCAAAACGCTCGGACTCGAGCGAAAAGTGTATTAGAGAACTGCTGGAGCGCCGAACGGGTACGATCCTGGAGCTTCATCTCTGCGATGATGGCAGCCCCGTCTTGGATGTATATCTTTGCCGTTCTTGCCGAGCTCCAGCGCCCGCGCAGCATGACCTTAGACAAGTCGCCCGACAGCAGGAACTCATGCGTGGCACCTCCGCGCCTCAGGCTGTAAGGAGACAGGGCGAGGTGCCTGCGACCGATCTGCTGGAGCCCAGTACGGAACAAGTCGTGAAAGGCGCGCGTCGTGCCGGGCCAGAGCCGGCTGTCACGCTGGAGCTGCATATGGACGACTGCCCCAACCAGCGGGTCGTCAAGCGTGACTTGCTCCCGCGCGCCCTTCTGGCAAGAGGTCTTGGTCCAGGGCAACGACACCGCGCCTCGGCCACAGGGCTTTAGAAAGATGACGCCGCCACTCAGCCCCAAAGCCTCGCCAGTGCGGAGACAGAGATGGAAGGCCACGAGCAGCGCGGCCGCGAAGGCCACCTCTCCGCGGCTGAGCGCCCAACCGGCGAGCGCCGTGCACACCTGGGCAGGCATCGGCGGCGCGCGCTGAGGGATCTCCAGTCTGCCCCAGACTGTCAGCAGCTGCCAAGCGCCAGGATAGCGGCGTCGTATCCTCAGCAGGTGCTGCACGCTGCTGAGGGTGTCATTGGCTTCTCCTTTTGTGGCGCCCTCGGCCCACAAGTGCTCAAGATAATCTTGCAGGCAGATATCAATATCGTCCCAGGTGAAAGGCAGCGGCAGGTTATTGGCAGCAAGGTAGTCAACAAAACGCTGAGCGGCGCCACGGTAGCGGGCCAGTGTCGAGGCCTTTATCCTGGCGTCTCTCAGCTTCCCCAGTCCAGCTCTGGCGGCGCGGCGGTCAGCAGGGCTACTCCGCTTCTTACCCATCGCGGAGACGCGAGGGGGCGTCCGCGGGGTTGCGAGCCGACGACGTGAAGCCGAAGACCGCCCGCGCGCCCATCGCAAGCTCCCACGCCGAGAAGGTCCGCGCCACCTTGTTGAGCTGAGGACTGCTGGAACGGTGCTTGGACAGCGCACCGATGTTGACCGTGCTGTCGAGCAGGTGCAGGAAGACGCACTGATGGCGGCGCACCGACCGCGCCCGCCATCGAATCATCATCAGTGCGCCCTGGCACTCAAGAACGTTGATGTGCTCTGCTGCATCCCACACTAGCTGCCTTGCCTTGCGCCACCGCCAAATGCCTGAGTCGATCTCCTGCCGCGGGAAGATCTTGCCGAGCGCCTCCGAGGCGCCATCGGTCCTGATGTCTGCTCCGTCGTTGTGGCACGCCATGACGAGCCCCATGGCGATGCGTCTGGACGCGTCCACCTCGCGCCGCTCCACCACGTCACGCTTCGCCAATTCCGCCAAGAGGATGTCGGCATGGCACGCCTGGTCGGGCCCACAGTGACAGACCAGTAGGGCCCCGCGCAGCGTCTCCAAGCTCTGCAGGAAGGTGGGCTGCGTGCGGATCCAACCAGCGAGCAGGGCAACAGCGTCCTCGCGTGACCGCTCGGGGCTGATCGTGAAAGGGTTGCCCCACCGCGAGGCAGCCAGCCCCCAGCGGCGAGACCCACGACCCACGTAGATGGGCCCGCCAGCCTGGTCCAGCTTGGCGTGCAGGCCCTCGTCGATCTCGGAGCGACCGCACCGCAGCGACGTCACGTCGCCGGCCCACAGCTTCCTGCCACCAGCCCAGGCTCGCGCACTCTCGCGCAGCTCACCCAGCGAGGGCACCGAGACCAGCAGCCCAGCTCCGACGGCCCAGTGGCTGATGATCCAGGCCACGACCTCGCACTGGAAGGAGTTGCCCACGAGCGACCGCCGAAGAACTCGTACTTGGCGGGCTCGGCCTTCGCCTGGCTGCTCGTCATGCACGGCGCGGTGTGGCCCTCCGGGAAGCCCATCAGCTTCTCTCGTATGGTCGCGTGAGGCGGCTCCACGCGGCCATCCGCCTGGTGGATGCACCACTTGTCACGGAACTGGTAGGGCGGCGAAGCGAAGCCCGCCGCCTCCCAGCGCGCCAGCTCAGCAGCGCTGCACTCCCCGATGCCCGCAGGCCTGGGGCGCGGCTGCGAGCGCGGCGTCCAGCGCACGAAGGTCGGGAGCGGCTCCCCTGCAGCGGGACCCGGACACACAGCCCCGGGCGGGAGCCACTCCTCGAGCGGCGGCCGCTCCGCCTTCAGCGCCACCTTGCAGGCGCGCCGAACGTCCTGGGTCTTGGCCCGCACCACGACGGGCTCAGCCTCGAAGGACGGCAGGAGGTCCCACGAAGCCCAGTAGAGCCGCGGACGTCTGACCCAGCCGACATCCCCCGCCTCAATCTCCAGCGGGATGCGGCCGAAGAGCTGGTTCAGGCGCAGCACGTTGCACTCGGGCATCGACGCGACGTTCTCCCCGAGGAAGTCGATCGACGCCTCCGGCATGGCCGTCCGCAGCCCGTCCACGATCCGCACCATGTGGTCAGACAGGCCCGCGCGCGGGTCGTCGAGACCCTGCCGAGCAACGTTGAGGCCCGCGAAGACCTGGCACGGGAAGCCGCCCACCACCAGCACACGCGACACCTGGCCTCGGGCGCGCAGCAGGGCTGCCAGGGCCGCCGGGTCCGCCTCCGTCACGTCCCCCAGGTGCTGCGTGCTGGGGTAGCTGCGCCGGGCCACCCGCACCGCCGTGGGGTCAACCTCGAATGACAGGTGCACGGCAGGGACCAGTCCGAGGATCTCGAAAGCCCGGCGCCCGCCGCCGATGCCGTCGAAGACAGTCACGAGGGCGGTCTCCTCCTCGCAGGCGGCGTTCGCGGGCCGCTGCCGCCTCTCGGCCAGCGCGCGCCCGCGGTCGGAGAGGGCGTAGCCGTAGACCACGGCGCCAGCGGCCTCCGAGGCATCCGACGCGGTCACCAGGGGGTCGACTTCGAGGCGCAGGTCAGCGACGCAAAGCCCTGACAGCGCAAGGCGCATCAAGAGGTCCTCGACCACGCTCACGCTGAAGCGGCCGCCAGTGCGCGGGTTCCCGAGCCACTTCCAGGTGTAGGCAAAGCTGGCCGCCAGTGGCCGCCGAAAGCAGTGAACACGAACCCAGCGGCCCAGCAGAATGCGCACCAGCCGCATGCTGGCCCGCTTCTTGCTCAGCGTCCACAGCGTGAGGCTGGCCATCTCGGTAAGGTAACCCGCAGGGGGCCGCCGAACGCCCTCGACCCCGTCGATGAGCTCCCCCAAGGTCGTCGCTCGCGGCACTCGATGGATGTCCTTGGCCGGCGACCCCGGGGAGCCCGCAGCCGCATAGCAGGCGCGAGCCTCGGAGATGAGCTCGGGCACCGTCCCTCGCAGCGTCGTGGCCTCGGACTTGCTCGCGACCTCCGCGACCTCCAGGTTGTCAATGTAGACCATCCACGCCGGAGGGCACGGCTTCTCCACGCTGAACGGCAGCCGTCGGCGCCGAGTAATCTCCTGGCTGGGCGGCAGGCCGCGAGGGACAGAGGCGCTCCGCCGCAGCATGTTCCGGTGGAGGTGGGTCGTCACGCCCGCGGCACTGATCCAGCCCATGCCGATCACCCGCAGGCAGATGTGCGTGGTCCCACCGTCCTTCAGGCCAAGCAACTCCGAGGGGACGGGCGGCCCTATCACCATGTAAGGCCACCGCGCAGGCGGCGCGCGGAAGACGTAGAAGAAGGCCTTTCTGTCCGCGCCGCTCCACAGGAGATCCTCCGACTCGGTCAGCACCAGGCCGTTCAGCTGGCTCATGGTCGGCATCTCAGGGGTGTCTCCCACGATGCACTCCTGGCACGCGTTCGAGGGGATGAGGTTGGTGATCGGCCTCAGGACCGGCCTGCGCTCGCCGTCGCTGCAGACCATGGGCTCGTCGTGGGGCTTGGGCACCCCGAGCGCCCCGTTCAGGAGCGGGGCTCCGTCGCGACAGGCAATCTCGCTGCTCGGGATCGCCGACGCCATCCCGCGCTCGTGGAGCGCCCGCACAATCCGATGCCACTCCTCGAGCGAGGCCCACGCGCGCGCAGATGTCGGCGCGGGCCGCCGCAGGGCAGCGGGCAGCAGCACTAGCGTCGGGTCCAGGAGGGCCTCACGCACGAACCCCGTCGCGAGGTCGGCCGCCTCGATGGGGGCCGCGACGCCCGGCGGAGGCAGCCCGTCCAGCACCTGCTCCAGCGTCAGCCGATGCGGGGCCGAGATCTCGTCCCCGCCGTAGCCGATCTTGCGGTCCTTCAGCCGCGCGTTCCAGTCAAGATCTGGCGGCGAAGCAGACTCGGCCCGCGTAGCCAAGAGGAGGCGGCGGCCGAGAGCGACCAGGGCTGCCTGCTGCGCGGCGTTGGCTCGACCTCGGCAGGGCCTGGCCAGCTGCAGGGGGCGGAACCCAGACTCCCAGTTTAGCGCCAGGACAGTGACCACCAGCCTGCAGTGTAGTCCTTCCCACTCCTTGTCGCTCAAAGGGTCCTCGCCCTGCTCGGCGATCTGGGACCTGGTGATCGAAGGGTATGGTAACGGCAACAGATCTCGCTGAAGCCGACCTCCCATGTCGGCCGGATGCTCGCGTGGCTTTACCTCGAGGGAATATCTAGTGAAGCGACCGAAGGAGCCTGGGAACTGGCGGACTATGTTCAACAACACGGGGCCCACGTCGAAAGGTTCTCGTAGAAGATCGCTCGCCGCGCCAGCCCACTCGCGCCACTCTGCCAGCGGATCGCCGTCACAGTCGGCATCCGTACCACAGGCCGGCTGGCACGACGAGGGCGCTGGGTGGCGAGAGGCGGCAGCGCCGCCACGGTCAGGAGCCAATCTCGGAGGCGGCGAGCGCGACGGTGAAGTCCAGGGCGGTCTGCGCGAGCGGGCAACCACACCAAAGTCGGTCGCACTCGCACGCGCATCATCAGCGCTGGCACCATCAGCTCGCTGCCTCACCCCAGCGTCGCAGGAAGGCCGCCTCGGCCTCGGCCCCGGTGCTTCCTGCCGCCACGGCGGCGGCCGCTCGGGGGGGCCGGGCCTCGCGGCGGACCTTGCTGCAGGCCCGCTGCCGCCGCAGCCGCGGGCTGGTCCTGCCTGATGACGTGGCGCTCCGGGCTCGTCGCCAGCGAGACACGCCTCGGCCCGTCCGCCGCCCTCGGGTGCGGGCTGTCGCCTCGAGGCGTCCTCAGCGCCCCCGGAGACGGTGACCTGCCCGCGCTGCCTGAGCGCGCTGCGCCTGGCGGACCCGCGGGCGGGGCTGCGGCTGCGGGCCCTGCCCAAGGCCGTGCTGGGCTCCCCGCCGGCAGGGGGGAGAAGCGGCCTCGGCCGCGCCCGCGGCTCTTCCCGCGACCGCGGCCCTGCTGGCGGCTCGGCGAGGGCGAGTGGGCTCCGCCGCTCCCGCGCCTCGCCTCCTCGGGTCAAGCTTGGCGCTCGCCCTGACCCTTGCCGCCGAGGGCGCCGCGGCTCTTCGCGTCCATCAGCCTCCTGCGCAGCAGTGCCGCCCGCCGCGCCAGGTCCTGCTCGCCCATCGAGGCCAGCGAGGGCCGCGCGTCCGGCACGATCTCCAGCTCGCTCGCCACCTGCCAGCTCGCGTCGGACAGCGACAGCTCCAGAGCCTTGAAGCGCTGCATCAACACGTCGCTCAACTCCGCCAGGCACCCACACTCCAGCAGGTCCAGCGCGGTCGCCAGCGTCTGCAGCTCCCGCTGAGTGTTGATCCGCATCTGCCCTGGAGGGTGATGGCCGAACACCACGGCCTGCAGGTAGCCCACGACCTTCGCTCGAACCTCTGAGCCGTCCGCCCCCTCCCGCAGGCCCATGACGCGCCCGATGTTCTTCGTCGCCTCGTCGTACAGGGCGCCTGGGCGCTTCTCCGCCAGCAGCCGTGCGCTGCCGCCGCGGGAGGGGGCCTCGCGAAAACGCGACTCACCGTCGTCGTCGCTGCGCGAGGCCGAGGAGCTCCGGGGGCGGCGGCGGCCGCGACCGCCACCGGCGCGGCCAGGCGTCGCCGTAGCGGCCTGCGCGCGCGCCGCGGCAGCTGCCGCCAGGCGGTCGGGGGCCGCGCCCCCGGCTGGGGCGCCCCCCGCCAAGGCGCCGCCGCCGCCGCGCCCACCGAAGGCGCTCGGCCGCACCCACGGCTCCACGAACCCGCGGTTCGAGCGCAGCCGCAGCCACTCGACATGCAGGACTCCTCGGCCTGGCACAGCGGGCTCCCCGCACAGCGCCGGTCCCTGCCCGCGCAAGTGCAGGAGGCCCGCAGGCCCGGTGCCGCGCGGTGGGAACAGGCCGTCCAGCCGCATCGCCTCGGCCGCCAGCGACGCCCCCCTGAACTGGGCGCTCAGGTACTGCCCTGAGGGGCCCGTGGTGCCGATCTCCTCTACCTCGAAGAGGGCCGTCCCGCTGATGCCTCCAGCTGCGTCGAAGGTCGGGAGCTCGAGATTCACCCCTCGGCGCCAGTCGGCGCCAATCAGAGTCACGGCCTGACGCCACGGACCGTCCACGAGTGGTCCCAGCTGCGCGCCGCCCGCTGGGGCGATGGGACCGCCAGCCACCGCGATCGGCACACCAGGGATCGCCGGGGCCCCCGGCACCGCGCCAGGAGGAGGGCCTCCAGGAGGGCCGCCGCCGCCGCCCGCGAGCGCGCCCACCAGCGCGGCGCCCGCGCCGCTGGGGGGGGCACCTCCGCCGTCAGGCACGGCGCCGCCCGCCGGGGGCGCCCCAGCAGCCCCGCCGCCTCCGAAGCCTGGCAGGCCGGGCAGCGCCGCTAGGCCAGGCACCGCGGGCGCGCCGGCACCGCCGCCCGCGGGCGCGGCCGCCGCGGCGCCGCCGACCGCCGCGGCCGCCGCCAGGCCCGGGGCAACAGGCGGGAAGGCGGCGGCACCTCCGCCTCTCCCCGCGGCTCCTCGCCCGAGGCCGCCGGCGCCGCGCCCTCGGCCGCGGGCGCGTCCTCGGCCCAAGGCCTTCGCCTTAGCCTTAGCCTTGGCTTTGCCCTTGGCGACGGCCTTCGCCTTCGGCGCCATCGAGCCCCAGGCCGGCGAGCGCGGAGAGCAGCGCGCCCAGGAGCCGGGCGGAGTCGAGCAGCGCCGCCCTCTCCTCCACGCTGAGGCGGGCGCGCCACGCCGCCTGCCGAATCAGACCGATGATGTAGCACAGCTCGCAGACCTCCAGGAGGGACCCGCCCTCGGCCAGGGCCAGCGACTCCCCTCGCCCGAGGGGTCCCGCGCACCACCCGCAGTATCGCACGGGCGAAGGGCGCGGCACGGTGGTCCCGGGGGCGTCCATGCCCTCCCTGGAGGGCGCAGAACCAGCCAGAACAGCTGCCATGCAAGCGAATGCGGCCGATGTGACACGCACCCCCCCTGACGCCCACACATCTACCGTAAACGTATACATGCATGCATGCATGCATGCATGCATGCATGCATGTATGTATGTATGTATGTATGTACGTACGTATGTATGTATGTGTGTATGTATGTATGTATGTATGTATGTATGTATGTATGTATGTATGTGTGTGTATATATATACATAGATCCACAACATGTCCAGGGGTTGATGTTGTACTCCCGGGACCCGAAAACGGGCCCCTTGGGGCCGAAAACTGCGAAAAACCTTATCGAACTCCGAGCCCCGAATCTCTACCAAAAACCTACGAACAGTTTCAAAAAGAGCCGACGACGATGACGCCCACGATAACAACGACGACGACGGCAAGGGGCAGGGCGTGGATCACCGCCCCCCCGAAG
The DNA here is from genome assembly GCA_963575745.1 of Prorocentrum cordatum. Classification (NCBI taxonomy): domain Eukaryota; class Dinophyceae; order Prorocentrales; family Prorocentraceae; genus Prorocentrum; species Prorocentrum cordatum. The sequence goes on along the minus strand of CAUYUJ010016145.1, from coordinate 145,903 downwards.
CAAATGTCCCTGGAGGTCCCTCCGGGAACATCTCCTGGAACCGCCTAGGCCCGAGAAGTTTGCGCGACGGCGTCTGCGCAGCGCGGCGCTCGTGTTGGGGCCTCTTAGGTTTTTTTGGGGGGCCTCTTGGGGACCTCCTCGGGTCCTCTTGGGGGCCTCCTTGGCGCGTCTTGGGGCTCTCCCGGGGCCTCCTGGGAAGCTTTCAGGGCGGGGAAATAAAATTTTGACTTTTAGTTTTTCCCTCGTGGACCCCTCTGGAAACCTTCTCGGGGCCGTCTTGGGCTTTCTGGGGCCCTCGGGGGCGCCACTTGGGCTGTCTTGGGGCTGTCCAGGGCGTCTTCAGGTCGTGTGGGGGGCCTCCAGGGCAGTCTTGGGGCGCTCTTGAGGACCTGTTGGGCCTTGTTGGAGCGTCGAAAAAATGAACAGGCGATCGAAACCAAAAACATCGAAACACACAATGGCAAATCATCGATTTTGGCCTTTCGGGGCTCTCTCGGGACGCTTCTTTGAAGCGTCTTGAGGCGGCTTCGGGGCTTCTTGGACTGTCTTGGGGCCATCTTGGGCGTCTTCGGGCCTTCTTGAGGCTTTCTGGACCATCTGTACGGCTCGCGTGGCCTGTCGTGGGCAATTTGGATGCGGCCCGGGGTTGTCCCGGGGGGTCTGTGACCCCCTAAAAGTCCCAGGGGGCACCCATGGGGGAGGGTGGCACCAGCCCGACCCCCCCCGGCCTACTCCGATATACACACACATATATTTATATTTGTGTATATATATACATATATACACATATATATGTATATATATACACATATATATATACATACACATATACATACATATATATATATATATATATATATATATATATGCACATGTGCTTATATTTACACACACGCTGAACACAAGAGGGGGGGACTGGAACTGATCACCTCGCGCAAGATGGCGCATTGGCCACTCAATGTGATCATATGTGCTTGGACTGATGACGGGTGAAATCCGCCGACCCCCAGAGGCGTGTGCGGACGACCTTGGCAACAAACGTGCATCTGCCCCAGCCAATATTCATTCGAAATTTGTCCGCCCCCCCCTTCCAGAACCCACCGACGCCCCCCTCTTAGCCTCGGCCCCCCCAACCCACGGCAGCTTTGTTCTTGGGACCCCCCACCCCCGCAATTTCTCACCTGGAGCCCACCGACGCCCTCGTTTTGGCCTCGGCACCCCCAACCCACGGCAACTCTGTTCTTGGGACCCCCCACCCCACAATTTCTCGCCCGGAACCCACCGACGCCCCCCTTTCGCCTCGCGGCAGTTCTGTTCCTGGGATCCCCCACCCCGAAATTTCTCACCTGGAGCCCACCGACGCCCCCCTTCTGGCCTCGGCGCCACGGCAGCTCTGTTCTCGGGCCCCCCCACCCTACAATTTCTCGCCCGGAACCAACCCACGGCAGCTCTGTTCTTGGGGCCCCCCACTCCCACAAGGTCTCGCCCGGTTCCCACCGACGCCCCCCTCCTGGTCTCGGCACCCCCAAGACACGGCAACTCTGTTCTTGCGACCCCCCACCCCGGAATTTCCCCTCCTGGCCTCGGCATCCCCGCCCCGCGGAACCTCTGTTCTTGGGACTCCCCGCCTTGAGCTTCTTGCCCGGAACCCACCGGCGCCCCTCCTGGCCTCGGCACCCCCAACACACGGCAGCTCTAGTCCTGCGACCCCCAGCCTTGCAATTTCTCGCCCGTAACCCTCCGATCGACGCCCCCCTCCTGGCCTCGGCATTCCCCCGGAACCCACCGACGCCCCCCTTCCTGGCCTCGGCATCCCCACCTCACGGCACGCAGCTCTTTTCTTAGGACCCCCCACCCCGCAATTTCTCGCCCGGAACCCACCGACGCCCCCCTCCAGGCCTCGGCATCTCCATTCCACGGAACATCCGTTCTTGGGACCCCCCACCCCGCAATTTCTCACCCGAAACCCACCGACTCCCCCCTCCTGGCCTCGACACCCCCAACCCACGGCAGCTCTGCCCTTGGGCCCCCCCGCCCTACAAATTCTCGCCTGGAGCACACCGACGCCCCCCTCCTGGCCTCGGCACTCCCGCACCTCACGGAACCTCTGTTCTCGGGGCGCCCCCCCCGCAATGTCTCGCCCGGATCCCCCACCCCCCACCCCGCAATTTCTCGCCCGGAACCCACCGACGCCCCCCTCCTGGCTTCGGCACCCCCAACCCGCGGCCCACGGTAGCTTTGTTCTTGTGCCCCCCCACCCCACAATTTCTCGCCCGGAACCCACCGACGCTCTTTCATGGTCTCGGCATCCCCACCCCGCATAACTTTTGTTCTTGTGACCCCGCGCTCTACAATTTCTCGCCCAGAACCCACCGACGCCCCCCTTCTGGCCTCGGCATCCCCGCCCCACGGAACCTCTGTTCTTGGGGCCCCCCACCCAATAATTTCTCGCCCAGAACCCGCCGACCTCCCCCTCCTGGCCTCGGCATCCCCGCCCCACGGAACCTCTGTTCTTGGGACCCACCATCCCACAATTTCTCGCTCGGAGCCCGCCGACGCCCCCCCACCCCCCGCAATTTCTCGCCCAGAACGCACCGACGCCCCCCTCCTGGCCTCGGCATCCCCGCCCCACGGAACCTCTGTTCTTGGGACCCCGCAGACAACAATTTCTCGCCCGGAGCCCACCGACGCCCCCCCCCACCCCACGGAACCTCTGGTCTTGGGCCCCCCCACCCCGCAATTTCACCTGGAACTCACCGACGCCCCCCTCCTGGTCCCGGCACTCCCAACCCACGGCAGCTCTGTTCTTGGGACCCCGCGCCCTACAATTTCTCGCCCGGAACCCACCGACGCTCCCCTCCTGGCCTCGGCACCCCCAACCCACGGCAACTCTGTTCTTGGGCCCCCCCACCCCACAATTTCTCGCCCGGAACCCACCGACGCCCCCCTCCTGGCCTCGGCATCCCCGCCCCACGGAAGCTCTGCCCCGGCAGCTGTGCCATAACGGCCTCCCCGATTGGCCACTTCATCAACCCCTCGAACAACTCATGACGAAGTATGCGCAACAGCGTTGACTCACACGCACGCCTATACCCACTCGCACTCGACTTGCGCGCATGTACATGCTCATCTACACATACAGGTGTCACGACAAAATAAGGAAAGCCGCGTCTGCAAACGATTCAGTCCTAACCTCATTCGGTGATGTCTACGCGCAGTGGGCTGATCGACGTCAGCAAGAATATTTGTAGTGCTTCATGTCGCGATGTCTACACGATGTGGGCTGACCTGCGCATGAACCTGTACCAGGACACGCTGAAGAAAACCACGCCTGCAGACGCTGCATCTGTAGGCTTACGTCACGATGTGTCCCCAGAAAAATCTGATCCACTCGTATAGGTGTGTCTCACCAGACAAGGCAACACCGCGTCTGCAAAACATGCACTCCCGAACTCGTGTTACAATGTCTGCACAACGTTGACTGACGACACGTGTACAGGCACGCGTGGGCAAACTAGGCAAAGCCGCGTCTCCCGATAAGACCTGCAACGTCGCCGCGAACCCGCAGAGCCTCAATAACTAAAGGCCCACGCTGAAGTCCCACGAACGCAAAAAAACCTTCGAAAACCTCTTCGAGAAGAATCGGCGGTAAGTCTGCGCCTGTCTCAGGGGAGGTTTTTCTTCAGGCTCAAGCAAGATTAGTTGCATGGAGAAGGAAAAGGGGTCCCCGGCGGAGAACGCACCAAAGACGTGAAAAACATTAGCTTGCGTGGTTTTCGATTTCCTGCTGTTTCGCCTTCCCGACGCTCCAGAACCGCCCGCGAAGCCTCCAAGGCCGCCCGAAGAAGACCGTCCGAGCACAACGCAAACAAATCCCCAAGGCCATCTTTGTGGTCGGCGGCAGAGGCGGCAGCCTGTAGACACGCACGTGGTGGGAAGCAGCGAAGGCCCATGTAGCGTTGAATGGAAACCAAACTGTTCAGGTCGACGAGCAGAATGAGGCGGAGGACGATTAAAAGGGTGGAGGACAAAGGTGCTAAGAAAGAACAATAATTATCCCAGTGCGACCCTAAACAGGAGTTGGAGCCCCCAGGAAAGCAGCATTAGTAGAAACAGTAAAGCTAAGCTGAAGCTAAGCTAAAGCTAAGCTAAAGCTAAGCAACAGCTAAGCTAAAGCTAGAACACGCCTCGGTAGACAACTATGCTATGCTATGCTGCGCTGTGCTATGCTGTGCTATGCTGCGCTGTGCTGTGCTGCGCTATGCTATGCTATGCTGCTATGCTATGATATGCTGTGCTGCGCTATGCTATGATACGCTATGCTATGCTGTGCTCTGCTATGCTAAAGCTCAGCGAAGCTAAGATGAAGGTACACTAAGTTAAGATAAACCTGAGCTAAGATGAAGCTAAGCTAAGCTAAGATGAAATAAGCTAAGCTAAGATGAGATAAGCAACGCTAAGCTAAGGGGACGTAACTGGGGGAACCGCGGGGCGGATACTGGGGGAACCTGCTATGCTGCGCTGTGCTGTGCTGTGCTGTGCTGCGCTATGCTATGCTATGCTATGCTGCGCTATGCTATGCTATGCTGGGCTATGGTATGATATGCTGTGCTGCGCTATGCTATGCTACGCTATGCTATGCTGTGCTCTGCTATGCTAAAGCTCAGCGAAGCTAAGATGAAGGTAAACTAAGCTAAGATAACCCTGAGCTAAGATGAAGCTAAGCTAAGCTAAGATGAAATAAGCTAAACTAAGATGAGATAAGCAACGCTAAGCTAAGGGGACGTAAATGGGGGAACCGCGGGGCGGATGCCGGGGGAACCGCCCGGGGCGAGTTACACTGCCCAGCCCCTTTAAGATAGAGGGTAAGCACCCTTCTAGGCAGAACCTAGGTAGGGAATGAACCCCATCTATCTGGCGGGAACACAGGGGACGTCACCCGGCATCCTGCTCGGGCCTGCCCGAGGTGAATTAATCTTGCAGGCGCGTGCCACATCCGCCTGCAAACTACTCGATAAGAAAAGGCCTGGACCTTGTGCTTTGCAGCGATGCTACAAGCTGCACGACGCCAGACCCTCGTGAAGAAACACGACGCCCGTTGAGCTTTAGTTCCAGTTGATCGAGGATCCTGCCCTGGGACCACAGCATCGACAGCATCTGCGCCGTTTCTATGGATATCCCGACAAGGTGATATGGCAAACGCCGTTCAAGAACTCGTCCTTGCTGATGTCGCCGGATCCGTCCTCGTCCAAGCACCAGAAAAGATGCTTCTTTCTCTCCGGCTACATGCACTCTGCGAGCTCTGGCGGCAAGGGCAACCGGCAAAGCTCCTCGACCTCGTTCAACTGCAATCTGCCGTCGTTCGAAATGTGTGCCGTGTCGAAGATCTCAATCAACAGCGGTAACATCTTCTGAATTTTCATCCTCTTCAACTTTACAAGAGTTTCTTCTTCCTTGACCCCAAGGTGAACCCCATTCTGCACGATCGTCGCGGTGATGACATTCATGAGTATAATTGTCACCACGACCCACACAGAACCGAAGTATAGCGCCAGGCCAGGCCCGCGGATCAGCGGGTCGTAGAATGCTGCTAGGGAATCCGCATTGGTGAACCGCACGAGCGTTAGCAGCACGCCCGGTACGGAGTCAAATTTCTGCGCGACGAGATCTGCCGTTCCGTCGGCCCCCCTAAGGGAGACCTGCTTACTCACTACCTCCTCGCCGACAACCGCGAACATATACAGGGTTATCATGATGAGGAGGACAGCGCTCAACACTGTACCCGTCGATCGGATAATGCCGCAGCTCAGCATCCACAAGTCTGGGCAATTTTGGGGCCAGAGCTCCCCCTCGAGGCGCCGAGGCGCCACCTCCGCAGCCCCCGGCCGCGGAGGGCTCGCGGGCGGCTGGGCCTCTGGGCCGCTCGCCGCCGGCTCCCAGGGCGCCTCCGGCTCCGGCGGCCCGACCACCCCTTGCGAGGGCAGGCAGTGCGGCCCCCCGAGCGCCAGCGGGCTCGCTGGGGCCGCCTCGCTCGAAGACCGGCGCCGCTCCATCGCGGGCACGGTCGCGCGCGCGCCCGCCGACAGCCCGTGCGTGCGGGCAAGCTACCCAGGGACTTGGGAGCGGTCGTGGCGGCGTCTGGGGTCGTGGTGCACGCTGGGGTGGCCCGCCACGGGTAGATACTTGAAATGTGCGTTCATGGGGCGATGTCAACTTTCCGGGGCCCTTTTGGGAGCCATCCTGGAGCCCTCTTGAGACGTTTTCGCGGCTTCGTGGGCCCTCTGGAAGGGATCGATCCTGCCTGGTCTGGGAGCCTGTGGGGGGTTCTTGGAAGCGTCCTTGGGACGGCCGGAAGCTTCTTGGAGGCCTCGTGAGGGCCTTCGGGGGCCCCAGTCCCTCCATGCGCCGCTGTGGTCCCCGGGCGCGGCCAGGGGGCCTCGCCTCCCGCGGTGTATGTATGTGTGTGTGTGTGTGTGTGTGTGTGTGCTTGTGTGTGTATGATTGTGTGTAAGTAGATAAGTATGTATGTGCGTACGTACGTACGTCTGTATGTATACATGTATGTTTATCACCCTGGGTCCGACAAAACTCCTGGCCTGATGTTCAGGCCCCTTCCACCTCGACGGGCCCCCGACGATGTGACGTGCCATCTGTTTTAACCACGGCCCTGAGGGGTTATGCATCTTTGAAGTGTGGGCGGCCACAGCATCAGACCGCGCAGGATAAAGCTCTGTTGGGTCCTGCTGCCACCTCACTGCTGTCACCTGTCCGCTGCAAGCGGCTGGAAGATAGTCAAGTTGAAAAAAGGGTGGGTTGGGCGGGTGGGCTTGAGCAAGAACGATCATGGAACGGACGGCCAGGAGCACGAGGTCACAGGGGAGATAAAAACAGTTTACCAGCATATGTTATCACCCTGGGTCCGAAACAACTCCTGGCCAGATGCTCGGGCCCCTGCCACCTCGACGGGCCCCCGACGATGTGACGTGCCATCTGTTTTGACCACGGCCCTGAGGGGCCATGCATCTTTGAAGTGCGGGCGGCCACAGCATCAGACCGCGCAGGATCAACCTCTGTAGGGTCCTGCTGCCATCTACCACCTCCTACTCTGGTTCATCGCTAGCCCCGTCTTTCTGGGGTGGGTCGGGAGGGACCAAAGAAAATTACTAAACGCGGCCTCCTCTTTCGAACGGGAGCAAAATCATGAGCTACTGCACCTGCCGCCTGGGCCCCGCTCCCGAGGGATAAATGGGCACAATCGCCTCCGTGGCAGCCCTGGGCCACTTTCGCCAGCAGCTCTCGAAGCCCAGCGGCGACATTGAGACGGGAGCAAGCAGGGCCCTCAAGGAGTCTCAGGGAACTCTCGTGAGGAACCTTCCAAAAAGTTTGACCTTGCTCTAACTGCTTGGGGGTCAAACTGGCGCGGGCCACGACAATCATATGCATTTCGATATATCTCTGCACCGAAAACAGCGACGCCCATCGTCCGCGCCGGCGGCAGCTCTCCAGCGTGCCGCCCCTGGCCACGAACTCGCCCGCCGCCGTTTGCCTCGTGTTGTGCGGCGTGCCGAGGTGCGTCAGGCCGAGCCTCGTCATGCTGATCATCCAGTGGCGCCTGTGCTCCGAGACGCTCGCTCAAGGGGAAGACGACATCGTCGCTGTCGCGGGCGTCGATGAGCCCCCTCAGCAGCGCTACGGTGGTATGCGACCCCAAGTTGAGCCCCTGATTCGGCCCTGCCTTGACCTCGTCTCCTCGCGTCGGCCCCCCCAAATCACTGCCAGATCTTCTCCATCAAAGGCCAGGCTCTCCACTCTAAGCGGCGCCCAATCTTGCTCGGCAGAAAGTGTCGAACGTGAAGAAGGCCGCGCACGCGGCCGCTAGCTTGCCCCGCTCCAGCATGTCAGTCGCCAGAAGCCCCACTACCTCGCGGCAGAAGCTCCCGCCCTCCTGCGTTATCTGGCAAGCCGACGAAGCTCTAGAAGCAAGAGGCAATTCGTGGCGATGCGCTGGGAAGATGTGAACGAAGCCCGACAGCAAGTGCCCACCGTGAATATGCGAGAGCCTCTTCGAGTTGCAGAAGTACGACATATAGACTGCCAGAGCTCGGTCGAGCTCGTCATGTGACTCAAATGGGACCCATGTTGGCGCGCATCCTTCAGCAACTCGTGTGCCCACTTGGCGTAGATCTTATTGATGCTGTCCGTCACCTTGTGCGCCGGCAACTTGTTGGCTGGGCGCCCGAAGTCCTCGAACGGGCAGTCGCTGCCACGCTCCCGCGCCTTGGCCCCGCGCCTGCGCAACGGCGCAAAGGAAAAGGAGGGCTTCGGGAGAGTCGTGAACCCGCGCTCCTGCTCGCGCTGGTCTTCAAGGACTCCCGTCGCAGCCTCTCGCCCTGCCTCCGCTCTCCTCGCCATCATCGGCAGCGTCGCCAGTGCTGAGGCCCACGTCGGCGATGCCCTGGAAACACCTGAAGCCTCGCCTTCGCCGCCTGGGGCAATCCTCGCGCCTGGGCCTTTCCCTTCTTGAGCGTGTCGGGGTCGGGCCCCGCGGGCGCTCCGCGCGAGGGGCCGTCTGCCGCGTTCCGCTCGGATTTGACCCAGCATGACCTCGGTCGGATCCCGAGCGCCAGCTGGATGACCCCGCTGGCCCGCGCCTGCTTCAAGAGAGGCCGCGACGACGGGCGCCCCTTGCTCAAGCAGCCCATCGTCGCGAAGCTGTCGGTGACCACCACCGCCTTCTGATGCCAGTTTCGCCGGCAGCGAGCCGGCCTCCGAAGCGCCATCGCCACAGCCCTGCACTCGAGCACGTTCTGACGCTCCTCGCGGTCCCAGGTCCCAGCGACTCGCTCCGCGCCCCGTCCAGCAGGCCGTGGTGCATGTGCGAGATAGCGTTCACGGACCGGTTGCCGCGCTTCAGAGTCAGTCGATCCAACGCAGCGGCCTCCGCCCCCTCGGGGTTCTCCTCGACGCAGAAAGACGCCCGGGGCACTCTGCGCAGAGGGTCTCGAGTCCGAGCCTCCGCGCCAGCAAGTCCACGCGATGACTCCAATGGCATCTCGAAGCATGCGCTCCTGGCGACAAGGGCCTACTCCTTCAGCTGGCCGAACAAACTGGTGGCGCGCACGGCTGCCGCCGAGGGTCCATAAGCAGCCCTCGACGAACTCGATCGCGCGCGCGATCTGCGCCAAGCGCCAGACGAGCACAATGCAGAAGCGGCGACTGCACGCGCCTGTCTGCACCCCTCCCGCCGCTGGAGAGGCAGGCCGCCCCTGCTCGGAGCAGTCCTTGCGCGCTTGGGGAAAGCCTCGTCAAGGTACTTATTGAACAAAGGCTTCCGCTCCAAGCGTTTGCGCGCCAGCCCATCAGCGTCAGCGATGGCCCAGTCGTCATTATCGAGGGCCACCGTGTCGTACTCGTCCGCCAGCTCCCACCGTGCCTTGCTCTTCCACCTCGTCCCGTTCCCCCCGCGCGGCTGCTTCCAATCGCTCTGCTTCCTCGCGTTCTCAGGCGCGCGGAAGAGGCCGTAATGGCGACGGCAGATAACCTCCGCGGCATGACTGTTCACCATGTCCTGTTCGGAACTCAACGTCCTGTCCAGGATCGCGGCCGCGAGAGCCATCTCGCTCGCCGCGTGGCGCGTCTCCAGCTCCTTCGACCTCGCGCACTGCTGCACCTGGGCTTTCGCCGACGTCCCATGCTTGTACATCCGAGCCAGCGCCGTCGGATCGATCCGAGCCCGAAAAGGCCCATGCTCCAGTCCGCGTTCTCGCGCTGCCTCAGCTGGTTCAGCATGGTCGCCCTCGGATCCTTGGCCTCCTGCTCCAGCTCCTGGATGTAGTGGTCCACCGGCTTCCCGCTCGCCCCCGTCGCAGCAAGGTCCTTCACGGCACGACCTCCTAGGCTGATGGGGGGGCACCAAGCCCCGCGCTCGGCGCCTCCCCCGTGGCCCTGGTCGTCCGAGACCTGCCGCTCGTGGGCCACGAGCCGCTCCGTCAGGTTGTCGATCCCTCGGCGCGCTGACTCATCCTCCTGAGCCGCGTCCAATCCTCGAACTTCGTCGCCCGTGTGCGTGCCCTTGTCCTTCTCGGCGGCCAGCTTTCTCAGTTGGCTCTGAAGCGCCGCCTGATGCTCGAGGAGGAGCCTCATCCCAGGATGCCTCATGAGACCGTCGTCGTCATCCGTGTCCGAGGCGGCCGTGCCCTGTTCAATCGAAATTTCGCTGTCCGAGTCCGTCGCGAAGCCGTCAACCGTCATCTTCTTACGCTTCATCTCGCAGCCACCCAGCGAGTAGATCAGCATCAACACGAATGAAACAGCCAGCGCCGCGAGCAAGGGGCCCTCATGGCCCCCTCCTCCCAGCGCTCCACCACGTGGTCGTGCGCGTCCGTGATCCGAATGGCCGTCTCGCTCGCAAACTTCAGGACATTCATGCCGTCTTCGATCATCTCACCGACGCCGAAGAACTTCCAGGTCTTGTAAGCCAACAAGACCCCCAGGCCCGCCGTCCCGACGAACTTGTAACTGTACACCGCGCCTCCTAGGGTTAATATGCTCTGCATCAGCCACCATGCGAAGTTGGACTTCTGCGAGTTACCCCCCTTGCCGACCTCCATGCCCGGCATCTTTTCCAGCAGGGACCGAGAATCAGGAGTCACCCGAAATCCTACGAATCAGGTTCACCCAGTCGGCCTCCGCCTTATCCTCTTCTCGCGAACCAGCCCCTCAACTGGTTCCAACTGCCACTCCGACTTAGGCTTCGGGAAGACACGACTTGCGCAAGTCGTGAACCTGCACTCGCTTCAGCCCGTCCACGACCGTCCAGGTCCCGACGTTGCCCGGCACCTGGTGCACGAGCATCAGGATCACGGCCGATTGGTCACCGGTCTGGAAGTAGACCCGACTCCACTTCTTCCAGACCGTCGCGCCCGACTCAATGTCAAGGCCCCAGAAGAGCTCCTCCACGAAATGACCACCATCGTCTCCATGCAGCTCGTCTGGAAGGAAATCCCGTCTCTCCTCGGACCAGTTATCCCTCTCGGCGTCCCTCTCAGCGCCGCCCTCGTCGGCTCGGGGCGGTCGCTCATTGAACACCAGATCGAAGAGCGAGGCCAACAGGCACCACCGAATCGCCGTGGCGCGAGTCACCTCTTCCTCGCCCGCAGGCTGAGGATGCTCAAAGAAAGAAGGGGCGTTCTCCTGTTGAACTTGAGCCAGAACGATTATGGAACGGACGGCCAAGAGCACGAGGACACAGGGGAGATACAAACATATTACAAACATATAAAGTATGTATGGTAGTATGTATGTATGTTTGTATGTATGTGTATGTATGTCTGTATGAATGTATCTATGTATGTGTGTGTATATGTATACACAACAAACATCGCGCGCTTCGCGCGCGCTCAGGTTATAGCAGGCCCCAGGCCTTGACGAATTCACTGCTCCACTGAAGTAGTGGACCACAGTCCACGCATACCAATCTGCATTCCGAAAGGCCTTCGAGGAAAATGGTTGTGTAAGGGGGCGGAGGCTGTATGAATCGGGTTCCCAAAAGGCCTTCTGGGAGCATGGGTTTGGGGCGTCTTGGGGAGCCTGTTGGGGCGTGCCGTCGTCGTCGTCGTCGTCGTCGTCGTCGTCGCCGTCGTGTTGCTACGACCCATTCCCGAACCTGACTTTGGGGGTGACCTAACCTGGCGCAGCCCCGATTGGCAACAGACCCGACACGTTCCGTCCAAACTGAACGCCAGGCTCGCACTCGCCCAGCACGAAGGGACGGCAGCTGCGGTCGCCAGTTGTCTCGCGCTGAGTCCGTACGTTTTACTACGGGGACGGGCTGATTTTTGCATCTTGAAGGCCCTCTTAGGGCCCTCTTCGGCCATTTTGAAGCCATCTCGGGCCCTCTTGGGCCTTGCTGAGGCTGTCCTGGGTTTCTCTAGGGCGTCCTCGGAACCCGGAAGTCATGTTCCCGGAGAGGCTTCCGGGAACATGATTTCGAACGGCCCTCTTGGGCCTCCCTGAGGCCGTCTTGGGGGCCTACTGGCCCTTCTTCGGGGCCTCTTGGGCCGTCTCGGGGGGTTCGGTGAGCCCCACAGGCCGACCCTTTTGGGCCGTCTGGGGCCCTCTTGGGTCTCTCTTGGGCTGTCTTGGGGCTCCGCGGGGGCGTCTGGGGCACTGTGAAGACGAAGCCAGCGAGTATACTGAACATGTAATTACGTTTTTCAAAAGAAATGGGCCGATTTTCACCTTTTGAAGGCCCTCTCGGGGCCCTCTTCGGCCATCTTCAATCCATCTCGGGCCCTCTGGGGCTTCGCTGAAGCTGTCCTGGGGCCCAGTCTATAGGGAGCGCTGGGAGCCCGGAAACTATGTTCCCGGAGAGGCTTCCGGGAACACGATTTCGAACGGGGCCCTCTTGGGCCTCCCTGAGGGCGTCTTGGGGGCCTCCTGGGCCCGCTTCGGGGCCTCTTGGGCCGTCTCGGGGGCTTCGGTGAGCCCCACGGGCCGACCCTTTTGGGCCGTCTGGGGCCCTCTTGGGTCTCTCTTGGGCTGTCTTGGGGCTCCGCGGGGGCGTCTGGGGCACTGTGAAGACGAAGCCAGCGAGTATGCTGAACACGTACGTTTTACGAAGGAAATGGGCCGATGTTTGTCTCTTGAAGGCCCTCTCGGGGCCCCCTTCGGCCATCTTCAAGCAATCTCGGGCCCTCTGGGGCCTCGCTGAGGCTGTCTTGTGGGCTCTTGGGCGTCCTCGGAACCCAGAAATCATGTTCTGGAGAGGCTTCCGGGAACACGATTTCGAACGAGGCCCTCTTGGGCCTCCCTGAGGCCGTTTTGGGGGCCTCCTGGGCCGGCTTCGGGGCCTCTTGGGCCGTCTCGGGGGGTTCGGTGAGCCCCACAGGCCGACCCTTTTGGGCCGTCTGGGGCCCTCTTGGGTCTCTCTTGGGCTGTCTTGGGGCTCCGCGGGGGCGTCTGGGGCACTGTGAAGACGAAGCCAGCGAGTATGCCGAATATGTACGTTTTACGAAAGAAATGTGCCGATGTTTGCCTCTTGAAGGCTCTCTTGGGGCCCTCAGGGGCCCTCTTGGGGCTCTCTTGGGCGTCTTCGGGGCCTCTTGAGGCTTTCTTGACCATCTGTACGGCCCGCGTGGCCTGTTGTGGGCAATTTGAGGGCTCGAATTTTCGGCGAGGTGGCTACGATCCTCGTGAGGGGTGCCAAAAAATGGCCTGGGGGGGCCGCCATGGCGACCAGAGGCAGCAGCTGCCCCCCCCCCCCCCCCCTATATATATGTAATATAGATATTGGCCGTCGGACCATCCCGCCATGGTGCCTGGGCTGTATGTCAGAGGCCTCTTGGGTGTTCGTTGGTACCTCGTGGGGAACCTCTGAAGAACCTCGTCGAGTGCGACTGAAATCTCCTGGGGGCCGTTTTGGGGCTCCTTGGGGCCTCTTTCGGGCCTCTTGGGGGCCTCTTGGGGGCCTCTTCGGGGGACTCTTTGGAACCTCGAGGCGCCTCGTCGGGGCCTCTTTGGGCCTCCTGGGGGCGTGGGGGGGTGGAAAGCTGGAGTCGTGGGCTCGTATCCCCCCTCTTGGGGCGCTCTGGGGCCGCTCTGGGCCCCGCTCTTGGGCTGTCTTGGGGGGCCTCCTGGGCCGTTTCGGGGCCCTCTCGAATCATCCTGGGGCTCTCGAGTGGTCTCTGACGCTGTCTTGGGACTTTCTTGGGCCTTTCTCGGGCCGTTTCGGGGCTGCCCAGGGCGCCTCTGGAGCCGTCTAGCAACGTGGAAGCGGTGCAAACGCCCAGGTCCTTCAGAAACCTAAGGGCAATCTATATATTAAGCCTCTTGGGGCGCTCAGCGGGGTTCTCTTGGAGCCTTCTTGGGCCGTCTTCGGAGCCTCTTGGTCCGTTTGGAAAGCTTCTTGGGCCGTCTGAGACCCCTGGAGGCCGTCTTCGGGATGGCTCGGGGCCGTCTTGGGCCGCCAGGACGGCTGTCTGATCGCTCTGGGGGCCGATTTACGGCTCCCCAATAGCGGCGGGCCTGGCCCCGAAACGCCTCGAAAAGGGTCGGCCCCCCCCACCGGGACTAAAAAGGTGACCGGGGGGGGAGATTTCGAAAAAGACGGCCGGCCCTGGGGGCCTTGTTCCCCGTTATATGATATAAGTCGGCCTGCCAGCAGGTGCCCCACAGAAGCTCCTTATCCCCCAGTGGCTCGCAGAATCCCTGGCGCACCTCGCGGAGCTCAAATCTCGACGAAGAATGTGCCCCAATGTCCCTCATAGCACGACGTCTCATCGCGTGCCTGCTGTACACGACGTTGGATGTCCGGGCCAGGCCCTGCCCGCAGGCCTCCACGCGACCCCCCCGAGCGAACCCCAAGAGGATCCCCGGAGCGCACACGGCGGTTGGGTCGTTTTTCAAATCAGGTCGTCGCCTGAGACTTCCGTTCCCGGAGCTGCAATTTGAGCCACCCGGCAGCTGCACGGGTGGATGGTAGTCCGTTCTCGATGCCGATCTCCTGGCTGAGGCCTCCTGCGCTTCACTGCCCCCGAGCTTTGTCATTCCCAGCGGCTGCACGTATGGTCTTGGAGCTCTGTTGGGCTCGTCATGGGGACTTCTTGGGGTGCTCTTTGGGCTCCCTTCGTGCCCTCTGGGCGCCTCTTGGGGTGCCTCGGGGCCTCGTGGGGCCCTTGTGGAGGGCTTTGGGGCCATTCGGGGGAGGGCGGTGTCTTTTCGAAGCCGTGCTCTCGCCACAGCACTGCATTCAGGTTGAACTCCTCTTCCAGCTATGTGGAAGGCGACCCCTCCCTCCTCCTCTCCCATCGTCTCTCATCTTCCTTCTCCTCCTCCGTCGCCGTTTTGGATCACTTGCCGGCTCGAACTCTGGTACAACCAATTGGGTGCGGGTCGAACGAACACTTGGGAGGTTGCCTTCAGGGCCCGGCTTTGCCTTGGCGCCCCTGGTAACACTGTCAGGGCCACTGTGGGGGCTGGTTTGAAACCTCCCCCTTTCGGGGTTGGACAGAAATACTGAAAGCTGCCAGGGGCACTCCACGTGCGCATGGCACCGCATGCTGAGTGCACCCCGGAGGGTCAGCTAATCGACGTCCAAAACCAATCGAATGTATCCGGCGAAACGCACGTCGATTAGCGAAGCCGATTGTGGGCGGCACCAGTACACTCGAATGCCAATGCCGAAGGAGCCCGTGCAGATTTCCTCAGTCGACTTGTCTGGCGGGGCGTTATGTCGATGCCCGACCCTTCAGCCTTGGATGCGGCCAGCGGGTTTGAGCTGGATGGGTCCCGAGAAAGTGGACCAGGAGGGGGGGATGAGGACAACTAGATTCAAAATCGGTCCCCAGACCGCTCCCGGGGTCCACCTGCTCTTATTTCTCACCCGGATTCGTTTTCGACCGTCCCGGGGCCTGAAAACGGCTTCCAGAGGCCCACAGGGGCATCAACACAAACCTTGTCGACTCCAGAACGTCGAACCTCGCCCTCCCTTCCAGCTGGCCAGAGCCAGTGCTGGGCCGCCTCGGAACCCTGGCCACCTCCAACCTCCGCCTCTTCTCTTGAGCAGGGACAGACCGTCCCGGCATTTCTATAGTCCTACCACGAAATGTTCTTAGAACCCACAAATGTTCTAATCACAAAAGCAATGTTCTTAGAACAGAACCCCGATGTGTTAAAACAAGACAGACTCCCAGCCGGATATGTTCCAAGAGCATTTCGTGGGAACCACACAAAAGGTTCTGAGAACATTCTTCGGTGGGGCTATAGGCGAGCCCCGGCCGCCTCCAACCTCCGCCTCTTCTTGGCGGCACGCCGAGGTGGGTGGAAGGGGGGGGAGGGCTTCTTAGAAGGAGGCTGCTTCTTAGAAGGCGCCGGCCTCACGCCCATAGAGAAGGCCCGCGCCTTCTAAGAAGCAGGGGTGCTCCTAAGAAGCCTAAAACAGGGCTAGGATCGGGATAAATTGCTCCAGAGCGTTCCGGAGCGCTCTCAGAGCGTTCCGGAACGCTCTGGAGCGGCCGCAGTGCCCAATACATCCTCCAAACCCACCGATTCTCAGAGATTTCGAGTTATCCCCATCCGATTTTGTCCCGATCTTCGCGTCGTTTTAAAGCCCTCCCCCCTCCCCTCACCCCCCCTCTGCGCGTGGCTGAAGCGCGCCGCGGCGACCCGGCTCCCTGCGCGACTCACCCTCGCGGCCCGCTGCCGCCCCGCTCCCCCCCGCGGCCGGCCAGCGCGCCCGCGGCGGGCCGCCGAGCGCCGCCGCCGGGGCGCCTTCCCTGCTCTCTCCT